>JAGFNQ010002975.1:280634-319347 GCA_024364735.1 Boesenbergia rotunda | reverse complement strand
CTAGTCTTGGGACAAGTTTTTGTGTAGTCTATTTCAGATGGCTCAAGGTGAAGGCTATAGCACTGCCCGCCCTCCCCTCTTTAATGGGGAAGACTTTCCCTACTGGAAGAGAAGGATGGAGGTTTATCTGAAGACCGACATGGATCAGTGGTTGCAGTTCAAACAGGCTACACACCGCCAATGGATGAGGGAAATAATGCTCCACTGAAGCCCGACAGATGGAACCCAGAGATGAAGAAAAAGGCTCAGACCGAGTTCAAAGCCCAGAACACCCTCCAGTGCGGACTTACCAAAGAGGAGCTAAACAGAATTGGACCAACCGACTCAGCAAAGGAGCTATGGGACAAATTAATTGAACTACATGAAGGCACCTCTGATGCCAAGGTAACAAAAAGGGATTTACTTTAAATAAGTTATTTAATATAAAAATACAGGAAGGAGAATCTGCAAGCCAACTCCACGCCCGGATCAAGGACATACTGAATGGACTCCACATGATCGGGCACAAACAGGAGAACCGGGACATCATAAGGTATGCGTTAAATGCGTTCCCTAGAAATTCACTATGGGCATCTATTATAGATGCCTATAAAATTTCTAGGAACCTTTCAAAAATTAATCTGGATGAACTATTTTGTGAATTAGAGTTGCATGAGCAAACTAACGCCAAGGTCGAGAAAGGGCTAGCTTTATTTGCAGGTTCACCAAAAGAAGCCAAATCAAAGAGAAAAATTCAAGAAGAAACTGAAGATAAGTCAGACTCTGACTCAGATGAAGAAGAACAACTGGTGAACTTGGTAAGAAAAATGTTCACCAGAAGGAAGAACAAATTTTCAAAGAAAGATATTCAAAAGGTAATGAAGCCCTCCAGCACTGAAGGTAAAAGCAAAATGATCTGCTTCGGCTGTAACAGAAAAGGGCACTTCAAACATGAATGCCCTTACAAGAAGGAGAACCAACCCACTAAGAACAAAAAGAAGAAGGCTCTTCAAGCCACGTGGGATGAAAGCTCGGACGATTCCGACGATGAACAACCGAAGAATGCAAGCTACCTCGCACTGATGGCAACCGGACCAGAATCGGACTCGGAGCAAGACAAGGATTCCGAATACGAGTCGAGCCAAGAGATCGGACTATTTTCAGACGGCTCTACTAAGGTATATTTAGATTCAGTAAATGAAAAGTTCTTTAAAATTATTTCTGTCTTAAATAAAAAATTGCTTGCATCTGAATCTAGAAATGACCAGCTCCTTAAGGAAAATCAAGACCTTAAGGAGCAATTAATTAATACCAGAACATTAACCGAACAAACTCAAAATCAAAAATTAATTGAGCTTGAAACTGAAAACTCAACCCTAAAGGGCGAAGTCCTAAAACTTAAGGATCTACTAGCAACTTTCACAACCCGATCCAAGAACCTTGACCTTATTCTTGGATCACAAAAGGGCATGTACAACAAATCTGGGATAGGATATAAATCAAGATCGAACCAAAGATCCTTTATCTCCTTTATCCACCCCGCAAAAATCAACGAAAAGCGTGGGTTCCGAAAGCTTATCTAACAAAGCAAGTAGGTCAGAATCAATTTTATGTCCCAAAAAGGGACATCCATTACATTGACCCTAGACATCCAGTCTACAATTTAGGGGGAGGCTCCAAACTAGTTGGCACCTCAAAATCAGCCTTTGCCCAGGTGGGCACTTAGGACTAGCTTCAAAGTTAATTTGACTCTTGTACTATTTAGTACCAGGGTTTTCAATGAGTAAGTTAAAAGTCCAACTTCTGTAAGCGGCTTTGCCTAGAAAATGGTTGTTGCTCCAATAAGGCTTCGGCCAAAGAAGGCCACTGTGCCTCGCCATGGCCTGGAAGCCAATTATTGAAGTGTACTTTTAACTTACTACTTGTTGAACTTGGATCTAACACAAGGTCAAGTTAACTTTTCTAAACAAACTCAAAATCATCTCACAAAATCATAGGACTCCCTTGATTGATGATAGACCGAGTGAGATGAATAAGGATAACCAAATTCAAATTATTGATTGATAACTCAACATTCAAATTAAAATTCAAATTCAAATTCAAAAATTAAAATTAAAATTAAAATTAAAATTAAAATTAAAATTCAAATTCAAATTAAAATTAAAATTAAAATTAAAATTCAAATTAAAATTCAAATTCAAATTCAAAAATTAAAATTAAAATTCAAATTAAAATTAAAATTCAATTTCAAAAATTAAGATTAAAATTAAAATTCAAATTCAAATTAAAATTAAAATTCAATTTCAAAAATTAAGATTAAAATTAAAATTCAAATTCAAAAATTAAAATTCAAAATTCAAATTAAAATTAAAATTCAAATTAAAATTAAAATTAAAGTTAAAATTCAAAAATTAAAATTAAAATTAAAATTCAAATTCAAATTAAAATTCAAATTAAAATTAAAATTAAAATTCAAATTAAAATTCAATTTCAAAAATTAAGATTAAAATTAAAATTCAAATTCAAATTCGAAAATAAAAATCAAATTCAAAGTCAAACTTAACATAACTCAAATTTAAAATTCAAACTCAAGTGTTTAAATCTTTTTAGATTTTTTCAAAAACTCAACCTAGGTCTAAACCGTTTACTTAACTGTAGGAAAATAAATGGATCATTGACAGTGGATGCTCCAGACACATGACTGGGGATCCCACCAAATTTACAGAACTCAAGTACAAAAGACTAGGGACTGTTGCTTTTGGAAACAACGGTAAACTTAAGGTAATTGGCCTAGGCAATATTGAACTTGAATCTGATTTCATAATAACAAATGTATTACTTGTTGAAAATTTCAACTTCAATTTACTAAGCATTAGCCAATTGTGTGACACTGGTTATAAGGTTAGGTTCCTATCCAATGAATGTCTGATCAAACACAATGACAACCCAAACATCACACTTAGAGGACTTAGGCACAATAACATTTATGAAATTAAGTTAACCTGTCCCTTAGAAAACTGCCTCTTAACCCATAAGGATGAGACTTGGCTCTGGCATAGGAGACTTTCACACACTCACTTCAGAAAACTACCTAAACTAAATGGTTTAGTTAGAGGCCTACCAAAGTTATCTAACCTTGAGTCAACCTTATGTAATGCTTGTCAACAAGGAAAACAAACTAGGTCAACCCACAAACCAACTAATCAAACTCAAACCAAGTCAATTCTGGAATTAATTCACCTAGACCTATTTGACTCACATAGGGTTAAATCAATTAATGGTAACCTATACTGCCTAGTAATTATAGATGACTATTCAAGATTTACCTGGGTAAAATTCTTAAAAAATAAAGATGAAACGTTTGATATACTCACTCAATTTTGTAAATTAACAGAAAATGAAAAAGGGATTAAAATCAAAAGACTTAGGAGCGATAATGGCGGAGAATTCAAAATCACAAATTTAATCAATTTTGTCTAGAAAAAGGCTACCATCACGAATTCTCTTGCCCTAAAACACCTCAACAAAATGGAGTTGTAGAAAGGAAAAATAGAACACTACAAGAAGCAGCTAGAACAATGCTTAATGAATACAACTTACCTAAATACCTTTGGGCTGAGGCTGTTAGTACAGCTTGTTATGTACAAAATAAAATAACTCTAATTAAAAACCTAGGAAAGACCTCTTTTGAAATCTATTATAACAAACAACCTAACATTAAATACCTTAAAGTATTTGGATGTAAAGTCTATATCTTAAATACTAGAGAACACTTAGGAAAATTTACTTCTAAGGTTGAGGAAGGTATCTTTGTAGGTTATTCCCTTACCAGTAGAGCCTATAGAGTTTATAACAAAATTACCCTAAAAATTGAAGAAACTACAAATGTAAAATTTGATGAAAAATCTGACCCAAATAACTCTGACCAAACCACCTACCAACCAATTGACTTTGTTAGATCCAGTACTGACCCTGATGAAAGGCCAATTGAGGACCAAAACGATGATCTAACTGAACCCACACCTGAAACTGAACCTAACCAACCCAGAACTGTACGAGTTAGCTCAGACCACCCAACTAATCAAATCTTAGGTAATCCAGAACTAAGGGTTCAGATTAGATCAGCTTTTAGGAACCTTAGTCAAATTGCATTGATTTCAAAAATTGAACCCAAGTCTATAGAAGAGTCCTTACTTGACCCTGATTGGATCATAGCCATGCAGGAAGAGTTAGCCCAATTTGAACGTAGTCAAGTCTGGGACTTAGTACCCTTACCTAAAGGCAAGAAATTTATTGAAACTAAATGGGTCTTTAGGAATAAACTTAACGAACAAGGAGAAATTGAACTTAACCATGTTGAATCTAAGTCTAACCTAGCTGATATATTTACCAAACCACTTCCTGAATCTGAATTTAGCAACTTAAGAAGGTTAATAGGAATGTGTGTTATAGACTAGGACTGACCTGATAAGCTTAAGTTGACTTTTGGTTTAACTAATTAAGCTTGTGAGTTTAAAAACATGGATCTTTCAAACCTGTTTTTCAAAAGTTTATTGCCTTTCAAAATTTAACTTAAACACGGACTTTTCAAACTTGTTTTTCAAGAACTTTATTGTCTTTCAAAATTTGATTTTCAAAACTGGCAGACTTAGCCTAAGCTTGACCCCTAGAATTGCATGAACCTATAGATTTAGGTAGCCGCATCTCACAAAACACATTAAGATTAACTTGTTTGTGTTTGCAAAAACATAGAACGGTTGTGAGATGCATAGGACTCTGCCTGGACTTCCGAATGCTTAAGTCAGTGCATCACAGTAAGTCTGGGCGTAAAATACCAACATTACAGTGATCAAGTCAAGTAGTCTTGCACTAAAATCTGAGCTAGACATTATTACCTGACTTGACTAACCCTGTGAACACTACTATCATCTAGATAGTTAGTCAGTAACTAGAGTTAGACACATGAAAAGAGACCACAATCATTACTTGGTCCAGGGGGAGCTGAGGTCAAAATACTTTTTCAAAATATCATTTTTGACAAAACACCTTTGAAAATTTTGATAAAAGTTGATAAAGATTGAGAGGGAATTCCAACTAATCCCTTAAAACATTTTTTATTAAGATTGATATTTTGAAAGAAAATTTTTTATGAGCTAAGTAAATAGATTTAAGACTTGTTTATTTCTAACACTTAGCCTATATTTCTACTCCCTTACACTTGTTATGCCTAATTTTTGATGAATGACAAAGGGGGAGAGTAGGGTAAAGGGTTAGAAAATTGCAAGGGTTAGAAAATTGCAAACAGCATGCTTATTTTACAGTTAATTACAGTTAATTAATTCTGCTTTCTTGTATGTTGTAACTTTCATACCTATGCTTATGTTATATTATTTGCATGTTTATGTTATATTATTTGCATGTTTATGCAAGTTCATATCTGCTGTTTTTTTTCTAACTTTAACCTGAGTTGTCAATACATCAAAAAGGGGGAGATTGTTGGTGCAGTTTGCACTAACGGTCAAACTCGGGTTTTGATGTATGACAAAGTGGTTAAAGTTAGGGTTGTTAGTGTTTAACCCCTTTACTAAGTGTGCAGGGTTGAAAGACTTAGGACCAGACACCAGGCTGAAGTCCAGGATGGTTGAGTCCTGGCGGGAAGTCCAGTTGGGTCCGCGGGACCTGACAACTGGCTGAAGACCAAGTTGGTTGAGACTTGGCAGGAAGACCAAGGTGGTTGAGCCTTGGCAGGAAGTCCTGGTGGGTCAAGAAGTCAAGTAGAGCTGCACAAGGTAAGTGAGGTAAGTCACTGGAGGAGCGAACCAGTGAAGACGCGTTCCCCTTGAGGGAACATTAGGCGTCGGCTCGACCTAGGGCTCCATTTTGGAGACCCAAAGTCAGAACCAAGACAGCCAAGGCTGTGTAAATTAACTTATTAATTGCTGTTTTGGACTAACCCTGGATGCAGGACCGAAGGACTGTGTTTCTGCAGCTCAGAGAGCCTCAAAGGAGTGAGGCAGTAACTGAGCAGGGCGCCCCGGATGTTTCGGGCGCCCCAGAGTCAACCCAAAGTCAGCAGAGCAAGTAAACGCCCCGACAGCAGCACATTTGGGGGCGCCCCGGATGTTTCGGGCGCCCCGCGGGCGTCGGGCGCCCCACGTGTCGCGGGCGCCCACTGTGCCACGCCACTGGCAGCTACAGCAGCTCACCCTCGCGAAGAAGATGAAGCCTTGACCGGTCAAACCGGGCGCCCCGCGCGCGTCGGGCGCCCCAGTCAAAGGTGATCCCGAAGAAGCAGAGATCAGCCTTGACCAGAGGGCTCGCCGGATCGAAAGCCACGTGGGGGGCGCCCCGAGCATCCCGGGCGCCCCCAGCCCTATATAAAGGGCCCTCGACCCTCTTCTTCAGAACAACACTTCTTCAAAAGCCTCCAAGTTCTTCTACGCTCGCGCCTTGCTCCGGAAACGCTTCACTTCGAGCCAACGACGTCCAGCTGCCCCGAAAGAGTCAACCTACTCCGGACGTCGGTAAAAAGATAATTTTTTAATATATAGATTGTTGCATTTAATTACTTGAAAGTGTGGGGTTGTCACACTTTCAATTCCTTTGTACTCGCCTACTCTATCGGTGTTTACCGGTAGAGAGTATTAGTGGATTGCCCAACGTAAAGGTCCGAGGGACCTGGGCCTTCGAGTAGGAGTCGCCGAAGGCTCCGAACGAAGTAAAAATCGTTCATGTTTGTGTGTTCGTTTTTCGTTTCTTTCGTTTCTGCTGTGCACGTTTTTTTTAAAGCACTCTGATTTAAATTTAAAAGTCACGTGATTCACCCCCCCTCTCACGTGCATCGATCCTACAAGTGGTATCAGAGCCTGGTACGCTCTGTATCGGTGCAACCACCATAAGAGCCGGGGGAAATCCAGTTTTTTTTCGAGTTTTGGTTTTTCGCTACACTTGATCTAAATTAGGTATTGTTGCCTAGATTTGGATTATTTTTTCCGTTCGTTTGATTTTACTCGAATTTGGTGCAACACCATTTCGAGTCACTCTTTCTCTCTCTTCTCCTTTTTCTACCACACTACTAATCCAAGACCTAGTCTTGGGACAAGTTTTTGTGTAGTCTATTTCAGATGGCTCAAGGTGAAGGCTATAGCACTGCCCGCCCTCCCCTCTTTAATGGGGAAGACTTTCCCTACTGGAAGAGAAGGATGGAGGTTTATCTGAAGACCGACATGGATCAGTGGTTTGCAGTTCAAACAGGCTACACACCGCCAATGGATGAGGGAAATAATGCTCCACTGAAGCCCGACAGATGGAACCCAGAGATGAAGAAAAAGGCTCAGACCGAGTTCAAAGCCCAGAACACCCTCCAGTGCGGACTTACCAAAGAGGAGCTAAACAGAATTGGACCAACCGACTCAGCAAAGGAGCTATGGGACAAATTAATTGAACTACATGAAGGCACCTCTGATGCCAAGGTAACAAAAAGGGATTTACTTTTAAATAAGTTATTTAATATAAAAATACAGGAAGGAGAATCTGCAAGCCAACTCCACGCCCGGATCAAGGACATACTGAATGGACTCCACATGATCGGGCACAAACAGGAGAACCGGGACATCATAAGGTATGCGTTAAATGCGTTCCCTAGAAATTCACTATGGGCATCTATTATAGATGCCTATAAAATTTCTAGGAACCTTTCAAAAATTAATCTGGATGAACTATTTTGTGAATTAGAGTTGCATGAGCAAACTAACGCCAAGGTCGAGAAAGGGCTAGCTTTATTTGCAGGTTCACCAAAAGAAGCCAAATCAAAGAGAAAAATTCAAGAAGAAACTGAAGATAAGTCAGACTCTGACTCAGATGAAGAAGAACAACTGGTGAACTTGGTAAGAAAAATGTTCACCAGAAGGAAGAACAAATTTTCAAAGAAAGATATTCAAAAGGTAATGAAGCCCTCCAGCACTGAAGGTAAAAGCAAAATGATCTGCTTCGGCTGTAACAGAAAAGGGCACTTCAAACATGAATGCCCTTACAAGAAGGAGAACCAACCCACTAAGAACAAAAAGAAGAAGGCTCTTCAAGCCACGTGGGATGAAAGCTCGGACGATTCCGACGATGAACAACCGAAGAATGCAAGCTACCTCGCACTGATGGCAACCGGACCAGAATCGGACTCGGAGCAAGACGAGGATTCCGAATACGAGTCGAGCCAAGAGATCGGACTATTTTCAGACGGCTCTACTAAGGTATATTTAGATTCAGTAAATGAAAAGTTCTTTAAAATTATTTCTGTCTTAAATAAAAAATTGCTTGCATCTGAATTACTTTTTGATACATGAGAAGACCCCTTGGAACCTAGGGTATACCTATATGTTGATTTCCTTCAAGTTGTGATAACAAAAATTAGGGTTTGCACCCCCTATAAGTTTCGGCCAAGACATGGAAAAATTAGGGATTCAAGGGTTGAATTACTCTATGATGTATCTTATGTTAGTGTATGACATGATAGTGTAGATAAGGTGTTTGTATAAATGGTTGTGTGAATGTTTGATTTCAAAAACCCTAAATCCCCCTACCCTACAAGTTTCGGCCAAGACATGGAAAAATTAGGGATTCAAGGGTTGAATTACTCTATGATGTATCTTATGTTAGTGTATGACATGATAGAGTAGATAAGGTGTTTGTATAAATAGTTGTGTGAATGTTTGATTTCAAAAACCCTAAATCCCCCTACCCTACACTTTCGGCCAACCCTAGAAGAATTAGGGTTTAGGGTGCATGATTAACCTATGATGAAATCCATGTTTAATAATGTTGCATGATATGTATGTGAGGTGTTTGTGTAAATATTTGTGTGAAGGTTTGATTTCCAAAAACCCTAATCCCCCTACCCTACACCATTCGGCCAACACCCTAAAGTTAGGGTTTGTAAAGGATAAACTACCCTATGAGATATGCTTATGTTTGGGATGATGATATGTATATACAAGTGATGTTTAAATGGAATGTTTGATTGGAAAACTTATTTTTCCCTAGCATGTGATATTCGGCCAAAGCATGGAACATTAGGTTTATGAAGGTTGATTACCCCATGATGTATGCTATGCTTAGTATGATACATGATGTATATATATATGATACTTGTATGGGATGTTTGAGGTCAAAAACCTAAGCTACCTCCACCCTTAACTTTGGGCCAAAGGGCCCTATACTTGGGATTGGATTAATAAATACCATGCATGATAATGATCTTGTGTAGGATATGACATGCTTGTGTGATTCTTGATATGTTGATTGGAATGCATGCTAGCCAAATTACAACTTTCGGCCAAGAGAGAACTCTTGGACCCTAGCCTTGGTTGCTCCCATGAAATGCATGCTTTATACTATGCTAGTTATCAAGATTATGAATGTATACATATGTATAAAAATGAGCCCTATAGGGCATGGACGAAGAAGGCTTAGGGCCTAAAGAATGCTTCCCTAGAAGGTTGGGACTAAGAGCATACTTTATGAAAATGAAGAACATGATAACTATTTTATTTTGTAATGGCTTGTACTATAGACTCTTAAAGCGAGTCAAATGATTATGATACTAGGCTGAAGGACTTTTGAGAAAGCCTAGTAAACCCTAGTGGTTCGGGATTAGCTACCTCGTTCCTATTCAGGGGCGCGCGCAAAACATGAAGTACAAGCCGGGCCCTAATGATTATGCTATGTTCAAGTATTATGTATATATGTTTTCAAAAGAACCTTCCTATGAAGTTAACATGCTTAGATGTTTAAACATGCTTAAATGCTTACCATGCTTGAATGTGATACATTCTCTTACCTTTTTCATGATATCCGGTTTTGTGAGTAGGACAGGGCCTTACTAAGCTATTGCTTATCGTTTAGTGTTTTCCCTTATGCTACAGATAAAGGACGCTAAGCTATGGAGGCTGCGGGAGAAGGGCAAGTGTGTGTGTGATAGTGCTGGTGGATAAAAAGGATCTTGCTTTTAGTTGCTTCAAGTTTTGGAACTTGTCATGTTAAACCCATGTTATGTTCTTTTTATATACATGCTATGTTTGAAGATGAATAAAATAAAAAAATAATCATGCTTCCGCTACATGAACCTTGCATGCTTAAATGATACATATGCCCATGCATAGATTAGATAAAAAAATATGAATGCATGCGTGTAGTTGTAATGTATGAAAATTAAAGTAGCGCCGCCGAATCCCTAGGGGATTAAGGGCGGGCGTTACAATTTTATCTTATGTAGACATGATCATATATTTAAAATTTTACAGAAACGTAAACTAATTTACGTATTACCTCGCGTAACTCGAAGGAAGGGATGAGATCCAACTGTAAGCGTCCCTTGGAAGCACCGCCTCTATTCGCGTCCACGCCGAGTATCTTCGGGATGACTTCGCAAAGCCACGAGTTTCGTGTTCTCGAGAACTACTAGATTCTCCGAGAATGCGACAAGAAAAATCAAGAGAGAAGTCGGAAGACTAACCACAAAAGGATGGCCGAAATCAAAATTCCGGTGAAGCAAAAGAAAAGGCTTGCGGCAAAAAGATCCTTGCGGCAAACTCTAATTCCGGCAGCACCTTCTTCCGGCCAAGAGATGGCCGGAGCTTCCTTCTCTGGCAGCAGGTGGTGGTCGGCAGGGAAAGGGCATGGGGGCCGGCTGGTGCTCCTTCTTGGGGCTGGTTGGCGCACGACAAGAAGGGGAGTAGAGAAGGAGAGAAAGAGAGGGAGAGAGCCTATGCCTTCATCTCTTCGATTATTTTTCAAGCCTTGCCTTGGGTCCTTTATATAGTAGCCTCTCAAATATGGAATAACTTATTCCATCATGCTAAGTTTGATTTTATATCATGGTTAAAATTATATTTTAATTCATGATAAAAATCAATCAAGTCTCTTCTTTCCTATGGAATAAATTTCCTTATCATGGTAAATCAATCCATGATTGATTTTATAAAATAAACCAATCTATGGTTCATTTTAATTTCCATGAAGAAATAAACCAAACCTTGGTTTATTATAAAATAAACCACACTTGGTTTATTTTATAAATTGATCCAAAAACTTGGTTCTCTCCCTTTATTGTGGTCGGCAAAGCAAAGAGGATGGAGACCCTCTTTGGCCGACCCATCCAAGCCACGCCCCAATGAATTAAACTTATTTAATTCATCTATTAAGTCTTCAAAAGACTTAGCCATTTTACGCTTCCGATGCATCTCTGAAAAATTCAGATTCGACTTATCGTTTGGCTCAACCAAACCTAATCTCTCTTGATTGAAAAATCCAATTTTCAACTCATTTTAAATCCCTCGAATTACTCGTAGTGCGTGTGACTAAATAGGCTTTTGATTTATGTTGGCCGTCTATAATTAATCAATTATAGAACGATCATGAGTGGCACCTAGTAGTACATCATGATCCCCAATTAATCGAAAGATCAACGGTTGACCTCAGAAATAATTCTGAAACCCTTCAGCAGCTATAATGAATCGTGCCCCATTCCCTTCACCATCTTATACCCACTTGGTTCAAGACATGGTCTATATGTGTCAGTCCCCACTAGGCTGACTACGTCACACCTAGCCCAAGTAACGTTTTCTCGTCCTACGGATTCTAATTACTCTCATGTATTTAAGAGATTCATACTCTGAACATGTCATGCTCTAGCCAGAGGCTTCGAGTAACAATCCGACGATAGGCCTCGGGTATACATCTCCTCGCAAGGAGTGGTGAATCCTTTGTAGGCTGTTCAAACATCTTCGGGCACTTCGGCTTATACTCAATCATCCTGGGTCCACATCTCCTTGGAGATGCTTGCTTAAGATGTCAAAGTATAAGTCTCCATGACCAAGATGACTTGAACACCGCAAGTCAAAGGAATATCGCACTTAAGCTGCAGTAAGAACTTCACTGACATATCTATATGTAGACTACCATATGAAGTTTTACAGCCAGTCACTCCAATGACTAGTTCCCTTAACTAGCATTCATGTTTATCTCCGGACATCTCAATGTCACCAGCCAGTGAGAATCAGCTGATTAGAGAATAATCCATGCTAGTCTCAACAGAATTGATAGTGTCCGTATTTATCAATTTATCGACTAGGGACAATTTCAATACTTCACAATTGCACATGTAGAGATAATCACTAGTTGTGAATTCATCACAAATTCTCTCATGCTGTGAATTGTATTGCGGACATTCAGTAAATGAGTTTAAGATCTCAATCAAATACACAAACATGTATACTCAAATAGTGAATATTCATTTATTAAAATAAATGATTACAATCATAAGGCAATTGCCTTAGGACACTTCTCTCATATCACTAACAAAGGTCCTAGCTTGGAGGGCTAGGTGGATGAAATCCTAACTTGGAGGGTTAGGTGTGGAAAAGTCCTAGCTTGGGGGGCTAGGTGGATGAAATCCTAACTTGGAGGGTTAGGTGTGGAAAAGTTCTAGCTTGGAGGGCTAGGTGGATGAAGTCCTAACTTGGAGGGTTAGGTGTGGAAAAGTCCTAGCTTGGAGGGCTAGGTGTGGAAATTCCTAACTCGGAGGGTTAGGTGATTGGAAATCCCGGTGAGTGAAGCCGGGTCCTGGTGAGTGAAGCCAGGTTGACTGAAGTCCCGGTGAGTGATGTTGGGCACAGAGTTTGGTCCGAGGGACTGAGCACGAGTCAGGGGAGGCTGGGAGCCAGTTCTCTTGACTTAGATTGGGCTTGGCCTTGCCTGGATCGGTCTGGTGACCGATCAGGGAAGTTGGCACGGAGTTCCCTCATGGATCGGACTGGTGACCGATCCAGCGATGTCTGATCGGTCTGGTGACCGATCAGGGAACATACGGTGACTTTGGCAAACCTACTGATCGGCTCCTGATCGGTCTGGTGATCGATCAGGGAGCATATAGTGAGTTTGGAAAACTTTCTGTGCGGCTCCTGATTGGTCTGGTGACCGATCAGGGATACTGTTTGGATCGTTCTGATGAACGATCAAACGTCGCGGACTCCTCACTATGACCGATCAGGATGGAACCTGATTGGTCTGAGCATGTCCTGATCGGTCTGGTGACCGATCAGGAGGTTTGGACTACAAAGCTAGGAAATCACTCTGCAAAGGGGTGGATTAGTCTAGTGATCGATCCATGCTTGGGAACGGTCTGGTGATCGATCCCGGAGAAGTCGCGATTTCTGATTACGCATTGGGGACCGATCAGGATGGAGCCTGATCGGTCTGAACCCACCCTAATCGGTCTGGTGACCGATCAAGAGACTCTCTGATCGGTCCGATGACCGATCAGTAGCTGGCAGCTTTAATTCAAGAACGCTGTCAGAGCTCTGATTTCGTCTGTTTCTCTGCTGATTCGCTACTGATTTCTGCTCCTAACTACTGATTGGTGATACTCCATTGATTTGCTGAGCTAATGTGCTGCTAAGTGTGCAGGTGACTTAGAGATCATCCAAGGGAAGTCAAATGAAGGTTTTCGCTACAGCAGGTTTGTCCGTTTGTTTCCGCAGGTTGTAACGTCCTCTGGCGCGAGCTGCAGCGGCTGAGGAGTTGATGACCTGGGGCTCGACTGGAGGGGTTTCAGTGAGTCCAAAGGAGGTCAGGGGTAGCTGGCTGCTGCAGGTGAGCAGCTGGGAGCTGCCGCAAAGGAGCGTGTGACTTGGCGATGGAAGCAGGATAAGCTAAGGAGTGGAGAATGAGCTGTAGATTTCTTGCGGCATCTCTTGTTCTGCTCTTGCGACATCTCTTGTTCTGCTCTTGCGACAACTCTGATCTGTTGAGTATCACTTTGAATCTTGAAGCAACTTGCTGTTACTTGAGCACTTGGGAAGAAGAAACAAGAAGCTTGGCGAGTCCATCAGCAAGAAGACACGAAGAAGGGAGTTCTTGCGTGAGATCTGTGATGAGTGGAGCTCGGTGAGAAGTTTGCTTTTGTTCTTACGGTTCTAAGTATTCAGTAAGGCTTCTTCTTGTGTTTCCTGTACTTAATACTTCATTCATCTTGAAACGCTGTGGAGAGGTTACTCCACCGAGAAGGAGGTTGCATTCTATCTGGATTTTCCGGGGCTTGATCTGCCGACGATCAAGGGATCGCCCACCTTAAGGGCACGCTAAGGAGTAGGGGCAAGTTATCCCCGAACCTTGTAAACGACCCTTGTTAGCGTTTGTAGTTTGCTTTCCATTTCTGCATTTATACTCTGTTTTGTTCTTGCTTCCGCTGTGCTACTAACCCTAACTGCAGAGAAGTGTAATAGAGAAAGTGATTTTTGTGTCTGGCTATATTCACCCCCCCTCTCTAGTCATCCAAGTACCAACGAGTGGTATCAGAGCTTGGGGCTCTGTACAAGCGACTTAACATCCGAGAGTCAACAACAATGGCGTTGAGAGAAGGTTTTAGTACCACTCGACCTCCCTTCTTCGATGGAGCAGATTTTCAATATTGGAGATCAAGATGGAGTATTATCTAAAGATGGACATCAACACATTGTTCGCTGTGAAGGAGGGGTTTTCCCCTCCAAAGGATGATGAAGGAAAAGAATTGGAATCTTGGCGTTGGACGGCTGAGCAAACCCGGAAAAGTGAAGCTGATGCGAAGGCGGTGGTGACTTTGCAATGTGGGATGAACAAAGATCAACTCATCAAAGTTGGTCCCTTTACGAGTGTGAAAGATTTGTGGAATAAACTCATTGAACTCCATGAGGGAACCCGAGATTCTAGAATTGCGAAGAGGAACTTGTTCCTCAACCAATTGCAAAACCTCTCCATGAAGGAGAGTGAAACGGTGAGTGAACTTCATAGCCGGTTCAAAGAAGTTCTTAACGGTCTTCATTCCATTGACGAAAAGGTCGAGAACCGCGACCTTGTGAGGTATGTGTTAAAAGCTTTTCCAAGGAATGCTTTGTGGTCATCCATGGTGGATGTCTACAAGGATTCCAAGGACTTATCAATTGTCAAATTAGATGATTTGTTTTGTGAAATGGAGCTTCATGGAATGGCTAACAAAGGCCCCAAAGATAAGGGGATTGCCCTTGTAGGAGGAGAAATCCAAGAAGAAGGAGGAGAAATCAAAGAAGAAGAAGAAGACCTTAAAGGCCACATGGGATGAATCCTCCTCAAGTTCATTCGAAGAGGAGAAGGATGAGAAGAGTACACGTCATGTGGCACTCATGGCACTTGAAGATCAAGAGAGCAGTGATGAATCGAGTGACTCATCAAACGCGGCTTCATCATCTTCGGATGATAAAGAGGTAATCACTCCCGAACTAGATAAATGCTATAGGACCATTGCATGTTTAACCGATTTGTTGAAAAAGTCAAAAAATAAGGTTAAATCATTGAAAATTGAAGTTGAACAGTTGAAATCCTTTAAGGATGAGGATGTTGATGATTTACATGTAGCAATGCTAGAAGATGAGAACAAATCATTGAAGAGTGAAGTTGAGAGACTCAAGAGTGTTCTTGAGAAATTCTCAACAAGCTCAAAGACCTTAGATATGATTTTGAATGCACAAAGGGCGGTTTACAATAGGGCCGGTATTGGTTACCAACCTAAAGAACCTTCATTGTTTCCTTGATGTCTAGAACTGATGTTAGACAATTTACGACTCCTAGGGTTCAAAGGAAAGTAGTCAAGGCATGGGTGCCTAAATCTTGCTTAGTAGGTGCTTTAGGTCCCAAGATTTGGGTACCTAAATCTTCTATTTTTCGAATTGTGTAGGTTATGATTAAGGGGGAGCATCTATCAACTTGGTTCGTGGATAGTGGGTGCTCCAAACACATGACCGGTGATAGATCCTTATTCACCACATTTCAAAGAAAAAGTAGAGGTAATGTTTCCTTTGGTAACAATAGTAGTCTTAAGGTTATAGGAATAGGAGACATTCAAATATCCGAATGTCTTAGGATTAAGAATGTCCTTCTAGTCAAGGGGATGACATTTAATCTCCTAAGTGTCAGTCAATTGTGTGATGCGGGTTACACAATTGATTTCCAATCAAGTCAATGTCTAGTTAGACAACATGACACCTTTGACACGATACTAGTAGGCACAAGAGTAGATAACATTTACCAAGTTTCATTTAAAAGTGCTACTAATGCTTTTGTTAAGTGTTTCATGTCAAGAGAAGATGAGTCTAACCTTTGGCACCAAAGACTAGCACATGTGAACATGAAGAATATCTGGAAATTGGCCAATAAGGGACTAGTTTGTGGCTTACCAAGCATCAAGTATGAAAAGGACAAACTTTGTGATGCATGTCAAATAGGTAAGCAAACAAAATCTGCACATAAAGGTAAAAGCACTGTAAGTACTTCTACCGCATTGGATTTACTTCACATGAACTTGTTTGATTGTGGTACAATCATTTCCTTGAATGGTAGTAGATATTGTTTTGTTATCATTGATGATTTTACTAGATATACATGGGCCTATTTTCTAAAGTATAAGGATCAAACGTTAGATGTGTTTATTTCATTCTGTAGAAGAGTTGAAAATGAAAAATCATCAACCATTAAAATAATAAGGAGTGATCATGGAGGTGAATTCCAAAATCAGAGATTTTTAGAGTTTTGTCATGATAGAGGGTATAAGCATGAGTTCTCCACTCCTAGAACACCACAACAAAATGGTGTTGTAGAGAGGAAGAACCGAGTCCTACAAGAGGCTGCTCGAAGTATGCTCAATGAGTACTCACTATCGGGGTACTTGTGGGCCGAAGCTGTAAACACAGCTTGCTACGTGCAAAACCGAGTCCTCATTCACAGATTTCTAGGAAAGACTCCTCATGAACTTTGGTTTAGAAAACCACCTACGGTTAAACATCTTAGGGTGTTTGGTTGTAACGTGTTCATTCTAAACACCAAGGACCATCTTGGAAAGTTCACAGCAAAAGCTAATGAAGGGATACTGGTCGGGTACTCCTTAGTCAGCAAAGCTTACAGAGTCTACAACAAGAAATCTAGATTGGTTGAAGAGTCTTCTGATGTTGTCTTTGAAGAAATTTCCAAAGTAAATTATCAATCAGAAGATGTTGAAGGAGCTCAATTCGAACTTAGGCAACTGGGTTTGGATGAAAGTCCAAATGTTGTAGATGGTGGTGATGAGTCTGATGACGGTGAGCCTAGACAACTTATAGATCAGCCGGATCCTGAGGCTGAGCTTGTGTCTAGTGACACCATTCAAGAAGCACCACCTACACCAAGGACAACTAGGTTAGCCTCTAGTCATCCCCAAGACCAAATTGTTGGAGATATCCACCATGGGGTTAGGACTAGATCATTCTTCAGGAATGAGGCTAATGAAGTTTCCCTAATTTTCGAAATTGAACCTAGAAAAATTGATGAAGCATTAAATGATCTCGATTGGATCATTGACATGCAAGATGAACTAGGTCAATTCGAAAGAAGTCAAGTTTGGGACTTAGTCCCTAGACTTAAGAAGACCACCATTATTGGAACCAAATGGGCCTTAAAAATAAATTGAACTATAAGGGAGAAATCATGAGAAACAAGGCACGCTTAGTAGCCAAGGGCTACAGTCAAGTTGAAGGCCTTGATTACGATGAGACCTATGCTCCCGTGGCACGATTAGAGTCCATCCGATTGATGCTTGCATTTGCAGCACATCGTGATTTCAAGCTATATCAAATGGATATCAAATCGGCCTTTCTAAATGGTTTAATAAGAGAAAAGGTCTATGTCGAACAACCTCCTGGGTTTGAGAGTACCGAATTTCCAAACCACGTGTTCAAGCTCAAGAAGGCGCTCTATGGCCTTAAACAAGCACCACAAGCTTGGTATGAGCGGTTGTCGACATTTCTCATTAAAAAAGGTTTTGTGAGAGGACAAATAGACCCTACACTATTCCTAAGAAGAGATGGTGATAATATATTTATAGCCCAAGTGTATGTCGATGACATAATTTGCGGCTCAAACAACAAGGGCTATTTAAATGAATTTATTGGGCACATGGAGAGTGAATTTGAAATGAGTCTGGTGGGAGAGTTGACTTTCTTCCTTGGACTTGAAATCAAGCAAACTCATGATGGAATCCATGTGCACTAATCAAAGTACACACAAGAGATGCTCTGAAAATTTAACATGAGTGATTCGAAGGAAGTTACCACTCCCATGGCTACAAACACACGATTAGACAATGATGAGAGTGGTAAACCTGTTGACCTAACTCAATATCGGAGCATGATAGGTAGTCTGCTATACCTCACAGCCAGTCGATCTGCTATACTTTTTGCTGTGGGTATGTGCGCTAGGTATCAAGTCTGTGCCAAGGAATCTCATTTAATTGCTGTTAAACGAATTTTGAGATATCTTAAGGGCACAATTGGAGTTGGTCTTTGGTACCTCCGTACCGAATCATTTGACCTAATTGGCTATACCGATTCCGATTATGCTGGGTGCAAGTTGGATCGGAAAAGCACGAGTGGGGGTTGCCAATTCTTAGGATCATCCTTAGTTAGTTAGTCAAGTTGAAAGCAATATTGTGTTGCTCTCTCCATGACGGAGGCAGAATATATCGCCATGGGAGAGAGCGTATCACAATTGCTGTGGATGATTCATACACTAGAGGACTATGGATTAAGCTACAAAGGTGTGCAAGTGTTGTGTGACAACATTAGCACAATAAACCTAACCAAGAATCCAGTCCACCATTCTAGGACCAAGCATATTGAAGTGCGTCACCACTTCATTAGGGATCATGTTGCTAGAGGAGATATTGTACTCTCACATGTAGAGTCCAAATCGAACCTAGCGGACATTTTCACTAAACCACTCCCCGAGAATGAGTTTAGTTTCTTAAGAAGGGAGTTGGGAATATGTCGTGCTTCATAGGATTAAAAAGCATTCAAAACCCTTCATGATCAATTCAAATTGTTAAGGGAACAATTATTGGGTAACTTGGGGACATCTCACACAAACTATAAGGTTTACCAAAACGTATTTGTTTGCTAGAAATGGGGTGAGATGCTAGGATCAACTTAATTTCTCAAAATGTCAATTCATCCCTTGAGAAATTAGGTTGACGAGACAATAATCACTAAGTTGACCAAGTATGGGGAAAACCAATGCATAACATATGTGTACTTGGCTCCATGATCATACTTGGACATTCCAATCAAGGAAACTTGATTGGAGACTTTATATTGATACAAACTTAGGTCAAATTGATTGAATGTTTGTGATTGCATTTGACTTCACTTTGGTGGAGCAAATTGATTGTTAGACCCATAAGGACCTTTGATCCTTCTTAAAGGATCAATTATAGTCAAGAGATCACTTCCAAGATCGATAATTTTCATCAGATCTTATCAGAAATCGATAGGGAGTCTGAATCTGAAATTTCAGATCGTATCAGAAATAATCCTGATACCTGATCGATCACCGGACCGATCAGGAGCATGGCTGATCGGTCCAACTGACCGATCCAGCCGAATTGCGATACCCCTCTGCAATCTCTCTATGTTGGCCTGGATCGGTCCCCAGACTGATCTGGCCCCCTGTGGTGATCGGTCCATAGACCGATCAAGAGGCTCACAGAAAACCTCCCAAACTTACTGTCTGCTTCCTGATCGATCAGCTGATCGATCAGGAGCCTGCCTGATCGGTCGCCCGACCGATCAGGACTATGACAGTCCGATCAGGCTGGAGCCTGATCGGTCTGGGTGCTCCCAGATCGAACGGTGATCCGTTCGATCACATTAAATTGCGGTTGGTGGACCGATCCACCAACCTCTTAACTCCCGTTTTCCCTTACTCCCAAGCCCTAGCCGACCAAAACCCCTCATCTTCCTCATCCTCCTCTTGCGTGTGAGTTCCTTTTCTCCCCGTGCGTGAATCCTTCTTCCTTCTGCGCGTGGCTTCTAGCGATCTTCTCCCTGCTGTGCGTGGGGTTGTTTCTCTTCTGCGCTGTTGGGAGTTCTTCTGTTCTTTCTCGCGAAGTATCACTTGTGCGTGTGCGATTTTCTGCGCAACTCAACCGGGTGGTTTCTCACAACCAACTCAACAATGGCACTTAAGTAAGACTTTCCTACTTTCACCCTGTTGATTACTTCAAATATCGTAATATTTGGTGAACTAACCTTGATGATCAAATCTTACCCATATGATCAAATCTTTCTATCATATGATTCCTGACCAAATCTTACATGATCGTTCTTGTGTATTCACTTGTTTTTCTGTCATGACTTTATTCTTGCCATGACCTTCACTGTGATTTGATCCATTCAATTTGGTGTCGTGACCTTACCATGACCTTACCCTACTGATTAAACCAAATTCTGTGTCTTGATCTTGTGACCATTATTTTGATTAACTTGCACTCTTATTCCATCATTTAGAAAATCCACTAAGGGCAAGGAACCCGCTGAAGGGTCTAAGGGCAAAGGCCCTTCATCATCTGCCCTTTCTCGAAGGCCTCAACCTTCTTCAAGTTCCCGATTCCCTAACGCTGCTTGTGAGCAAGCGTTCCAGTCCCGCACTTTCAAGTTGCTTTCTTGCCGGTCCATTGATGGACCCTTCCTGACTGAGCATTGTCCCTCCATTATGGAGGTGATTACCTTCTACAACCTCGGCTTTCTCCTTTCACTTGAGCGGACAATTAACTATGATCTCGTATCCGAATTCTACAATAACTTGCAACAAGGACCTCAAGGGGGGTTTGATTTCACGACCCGAGTAGCCAAGAGAAATCTTGACTTCTCTTACGACATCTTGGCGGAGTATCTGGGCGGTCGTCGATCGCCTAATTTTTATTCTATCTACCCAGAGCTTCCAGACCCTTTATTGGCTCCATTTGCGGACGTCACCCCCGACTCCATATATGAGCACTTTTTCGGACACCCTCAACCAGCTGGTATTGATGAGTTAGGGCCTGACTTTCCGACCTTTGCGGCTCTCCGTCTTTCCCCTACTGATTACGTTCTGTTCAAGATAATCACAAACTGCATCTTGTCGATCACCTCAAAACGCTTAACTGAGATCCGATCTTATCACTGTCTGATACTTTATGGCATGCATTGCCACCTTGACTTTGACATTATGGAGAGCATTTTCAGTCGATTATTTCCTATCGAGAGCCCAGTCGTCGCATTGTGTATATACCGTTCGGTCATGTCATTACTGACTGGCTTATGTCAGTAGGTGTTGACATGACCAAGGGCAGGACAGTGCCCATGGTTAGACAGGATTGCCGATTGGGCAAACGCGCGTTTGCCAAATCTGGTATAGTTGTTGGGTCGGACGATCATAGTCTTATCTAGAAGGACGGGCGAGGTCTTGGCAAGCTTCCTCGAGGCGCACACGTACAGGTACTCGCAGCTCCGGCTACACATCAGGAGCCGCCCGCCGCCGCCGCTGACTACGACTATGAGCCAGATCCAGACCTGCGCTGGCAGATTTCAGAGCTTGATCAGACCATCCAGCATGATCTTCATTTGAGAGAGCTCTAGCGAGAGGAGGTCCGGTCTGGATTTCAGATTTTCGACCGCAGACTGCTGGCGGTTGAGTCTGACGTCTCTGGGGTCCGCTCCAGGCAGGAGACATGGCATGAGGAGTGGCGCAGTTGGGCAGCTGGTCATCCATACCAACCTTCATCTACTGGAGTTGCGCCCTCCGGCAGTACTGCCCCGGGGTCCTTCATACCTGATGATGACATGATTGATGACCCTATGCAGGCTGACCCCCCCGACCGACGATTGACTATGGATGTACTCTGTCTCTGCATGTGACTTGCATTTGACTATTTGATTGTTCTGACTTTATGGCTGTATGCCTATGTTCTGACTATTTTGGCTTGGTGTTGTACTTGACTTTGATGTTGTATTATGCATCTGACTTTATGACTATCTTCTTGTATGCCTTGTCATGTTATGCTTACTGTTAGTTCACATGTCTGGTCATATGATAGATATCTTCAAGTATGTCTTGCTATATTATGCATTGCCATGCTTATTCTTACTCCATGTTCATATGATACATATGATTGTTTTGTCATGCCTTATATTTGTCATATGGTTTCATATGCCTTCAAAATTCAATCATACCTTTGTTGTTTTGGGAAACCCCTAGGATTGAGGGGGAGGTTTTATTTTTAAACTTATCAACCCTTCTAGACCCTTTTCGGTGTTTGACAAAGGGGGAGAGTGTGGTTAGTTAAGTTTAGGACGATTACAAGCTTAATTATTGTAGGGGAGGATCCTAATTCCCTTATGAGTGTGGAATTTGTAACTATTGATTTCAAATCCCTAAACTTAAAATCGGGTTGTTAAACAACAAAAAGGGGGAGATTGTTGATGCAGTCTGACCCTGATTGTTGTTTTGGTGTTGACACCGATTTTAGTTTAGGTTGATGAGATGATTATGATTAAGTCCTGGTCGTGGACTAGGAATACCTAGTGGACTAGGTTGGATGAAATCCTGGCTTGGAGGGTCAGGTACTAGCTTGGAGGGCTAGGTGGATGAAACCCTAGCTTGGAGGGACATGTCCTAGCTTGGAGGGCTAGGTGGATAAAATCCTAACATGGAGGGTTAGGTGTGGAAAAGTCCTAGCTTGGAGGGCTAAGTGGATGAAATCCTAACTTGGAGGGTTAGGTGTGGAAAAGTCCTAGCTTGGAGGGCTAGGTAGATGAAATCCTAACTTGGAGGGTTAGGTGTGGAAAAGTCCTAGCTTGGAGGGCTAGGTGTGGAAATTCCTAACTCGGAGGGTTAGGTGATTGGAAATCCCGGTGAGTGAAGTCGGGTCCTGGTGAGTGAAGCCAGGTTGACTGAAGTCCCGGTGAGTGAAGCTGGGTACGGAGTCTTGGTCCGAGGGACTGAGCATGAGTCAGGGGAGCTGGAAGCCAGTTCTCTTGACTTAGAGTGGGTTTGGTCTTGCCTGGATCGGTCTAGTGACCAATCAGGGAAGTTGGTACGGAGTTCCCTCGTGGATCTGTCTGGTGACCGATCTAGAGATGTCTGATCGGTCTGGTGACCGATCAGGGAACATACGGTGACTTTGGCAAACCTACTGATCGGCTCCTGATCGGTCTGGTTATCGATCAGGGAGCATACAGTGAGTTTGGAAAACTTTCTGTGCGGCTCCTGATCGGTCTGGTGACCGATCAGGGATACTGTTAGGATCGTTCTGATGAACGATCAAATGTCGCGGACTCCTCACTATGACCGATCAGGATGGAGTCTGATCGGTCTGAGCATGTCCTGATCGGTCTGGTGACCGATCAGGAGGTTTGGACTGCGAAGCTGGGAAATCACCCTGCAAAGGGGTGGATCGGTCTGGTGACCGATCCATGACATGGGAACGGTCTGGTGATCGATCCCGGAGAAGTCGCGATTTCTGATTACCCGTTGGGGACCGATCAGGATGGAGCCTGATCGGTCTGAGCCCACCCTGATCGGTCTGGTGACCGATCAGGAGTCTCTCTGATCGGTTTGGTGACCGATCAGTAGCTGGCAGCTTTAATTCAAAAACGCTGTCAGAGCTCTGATTTCGTCTGTTTCTCTGCTGATTCGTTATTGATTTCTGCTCCTAACTACTGATTGTTGATACTCCATTGATTTGCTGAGCTAATGTGCTGCTAAGTGTGCAGGTGACTTAGAGATCATCCAAGGGAAGTCAAACGAAGGTTTTCGCTACAGCAGGTTTGTCCGTTTGTTTCCGCAGGTTGTAACGTCCTCTGGTGCGAGCTGCAGTGGCTGAGGAGCTGATGACCTGGGGCTCGACTGGAGGGGTTTCAGTGAGTCCAGAGGAGGTCAGGGGTAGCTGGCTGCTGCAGGTGAGCAACTGGGAGCTGCCGCAGAGGAGCGTGTGACTTGGTGATGTAAGCAGGATAAGCCAAGGAGTGGAGAAGGAGCTATAGATTTCTTGCGACATCTCTTGTTCTGCTCTTGCGACAACTCTGATCTGTTGAGTATCACTTTGAATCTTGAAGCAACTTGCTGTTACATGAGCACTTGGGAAGAAGAAACAAGAAGCTTGGCGAGTCCATCAGCAAGAAGACACAAAGAAGGGAGTTCTTGCGTGAGATCTGTGTTGAGTGGAGCTCGGTGAGAAGTTTGCTTGTGTTCTTGCGGTTCTAAGTGTTCAGTAAGGCTTCTTCTTGTGTTTCCTGTACTTAATACTTCATTCATCTTGAAACGCTGTGGACAGGTTACTCCACCGAGAAGGAGGTTGTATTCTATCTGGATTTTCCGGGGCTTGATCTGCCGACGATCAAGGGATCGCCCACCTTAAGGGCACGCCAAGGAGTAGGGGCAAGTTATCCCCGAACCTTGTAAACGACCTTTGTTAGCGTTTGTAGTTTGCTTTCCATTTCTGCATTTATACTCTGTTTTGTTCTTGCTTCCGCTGTGCTACTAACCCTAACTGCAGAGAAGTGTAAAAGAGAAAGCGATTTTTGTGTCTGGCTACATTCACCCCCCCTCTCTAGTCATCCAAGTACCAACACACCCATCTAGTTATTCCCAAAGATCCACTCTCTCTCTCTTCTTCTTTCTTTTCTATCTTTCTCACAAGCTTTCACAAATAATCCTGCGATCGTCTAGATAGCTTATCTTGTAAACTTGATTAGTCCTTAATTAGCAGTCTATGTGAATACGATACTCTTTTATATTACTTGACAATATTCACGTGCACTTACGGGCATATATCATCCGGTCTCACAGACCAGAATAAATCAAGAAGTGTTGATGAAGACTCATTCAAATGGCCAACATTCCAAAACTACTTTTCACTAGAGGAAAAATCACTTGTAATGCACCCAACATAAATGCGAACTTTAAATCATTTGGCTCCCATTGAGCTTTCAATTATTTTATTTTATTTATAATTTAGGTCTAAATTTCGGTCAATTAAGTTTAGAGATAGACTGCTTTCTGGTTGATTCATTCATCAAATAAATTCGGAACATAGCCTATACCTAGGTAGAATCCTACTTTTAGAATATTTATTCCTGGAATTCAAATTTTAATTTGCTTATTTATTTTTCTAGATGCTTTACCAATGCATAACTATGTAAGCAAAAGTTTTCAAAGTGTCTTGACCCAAGTGATAAGCATGGAAATATATATTATTTGAGGTTCGGTTCGAATCCTCTTAGCGACTAATATTTATGACTAAGATATTATTACAATAATATGCGGGATATTATTTATAATAATATGTTGGATATTATTTCAATAATTATGCTCTTATCAATCAGTGATATTATGCCTTCAGAAATCCGGAAGGGGGTTTCTGATAAAGGGGACCGTTTCGGTGGTGGGACTAGTCACTATAAAAAATTTACCCATTCCCATTTTAGCCTCCGGGGCTATGGTGCAGCGGTAGGGCGACTAGTCGCTTTCCCAGGCATCCGTGGTTCGATCCCCAGCTACGGCGTATTTGTAGAAATTTTTTCTCCAAATGGGGCGCAAACCCTGGGACGCTGGGCTTCTAGATTGCCCATGCGAGCGCTTCCCGATTTACCCTAGCGGCCGGTAGGAAATTTCCGTGAGGCCGAACCGGTCGCCCGAGATTGGTTGGAAAAACCTCGTTAATTATTTTTTTTTATGTAAGCAAAAGTTGAGTTTTGAAGAAATAACTAAACTTAGCTACGAGGAAGAGCTGAACCGAATTAGGAGGAGCTGAACTGAATTATGATGTAAGAGATTTATTAATGAGGTTTTTTTAATCTCGACGATCGATTCGGTTTTACGAAAGTTTTCTACTGATTGCCAGGGTAAATCGGGAAGCGCTCGTGGTGGGCGGTCTAGAAGTCCTGCGTCTTAGGATTTACGTCTTATTTCGAATTTTTTTTTTATAAATACATCTGGAGATTAAATCGCGAATTATGACGTAAGAGATGAACTGATCAGGTAGTGATTGGTGTTTATTTGCCGAGATACCGAGCATCAAGTGCTGACGAGCTGGGAGATCAGCGTCAGGTCACATAGGCATAGCATGTTGACATAGAGTAGGGTCGACATCGGGGTATCGTCATCCTTACCATCTTGTCTTCTTGAAAAATTAAAATAAAAAAACTTACAGATCGATACATCAGCGCCATTAAAATACCGCAAGCAGTACACCATGAATGCCATATTACTTGGTCAGTTTTCAATGGTGGGAGTATAAAATAAATTGATTAATAAGATTTGGTAGAACGATCCAGAAATTTAACGTCTCAGGTTCACATTACATTTGAAGAAAAAATTCATGTAAAATATATCATAATTGAGGATCGAACTGTGGATGTCTAAAATGATAACTAGCTGTCCTTCCATGTACCATAGCCCCGGGGCCCAATGGTGGGAGCACTAGCTTTATGTCGAGCTCACCAGAAATGAGCCAGGTGAGGTACATCTTCAAGTGGCAAGAGATTGATAATAATGCATCACGATGAATGGAGGAAATAGAATTCAATGAGGTCCTCAAGGGTTATATGCTACCAAACTCCAACCCGATCGAGAGTAAAAAAGAAGAGGAATTTAGAAACTGAATTGGATATCAACTCATTAATGCCTGTCTTACCAAAATAGTGAGCACGGCTGCTGAAAACTTTCAAGAGACAAACATATAACAAATCAGTAAAAAATTCCAATGGCCATTAGAGAAAGTTTTAATTATGAACGTGTGAAACTAAATGATGACTTGATAACTCCTAACAACTAAGAATTAGGAGAGAATAATGTAGTGTGTTCTTACATGGCCATGGAGTGCGTATATGCACAAGTCCAAGCTACTGTTTCCAAATTCTAATCCAAAACTAACAATATATGTCTATGATCCTGTCGCGAAGTGAGGTGGCAGTCCCAAGGGTCGGATAATCTCCCGAGATGCTACGAGCGGGTGATGTGGCTCCGATCTGGCTTCGAGTCGGTCCTTGCCTGCAAAACAATAACCGTTAGCAAACCCGACGGGGGTTTCCCCGGTCAGGTACTCCGACGGTCAAGTCAGTATCCGCAGGAATATAGTGGAGTTGAATTGAAATGTAGTAGTAAGGAGAGCTCGCTTGCGCATACCTGCGGTAGGAGTGAAGAGTTTATATAGCCGGGGGAGCTGACAACCCTTGTCAGTGTTGATGAGACAAGGGTGTAATACCTGTCCGGTTGTATGAGCACTCCTAGGAGCGGCGCGGCATGGCGCGGGGTGCTCGAGCAGTACGAAAGTACTGGATTGACGGACTGACCGTGAGATATGTCAGAGATGAGTAAGGTGTGCAGTACCCCGATAGCAAGGTCGTACCCGGGATATAATGATATAGGGGGCATAGGGGCGATGTAGCCCGTACCCCGAGCGCTGACCGATAGGTCCGAGTGTCAAGGACCGGGTCGGGTAACGACCAGTGAGCATGGGCAGTCACGCGTCCGACTGGCAGAGTTGAGTTGCAGGGCACACCTTGAGTCAGGGATTTATCGAGTTATGTCTAGCTGATTCCGTTAGATATCTGGTCCTGGTGAGGCTGCTGGAGCGTGGGTCGCCACGCGTCTGATTGGATCGCCCGACCTCGATTGAGATTGGGGCAAGGGTCAAGATAACCGAGCCAAGAGGATCTTGGGGCCGGCCTGACTGACCCTGCTCGTCGCTGGCTGGCTAACGCCTCGGGGAGCCCTCTGGCTCAGGAAACCCCCGGGTGAGGTCTCAGGTGGTCCATCTGCTGGACCTGCACGGCGCCAGGCGGGCTGGCTAAGCGGGCCATACTACCCCGTAGGCAAGGCCGGGATCATAATCGTCCCCCTTGAGTCTAGTCGAAGGAGGCGTCGAGTCCGACTGACTGGACTATCATCTGCTGAGACGAGCCCGGCGTGCCCGGACAGCCCGACCCTTCGTCGCAGCCCTTGGCGGGCCTTTGATGGGTAAGCATCCTGGTCGGCTGGATATGTCACATCATCTGTCCCTTCGGCTTCTGCCACCCGAGATGTCTGAGCAGATTCAAATCTCCTTCATTAATTACCGCGGTTAATCGTTGTCACACGTGTCGTTTCCCCATAGCCTCCTCGAGCGACGAGGCGTCCGCCGCCTGTTCGGCGAATGATGAGATCATGCATGGGCTACCTCGTCCCCCGGGCCTTCATGGGTCTGATCGGACAGCTATCGCCCACCACCACTTCTGCTATGATCTGCCATTAAGAGGCCCTCATGGCTCCCGAGGTAATATAAATAGGTAGTTATCCGACCACTTTTACCGTCGCCTTTTTACTTTTTACGCCAGTGTGCCGTGCCTCTTTCTCCGGCTAGGGTTTTGACGCAATGCATTGCCCCGTCCTTCTCCGACGATCTCTCCCCCGGTTGGAGTTCTCTCTTTCGCTTGCTCCGTATGGCTTCCTCATCTCATCGTCCTCACCCGTGGTATGTCAACGTGGTGTCCTGTTGGGTTCTCCCGGCACCAAAACATAAAAAAAACACAGCGGAAACAAGAACCCTCGAGCGATCAATGCGAAAGAAAACTCATACAATGTTCATCTATCTAATAGATCTATCTAAAGTGTATACCTTTGGAGCGTGCCCTTTGCTTATCCCGCTCGTCCAAGATGCGCCAGATCTCTCGCACGTTCAAGTGTCCGTGCCGCTATTCATATCCACACTGACACAATCTCTCAACTTCGAAAGAGCTACCTTAGTTGTGCTAGCAACTTGAGGTAGCTCGCAGAACACCAAGAACCCTACAATAGAGTTTCGGCCAAAAGAGGAAGATGAAGGAGGGAAGAAGAAAGGGAAGAAGAAGACATCCAAAGTCACAAGACCCTCTTTTATACTCATCCCATGAATATGAAGAGGTTTGTGTCTCTTTGGCTTCCTTCATTAATACCAATAAAGAGCACATCTTTTCATGTGACTCTTTATCTTTTCCCATGCAAGAAAAGAATTTTTTCTTTTCCCTTCATTAAACTCTTTAATGAATTTCCTTGTAATAGTCAGTGCAGGCAGCACCTAAGTCAAACCTGATTTTGATAATGGCAAAGAGTTCAGAAGTTAAGATGTTATTGTGTTCTAACTGTTAGTAATATGAGAGAAGTGTCTTAAGGCAATCACCTTATGATTGTAATCATTTACTTTAATAAATGAATATTCACTATTTGAGTATACATGTTTGTGTATTTGATTGAGATCTTAAACTCATTTACTGAATGTCCGCAATATAATTCACAGCATGAGAGAATTTGTGATGAATTCACAACTAGTGATTATCTCTACATGTGCAATTGTGAAGTATTGAAATTGTCCCTAGTCAATGAATTGATAAATACAGACACTATCAATTTTGTTGAGACTAGCATGAGTTATTCTCTAATCAGCTGATTCTCACTAGCTGGTGGACATTGATGCATTGGGATAGTCATAGATGACTAGTTTATATGGTAACTTAGTTTTTTTTCTCTATTAGAGTGTCTAGCTGCCTTATGATGTACATTTATATTATATGATTCACTATTAGTTACATGTTTTGTGTATTTGATTTTTTCTCTACTGTGTAATACAACAAAAAGAAGTGATGGATAAACTATGATTAATGTAATGTAAGTAGAAATTATAGATGAATTGATAAAAAGACACTATAATCTGTTAGACTAGCATTTATTCTCTATCAGTTTCTCATGGTGACATGGGTATCAGATAACATGGATGCTAGTTAAGGAACTAGTTCATTGGAGTGATGGCTGTAAGACTTCATATGGGAATCTACATTAGATATGTCAATGAAGTTCTTACTGCAGCTTAAGTGCGATGTTCCTTTGACTTGCGGTGTTCAAGTCATCTTGGTCATGAAGACTTATACTTTGACATCTTAAGCAAGCATCTCCAAGGAGGTGTGGACCCAGGATGGTTGGGTATAAGCCGAAGTGCCCGAAGATGTTTAAACAGCCTACAAAGGATTCACCACTCCTTGCGAGGGGATGTATACCCAAGGCCTATCGTCGGATTGTTACTCGAAGCCTCTGGCTAAAGCATGACATATTCAGAGTATGAATCTCTTAAATACATGAGAGTAATTAGAATCCGTAGGACGAGAGAACGTTACTTGGGCTAGGTGTGACGTAGTCAGCCTAGTGGGGACTGACACACATAGACCATGTCCTGAACCAAGTGGGTATAAGATGGTGAAGGGAATGAGGCACGATTCATTAAAGCTGCTGAAGGGTTTCAGAATAATTTCTGAGGTCAACCGTTGATCTTTCGATTAATTGGGGATCATGATGTACTACTAGGTGCCACTCATGATCGTTCTATAATTGGTTAATTATAGACGGCCAACATAAATCGAAAGCCTATTTAGTCACACGCACTACGAGTGATCCGAGGGATTTAAAACGAGTTGAAAATTAGATTTTTCGATTAAGAGAGATAAGTCGAATCTGAATTTATCAAAGACGCATCGGAAGCATAAAATGGCTAAGTCTTTTGAAGACTTATTGGACGAATTAAATGAGTTTAATTCGTGAGGTTATGGCTTGGGTTTGGCCGGCCAAAGAGGGTCCCCACCCTCTTTGTTTGGCCGGCCACATCAAAAGGGGAGAACCAAATTGTTTGGTTCAAATTTATAAAATAAACCGCGCGTGGTTTGTCTTATAAAATTATGGATAAAGAAATTTATATAAAGAAATTTATATAAAGAGATTTATTTTTCATGGAAATTAAAATAAACCTTGGATTGGTTTATTTTATAAAATCAATAATGGATTGATTTACCATGATAAAGAAATTTATATAAAGAAATTTATATAAATAAATTTTTTTCCATAATAAAAGGGGAGACATGGTTGTTTTTATTATAAATTAAGTTATAATAAAAACTTGGCATAACGGAATAATTCATAGAAAAATTTATAAGATAAATTTCTTATGAAAAATTTAATCCGTTAAGAGGAGACTTGGCGATTAAGAGGCTACTATATAAAGGTACCAAGGCAAGGCTTGGAGATTAATCTAAGAGATCAAGGATTCTTGCCTAGCCTCTCTCCCTCTCCTTCTCTCCCTCTCCCTCTTCTAGTGCCGCCGGCCCTAGAGCCCTCCCCTTTGCTGTGAGCTTCCACCACCAAGAAGAAGCCGAAGAAGAAGAAGAAGCGGGCGCGACTCCTTCCTTCCTCCCGGAATCTTGATTCCGTTCTTCGTTTGGTGGTTAGTTTTTCATCTCTCTCTTGGTATTCTTGTCGTGCCTTTGGAGAATCTAGTAGTTCTTGTCGGCACGAAACTCGTGGCTTTGCGAAGTCATCCCGAAGAAAACTCGGCGTGGACGCGAATAGAGGCGGAGCTTCCAAGGGACGCTACAGTTGGATCTCGTCCCTTTCTACAAGTTACGCGAGGTATTAAGTAAATTAGTTTACTTTCTGTAAAATTTTAAATGTATGATCATGCCTCCACAACATAAGGTTGCATGCTAGATACGTGGTTAAAATAATTTGAGAAATTATTTATGCTAAACCTTCCGCTACACGTAATTAAATTTTAAAATTACGAACCCGTATCCATGTCAACATGCACCCGGTCCCAACACTAACTTGTTCACTGAGTGTGCAGGAAGAAGTCCTAGGTACACTAGGAAAGAAGTCCTAGCAAAGGGCTGGGCAAAGAAGTCCTGGTCAAGGACTGGGCACGAAGTCCTGGCAAGGGGCTGGGCACCGAAGACCTGACTGGAATTTGGGCACGAAGACATGGTCAGGTGGATCGGGCAAAAGTCCAACCGGAGGAGCCGGTTGGCGAAAGGTAAACTCTCCTGAGAGGAGTAGGTGAGGACGCGTTCCCCGTCGAGGGAACAGTAGGCGTCGGTTCGACCTAGGGTTCCATTTGGGAGACCCGAAGTCAGAACCAAGACAGCTACGGCTGTAGTTATTGCTTATTATGTTTTTGGGACTAACCTAAGTTCCAGGTTCGAAGGAATGATCGTCTGCAAGTGAAGGTGCTTCACTGGGCCTAGGCGCCCGAATGGAGACAGGCGCTCGAATGGGCTAAGGCGCCCGTAAGGATACGAGCGCCCAAGAGTGAAGGCAAAACCCAAAACATAGCTGTGAAGCCACTGGACCAAGGCGGATCAGGCGCCCGTGAGGTCACGGGTGCCCCCAACAGCTCAAGCGCCCAAGTGGGGAGGATAAGCACTGACCGAGTCCGCAGATAAGGATTCGTAGATCGGAGGGCATGTGCGCCCCCAACAGCTCAGGCACCCAAGTGCGGAGGATAAGCGCTGACCGAGCCCGCGGATATGGATTCACAGATCAGAGGGCATGTGTCAGGCGCCCCCAACCTATCAGGCGTCCATTTGAGCACTATAAAAGGGGCTCGACCCCAAGGCTTCAATAACACATTCTCTCAACGCTCCAAAGCTTTTCGTTCAAGCGCTACGCCCCAGCAAACTCTGACTTCGAGATCCAGCGCCGACGACGACCCTCTGCACCGAAATATGATCCACATCAGGCGTCGGTAATGAAAAGTATAGAAATTTTAATTTCCTAAAATACTGTTGTACTTAACTTGTAAATCCTTTTTGCGCGATTATAATATTGCCCAAAGTAAACGGTCAAGGACCGTGGGCCTTGGAGTAGGAGCCGACCGCGACTCCAAACCAAGTAAAAATCCACTTGTGTTCCTGTGTGATTTATTTCAGCTACATATTTGCTCTTTCTTTAATTCGAAAAGTTTTATCGATATTCACCCCCCCTCTATCGTTTTTCTCGATCCAACAAGTGGTATCAGAGCGGGTGGCTCAAATTTGGTGCAACTACCAATTTGATAGTTTTTCGGATTTTATGAAAATTTTAATTTCTTTTTTCTTTTGAATTTTCTCGTTAATCGAGATTGGTGCAACACCACTCGATCGCTTTTTCTCAATTATTTTATTCCCGCACTACTAATCCAAGACCAAGTCTTGGGACAAGAATTTCTTTGTTTTTGTCATTTCAGAAATCTTAATGGCCATGCAAGAGGGTTTCAGCACAGCCAGACCACCACTCTTCAGTGGAGAAGACTTCTCCTACTGGATGAGTCGGATGGAAGTCCACCTGAAAACTCAAGTGGATATGTGGATCATAATCCAATCTGGTTTGGAAATCCCCAAAAATGCTGAAGGAGTGGTACGACATTACACAAAATGGGACGCCTCACTGAAGAAAAAGATCGAGGCTGATGCAAAGGCAACCCAGACACTCCAATGGAGATTAACCAAAGAAGAACTGAACCGGGTGGGACCCTTCAACAGTGTTAAAGAACTCTGGAGTAAGCTAATCGAGTTGCACGAAGGTACCTCCGACACCAGAATCAGCAAAAGGGACATACTACTGAACAAATTGTACACAATCAAAATGAACGAAGGCGAGTCAGCAGCCCAGCTCCACGCTAGGATCCAGGAGCTGATGAACGGCCTGCACACAATCAGTCACAACGTAGAAAACCGTGACCTTATTAGGTATACCCTAAATGCTTTCCCAAGAAATACTCTGTGGGCATCTATGGTAGATGCTTACATGGTTTCTAGGGACCTTTCTAAAATTAAATTAGACGAATTATTTTCAGAACTAGAATTACATGAGCAGACTAACTGCACTTTAGCCGAGAAAGGTATTGTTTTTCTTGCAGGAAAAAACCCAAGGAAAGGTGGCCAAGAAAAAGCCTCAACCTGTACCCGAGTCTGACTTAGACTCAAACTCAGAAGACAGCGAAGGGGATCGACCCAAGCTGGTTCGGCTAGCCCGGGACTACTACAAGGAGTTGAAGCATCAGACCAATAAAAGAAAAGCCAGCTGAAAGAAGGAAGATCCAGATAAACCCTCAATGTCTAAGACCAAATCAAACGTAACCTGCTACGAATGCAACAAGAAGGTGTTGGTGAGAGCCCTAGAGCCGATCATGTAATGATTGTATGGACTAATTTGTATCATATTCCTATGTATAAATAAAGGCATGTTTTATGGTTATTATACTTACGTGTATTTGTGCCAATTAGCTAAGTATAATAATGTCCTTGAGTAGAAGTTTCTTATCTATATCAATCGATTGGTTGAATCGATAGTGAGATGATATAGAGAACACTACTCTAAATAATTCCTAGTCAAGTATTAACATTCAAGGACAATGTTAATACGTAGAGGCTAGCATGTAGGTCAACATGATGACTTGATCTCACAAGTCATAGATATAGAGATATCAAGTTGACACATGGGTATGCATTGGAGAATGTATACTGAATGACCCACCATGAGAAAGTATCATGGATCGTTATATGAGTGTCATATACTTTCTCATGTGGCTATTAGTATGACTATTAGTCCTTGGACCTGAAGTCACCATGGATTCCTACATAAGGAGTTGCGTACTTTGGCTTCGTCAAACGTCACCCGTAAATGGGTGGACTATAAAGGCGATTACTGGGTATGTAACAAATTATGGAGAGGGATGTGAGTGATGTAGATGGGATCTATCCCTCCTATATGACGGGAGCGATATCGTATTCTTGATAGAGTGAGACCACAAAGTGCATGGCCATGCCCAAGTGAGTCAATATGAGATATTGAGCTCACTTGATTAGTGTGAGTCTACTTGGAGTTCAAGATATAGATTGACTCGAGGATGACACGGTCTATGCCTCAATTGAGTCAATCTAGATATCAAGGATAGAGGGACATTATCATATATTGTGAGAGTCACAATTATTAGTCACAAGGTGATGTTGGATCTCAACATTCTTGTAACTTGGGTAGCAATGATGTGTTGCTAGATACCGCTCATTGCTTATGTTTCTAAGAGGTTAGAAGCATTGCCAACGTTACAAGAACCTATAGGGTCACACGCAAAGAACAAATAGATGGAGAAAAATTGAAGTCAAGTTTGACTTGGCTAAATATGGAAAGTCCATAAAAGGCAAGTTTGACTTGACCTAAATCCAAATCAAGTTTGACTTGACTTGGTTCCACTTCAAGTTAGACTTGACATGGGAGAAGAAATGGAGTCAAGTTGACTTGACTATTTATGGAAGTCCATAAAGGAGTTTTGACTTGACCAAAACCCACCTCACCTTTGTTTGACCAAGTGATGACTTGGTTTTCCCCCCCCCATTTGAATTTCGAATTCAAATTGAAAGGGGATATGGAAGGCCACCTAATGGCACTTAATAGCCATTATGGCCGGCCACCTAATGGCATCATTAAGTGGCCGGCCACCATGTGGGAACAAAACCTATGTTTTGTTTCATTTTGTGGTGAGGTGAGGCTTTTCTTCTTCTCTCTTGATTTTTGGTGGAGTGCTTCTTCGACCTCTCCTCTTGGCCGAAAGCTATAGGGTGCTAGCACACCTAAGCTTTTGATCCATCTTCATTTGTTCGCGTGGATACGTATAGAGGAGTGTCTGCTTTGATACTCTAAGAGATCCGGCGGCCTTTTGGACAAGCGGGAAAGCGAAGGGCTACGCGTCAAGGGTAATGATTCTTATCATGTAGATCTAATGTAGATTAAACTCGTACTCGTAATTTATTTTTATGTTCGCACGGATCCGTGGCCGAACTTCTGGGGTTTCCGCAACGCAAAAAGCGGTTTTTGCGGCCTAGAATTTCCAACAGTGGTATCAGAGCCACGTGCGAACCTTGTACGAGTTTAAATTTGTTTTTTTTGTATTAGATACAAAATTTAAAGACAAATTATATTCTGTGATTTTTCGAAATTTATAGAATTTATGGGTATTTTTCTCATGAAGTCGAAGCAACAAGTGTTCGGACACTTGTAGGCTTCACCGATCGAGAAAAACTTTCCGAAACGGAAAGATCTCGCTATAATCTTTCGGGACAGCGGCTTAAGTTGTTGTAAGGTGATTTTGGGACACTCGCGAAATTCATTTCGCGAGTAGGGGCGCCGCCCCTAACCCCGCAAGGGGCATTGTCCCGCAATCGTGCCCGAAAATCGTGTAGCGGGACCGTTACGGAAGTGTAACTCATAATATTGTAAAATTGTCGAAAAATTATAGAAATTTATTTAAAATACATAATTTGGAATTATGTATGGATTTGTGATGATCATGGCCCAATAAAAACCCAATGTGATTGGAATGTGTTGTAATTCATATTACGGTCTGTGTACCGTTTTTGTGGTTGTGCGTGTTGTATAGTGTATGCGACCTGCGAGTCGGCTTCTTTTATTTTATTTCTGTACTTTCTTATTTTGTAATGTACAAAATGAAGACGGTGGGCGGTCCATCCGAAGACGGAGTTATGGAGGGAGCCGACGACACGTGGCGGTCAAAGGAGAAGCTTGGAGAAGCGAAACCCTAGGTTGACCGTCCGATCTTCTCATTGGCTTGAGAAGATCGTAGTAGGGCCATGATCCAATCACAAATTAAATTATTTTATTATTTGCTTGTATGTGATGCATGCTAGAGTAAAATAATTAGAGCCTTGTGTATATGATACACCCTCTCTCTTGCGATTAGATTCGATCTAATTCAAATCAACTCCGACTCGTAAATGCCTACCAAGTTTTGATACCTATCACTACCTCGATCATTTGTTGTTGTTGAATCTGCCAAAGCAGAGCAACACATTTAATCTTGGTAGGGTACGGAGGGACAATCTTGGTCCCGCCTATCACGGCTTGGGTGAGAACAAACTCAATCAGATTGAGTGAAACTAGTTAACTCGGTGGATCGAGTCTAACTATAGGCATATTCCAATCGTTGGAAAGGTAGGATAAAATCGCATTTATATTAAAACTTGGGCGATTTAGCCAAAGCTAACTCAAGTTTTTATGTAAATGTAAATTTTAATCCTATAAACAAGAGTTGCATAGAGATGTAATCGGTAAATTGTTACCTACCGATCGTACTAAGTCTTGGGCGATTTAGCCAAAGCTAACTCAAGGCTTAGTATGATGTGGATCTTGTCCCACTATATTATAGTTAAATTAGATAGAATCTTGTAGCGTGGTTTGACCACATCTATGACTTGATTCTACAAATTTTCTATAATTCAGTGGGAGAATCATTTAATTAAAGGCCTAATTAAATGAAAAAGGAATATGTTATTTAATTTTCTGCATTTTATTGTTGTAGATTGCCATGTCGACAAACGCAAATACTCTCTCCCTGCGATCTGTCCTTGAGAAGGACAAGCTCAACGGAGCAAACTCCTGGACTGGTACAGGAACTTGAGAATGTTCTCAAGCAAGAACGTAAACTGTACGTTCTGGAGCAGCCTATTCCCGAGCACCTCCTGCCAGTGCCACGCGAGCAGACCGTGATGCTCACAAGAAGCATCAAGATGACGCATTAGATGTGTCATGCCTTATGCTCGCAACCATGAACTCTGAGCTTCAGAAGCAACATGAGTTAATGGATGCTTTTGATATGGTTGAGCATCTGGTCAACTGTATCAAGGACAAGCAAGGCACGAGAGATTTGAGATCTCTAAGGCACTGTTTCAGTGCAAGATGCAAGAAGGACTCCCGTAGGTCCCTATGTACTCAAGATGATTGGGTACATAGAGAATTTACAGAGATTGGGATTCCCACTGGGCCAAGAGCTGGCCACAGACTTGATCTTGCAGTCCCTACCCGAAAGTTATAGTCAATTTGTCATGAACTGGAACATGAATGAAATTGACAAGCCCCTGCCTGAGATGCTCAGCATGTTAAGAACTGCTGAGCTCAATCTTTAAGAAGGCCAAGCCCATTTTGATGGTGCAGAAGGACAAAGGTAAGGGCAAGCCCAAAGGCAGGGGAAAGTCTAAGCCAAGGGCAAGGGCAAGGGCAAGCACTGAAACCCAAAGGAGGGGTTTGCCAAGGATGCTACCTGCTTCCACTGTGGTGAGACCGGACACTGGAAGGGAACTGCAAGAAATATATGGAAGATCTCCAGAAGAAGAGAAGTCAGACTTCTACTTCAGGTATTCATGTTATAGAAGTCAATTTGTCTATTTCTACATCATGGGTATTAGATACCGATGTGCTTCTCATATTTGTACTAATGTGCAGGCGCTGAGAATAGCAGGGCATTGACAAAGGGCGAGGTGGACTTACGAGTTGGCAATGGAGCAAGAGTTGCTGCTGTTGCTACAGGAGTTTATATGCTATCTCTGCCTCTGGGCTTGTACTAGAGTTAGATGATTGTTATTATGTGCCTGCTCTGACTAAGAACATAGTTTCTGTTTCTTGTTTAGACAAGAAAGGATTTTCGTTTATAATAAAGAACAAATGTTGTTCAGTTTATTTGAATGAAATGTTCTATTGTAGTGCACCTCTGATGAACGGACTCTATCTTCTAGACTTAGAAAACCCTATCTATAACATAAATACCAAAAGGCTCAAGTCTAATGACTTGAACCAAACCTATATCTGGCACTGTCGCTTAGGCCATATAAATGAGAGTCGCCTATCCCAGCTCCATAGAGATGGTTTGCTGGACTCATTTGATTTTGAATCATTTGAGACATGCGAGTCTTGCCTTCTTGGCAAGATGACCAAGACTCCATTCAGTGGACACAGCGAAAGAGCAACCGATTTGTTAGGTCTTATACATAGCGATGTATGTGGCCCTTTCAATGTTGCTGCCAGAGGTGGTTATAGGTACTTCATTACATTTACTGATGATTTCAGTAGATATGGTTATGTGTACTTGATGACACATAAGTCAGAATCCTTTGAAAAGTTCAAAGAATTCAAGAATGAAGTACAAAACCAGCTTGGCAAGAGTATTAAAATACTTCGATCAGATCGAGGTGGAGAATACCTCAGCCATGAGTTCCGTGACTATCTA
>JAGFNQ010002975.1:94473-270341 GCA_024364735.1 Boesenbergia rotunda | reverse complement strand
CTCTTCTCTTTGCGAATTAGATCGATCTAATTCAAATCAACTCCGACTCGTAAATGCCTACCAAGTTTTGATACCTATCACTACCTCGATCATTTGTTGTTGTTGAATCTGCCAAAGCAGAGCAACACATTTAATCTTGGTAGGGTACGGAGGGACAATCTTGGTCCCGCCTATCACGGCTTGGGTGAGAACAAACTCAATCAGATTGAGTGAAACTAGTTAACTCGGTCGGATCGAGTCTAACTATAGGCATATTCCAATCGTTGGAAAGGTAGGATAAAAATCGCATTTATATTAAAACTTGGGCGATTTAGCCAAAGCTAACTCAAGTTTTTATGTAAATGTAAATTTTAATCCTATAAACAAGAGTTGCATAGAGATGTAATCGGTAAATTATTACCTACCGATCGTACTAAGTCTTGGGCGATTTAGCCAAAGCTAACTCAAGGCTTAGTATGATGTGGATCTTGTCCCACTATATTATAGTTAAATTAGATAGAATCTTGTAGCGTGGTTTGACCACATCTATGACTTGATTCTACAAATTTTCTATAATTCAGTGGGAGAATCATTTAATTAAAGGCCTAATTAAATGAAAAAGGAATATGTTATTTAATTTTCTGCATTTTATTGTTGTGGATTGCCATGTCGACAAACGCAAATACTCTCTCCCTGCGATCTGTCCTTGAGAAGGACAAGCTCAACGGAGCAAACTTCCTGGACTGGTACAGGAACTTGAGAATAGTTCTCAAGCAAGAACGTAAACTGTACGTTCTGGAGCAGCCTATTCCCGAAGCACCTCCTGCCAGTGCCACGCGAGCAGACCGTGATGCTCACAAGAAGCATCAAGATGACGCATTAGATGTGTCATGCCTTATGCTCGCAACCATGAACTCTGAGCTTCAGAAGCAACATGAGTTAATGGATGCTTTTGATATGGTTGAGCATCTGCGTCAACTGTATCAAGGACAAGCAAGGCACGAGAGATTTGAGATCTCTAAGGCACTGTTTCAGTGCAAGATGCAAGAAGGGACTCCCGTAGGTCCCTATGTACTCAAGATGATTGGGTACATAGAGAATTTACAGAGATTGGGATTCCCACTGGGCCAAGAGTTGGCCACAGACTTGATCTTGCAGTCCCTACCCGAAAGTTATAGTCAATTTGTCATGAACTGGAACATGAATGAAATTGACAAGCCCCTGCCTGAGATGCTCAGCATGTTAAGAACTGCTGAGCTCAATCTTAAGAAGGCCAAGCCCATTTTGATGGTGCAGAAGGACAAAGGTAAGGGCAAGCCCAAAGGCAAGGGAAAGTCTCAAGCCAAGGGCAAGGGCAAGGGCAAAGCACTGAAACCCAAAGGAGGGGTTGCCAAGGATGCTACCTGCTTCCACTGTGGTGAGACCGGACACTGGAAGTGGAACTGCAAGAAATATATGGAAGATCTCCAGAAGAAGAGAAGTCAGACTTCTACTTCAGGTATTCATGTTATAGAAGTCAATTTGTCTATTTCTACATCATGGGTATTAGATACCGGATGTGCTTCTCATATTTGTACTAATGTGCAGGCGCTGAGAAATAGCAGGGCATTGACAAAGGGCGAGGTGGACTTACGAGTTGGCAATGGAGCAAGAGTTGCTGCTGTTGCTACAGGAGTTTATATGCTATCTCTGCCCTCTGGGCTTGTACTAGAGTTAGATGATTGTTATTATGTGCCTGCTCTGACTAAGAACATAGTTTCTGTTTCTTGTTTAGACAAGAAAGGATTTTCGTTTATAATAAAGAACAAATGTTGTTCAGTTTATTTAAATGAAATGTTCTATTGTAGTGCACCTCTGATGAACGGACTCTATCTTCTAGACTTAGAAAACCCTATCTATAACATAAATACCAAAAGGCTCAAGTCTAATGACTTGAACCAAACCTATATCTGGCACTGTCGCTTAGGCCATATAAATGAGAGTCGCCTATCCCAGCTCCATAGAGATGGTTTGCTGGACTCATTTGATTTTGAATCATTTGAGACATGCGAGTCTTGCCTTCTTGGCAAGATGACCAAGACTCCATTCAGTGGACACAGCGAAAGAGCAACCGATTTGTTAGGTCTTATACATAGCGATGTATGTGGCCCTTTCAATGTTGCTGCCAGAGGTGGTTATAGGTACTTCATTACATTTACTGATGATTTCAGTAGATATGGTTATGTGTACTTGATGACACATAAGTCAGAATCCTTTGAAAAGTTCAAAGAATTCAAGAATGAAGTACAAAACCAGCTTGGCAAGAGTATTAAAATACTTCGATCAGATCGAGGTGGAGAATACCTCAGCCATGAGTTCCGTGACTATCTAGCTGAGTGTGGGATTCTGTCCCAACTCACTCCTCCTGGAACACCACAATGGAATGGTGTGTCCGAAAGGAGGAATCGTACCCTATTAGATATGGTGCGATCCATGATGAGTCACACAGATCTTCCTATATCCTTTTGGGGATATGCTCTGGACACGGCAGCCTTCACTCTTAACCATGTTCCATCAAAGGCTGTAGTAAAGACACCATATCAGATATGGACTGGGAAGAGTCCCCAGATGTCTTTTATGAGGATTTGGGGTTGTGAGGCTTACGTTCGACGTCAAGTCTCAGACAAACTGGGACCCAAATCTGATAAGTGCTATTTTGTAGGATATCCCAAGGAAACGAAGGGATATTACTTCTACATACCCAGTCAGCACAAAGTGTTTGTGGCGAAGACTGGGGTTTTTCTAGAAAGGGACTTTGTTTCTAGAAAAACTAGTGGGAGTACGTTCGATCTTGAAGAACTTCAAGATATGGACCAAAGCACTGAGGCCTTGATGGAAGTTGAACAGGAACCACAAAATGTTTTGGATCATGAGGTTATTACACAAGGAGTTATGGAACAACATCCTGTTCAAGTAGACCTACCTCTTCGCAGGTCTGGTAGGGTACGTCATCAGCCTGAGAGATATTCATTTCTCTTGTCTGATGACAATGACGTTGTGCTCATTGAGAATGAGCCTACAACCTATCAGGAAGCTGTGATGAGCCCAGACTCTGAGAAATGGCTTGAGGCCATGAGATCCGAAATGGATTCCATGTACACCAACCAAGTTTGGACCTTGGTTGATCCACCTGAAGAGGTAAAACCCATTGGGTGTAAGTGGGTCTTTAAGAGAAAGACTGACTTGGGAGGACTTACGCATACCTATAAAGGTAGACTGGTAGCAAAGGGTTTCAAACAAATTCATGGTATTGACTATGATGAAACCTTTTCTCCAGTAGCGATGTTCAAGTCCATTCGGATCATGCTTGTGTAACGCCCCAAATTTTTCTTAAACATATGATCATAAATAAAATGATAAAATGATGAATAATGATTAATGATATGCATGATGCACTCTCTTGATAGGCTTCGGGAGGTGCCAAGGTTCAGGATTGAACCCAGGACCTCAAGGATGAAGCAAAGCCCACGTAACCAATCCACCTAGGAAGGAATGCTGTTAAGAGGAGATTGGAAATGGTAGATAAAGAGAAAAGAAGTAAAGGGATGCAATGAAGGGACGCACGAAACTGCTTGTCGTCGCTTCACCTCTTCACTCCCTATAAAAGAGACACTCACGTACTCTTTTTCTTTTTTTCTCCCACCGAGTGATTTTCTCCTCCCTCTCCTTTCTCCCTCCTTGCCGAGAGCCCCAGGAGAACTTTCTCCTTGCCGTGAGTCACCAGAGAGGCAGTAGGACTTCCCTTTGAAGAGCCACGGACTCTACGATTCTGAGCAAGGAAAACCAGAGGTAAGACTCCCTCACCTGCAACGTAATGGTTCCGAATGCATTTTTATGATTCCTTATGTTGTTTATGATGATCCGTGAAAAGAATGAAACAGATTTCTCCATGATACATGAATGAAAGAACGGAAGAAAAGTTATGTCGTGTAGGGATGTTGTATGGAAAGAAGGGAAAAAGAAGTATTCTGAACGACTCGGTGTTATACCACTGTATCGAGTGCCCTGATCGGTCACCAGACCGATCAGGACACACCCTGATCGGTCAAGGTGACCGATCAGGATGCACCCTGATCGGTCCCCAGACCGATCACGCTACACTCTGATCGGTCTGGTGACCGATCAGGTGTGTGTGCAGATTCCGAATTCGATGTTAACCCAAGTAAAGTTACAAATGATGCACCTAAACAAATGTTTAGTGAGTTTTATGCCATGAGACTCCCCTATGATGTGATAAAACTAGCATAGCGCATATATTTTTAAGCTATTTCCCTATATGCAATTGAACAGTATGGAAGGGTGACTTTGAAAGGGGATAAGAGGTTCCTAAGGCTACGAATGCTGAAATAATATGAATAGGGAAATGATATGGATAAGGAAGGAATGCTAAGTTTTATATGCTTCATGCCATGCTATGAATATGAATGAATCCCATGTTTCATGTTATGCTATGTATGATTGAAATGCTCCATGTTATGCTATGAATGATTGAATGACCATAAAGAAAGGATATGAATAAGGAAGAAAGGATATGCTTCATGTATACTATGTACATCCTTTAGGAAAGAAAGAAAGAAAGAAAGAATGAAAAAGAAAGAATGCATGTATGTATTTTACCTTAAAAAGTATGGCTTGTACCGGATCTTGGAAAAGATCCACGGTTCTGGACTACCGAAGCTGTCCACGGTTCTGGGCTACCGTAGCTGCCTAACGGTTCTGGACTACCGAAGCTGTCCCTAGGCTGAAAGATAGTAAGCCTAGAATGGCCCCTGCAGGGGTATATGTGCGCAAAATGAATGAATGGGTACAAGCCAGGGATCCTAAGAATGAATGAATGCCTATTTTAAAGTATTACTTACTATACGTATTTCAAAAAGCATCCTTCATGATAATGCATATGATCGTTAATACTCATGCTAAGAAAGTTATAGGTTATGATTAAGAATGCTTAAAGTTATGTTAAATGCCATGTATGCTTCATGATTATGTTAAATGCCATGCATGCCCTATGATTGCTACCTTACGATATGTATTGATGGGCTGAATGCAAATGTATGGTTTTAAGTGAGTAGGAAAGAGTCTTACTAAGCCTATGTGCTTATAAGTCATGTTCTTATGTTGCAGATCAATATGGAAATGTCTAAGGAAAGAGGAAGCTGCAGGAAGGTCCGGATGTGTGTGGTGGTGACTTGGCCGATGGAACTACTTTTCCTAAAGTCTAAGAAGAAAATATGTTTATGACTTAATGTTACCTTGACTGCATATGATTATAATAACGTTTTAAATTCCGCTGCATGATTACGATCCTTATGTTAAGTAAATGATTAAGAGTTAAGTATGAGTGTAATGAGTAACGCACCGCCCAGATGATGAACCCTAGGAAAAGGGGCGGGCGTTACAGCTTGCTATTGCAGCATACCACGATTATGAGATCTGGCAGATGGATGTCAAAACCGCGTTCCTGAATGGGAACCTACTCGAGGATGTGTACATGACACAACCTGAGGGTTTTGTAGATCCAAAGCATACTGGCAGAGTATGCAAGCTGCAAAGGTCCATTTATGGACTAAAGCAAGCTTCTCGGAGCTGGAATCTTCGATTCGATGATGCAATCAAACAGTTTGGTTTCATCAAGAATGAAGATGAACCCTGTGTCTACAAGAGGGTTGAAGGAAACATAGTAGTTTTCCTCATATTGTATGTGGATGACATACTACTCATTGGGAATGATATTCCTATGCTTCAGTCTGTGAAGACTTGGCTGGGGAATTATTTCTCGATGAAGGACTTAGGTGAAGCAGCCTGTATTTTAGGCATCAAGATCTATAGGGATAGATCTAAGAGATTGCTTGGCCTAAGTCAGAGTACATACATTGACAAGGTCTTACTTCGGTTTGCCATGCAGAATTCCAAGAAAGGATTTCTGCCTATGTCACATGGTATGAGTATTTCGAAGACTCAAAGTCCCTCTTCTAGAGAGGAGAGAGACCGCATGGATAAGATCCCTTATGCCTCGGCCATAGGATCTATCATGTACGCCATGCTATGTACTCGTCCTGATGTCTCGTATGCTTTAAGTATGACGAGCAGATACCAGTCAGATCCAGGTGAGCGTCACTGGATAGCGGTCAAGAATATTCTTAAGTACTTGAGAAGGACTAAAGAATATTTCTTGATATATGGGGGCAATGAGGAGCTAACTGTAAAGGGTTACAGTGATGCTAGCTTCCAGACCGACCAGGATGATTATAGATCGCAATCAGGGTTCGTGTTTTGTCTAAATGGCGGCGCTGTGAGCTGGAAGAGTTCGAAGCAGGACACAGTTGCTGATTCTACAACAGAGGCTGAGTATATTGCTGCATCAGAGGTAGCAAAGGAGGCAGTTTGGATCCGCAAGTTCGTTGCAGAGCTTGGGGTGGTTCCTAGCATTGCAGATCCCATAGAGCTCTATTGTGACAATAATGGAGCTATTGCGCAGGCTAAGGAACCTCGCTCACACCAGCGGACCAAACATATACTACGGCGCTTCCATCTCATTCGAGAGATCATCGATAGAGGAGATGTGAAGATATGCAGAGTACCCACAGAGGCGAATGTCGCAGATCCCCTGACCAAGGCTTTGGCACAGACAAAGCATGATGGTCACACTAGATCATTGGGTATTAGATACTACAGTGATTGGCACTAGTGCTAGTGGGAGATTGTTGGTGAGAGCCCTAGAGCCGATCATGTAATGATTGTATGGACTAATTTGTATCATATTCCTATGTATAAATAAAGGCATGTTTTATGGTTATTATACTTACGTGTATTTGTGCCAATTAGCTAAGTATAATAATGTCCTTGAGTAGAAGTTTCTTATCTATATCAATCGATTGGTTGAATCGATAGTGAGATGATATAGAGAACACTACTCTAAATAATTCCTAGTCAAGTATTAACATTCAAGGACAATGTTAATACGTAGAGGCTAGCATGTAGGTCAACATGATGACTTGATCTCACAAGTCATAGATATAGAGATATCAAGTTGACACATGGGTATGCATTGGAGAATGTATACTGAATGACCCACCATGAGAAAGTATCATGGATCGTTATATGAGTGTCATATACTTTCTCATGTGGCTATTAGTATGACTATTAGTCCTTGGACCTGAAGTCACCATGGATTCCTACATAAGGAGTTGCGTACTTTGGCTTCGTCAAACGTCACCCGTAAATGGGTGGACTATAAAGGCGATTACTGGGTATGTAACAAATTATGGAGAGGGATGTGAGTGATGTAGATGGGATCTATCCCTCCTATATGACGGGAGCGATATCGTATTCTTGATAGAGTGAGACCACAAAGTGCATGGCCATGCCCAAGTGAGTCAATATGAGATATTGAGCTCACTTGATTAGTGTGAGTCTACTTGGAGTTCAAGATATAGATTGACTCGAGGATGACACGGTCTATGCCTCAATTGAGTCAATCTAGATATCAAGGATAGAGGGACATTATCATATATTGTGAGAGTCACAATTATTAGTCACAAGGTGATGCTGGATCTCAACATTCTTGTAACTTGGGTAGCAATGATGTGTTGCTAGATACCGCTCATTGCTTATGTTTCTAAGAGGTTAGAAGCATTGCCAACGTTACAAGAACCTATAGGGTCACACGCAAAGAACAAATAGATGGAGAAAAATTGAAGTCAAGTTTGACTTGGCTAAATATGGAAAGTCCATAAAAGGCAAGTTTGACTTGACCTAAATCCAAATCAAGTTTGACTTGACTTGGTTCCACTTTAAGTTAGACTTGACATGGGAGAAGAAATGGAGTCAAGTTTGACTTGACTATTTATGGAAAGTTCATAAAAGGCAAGTTTGACTTGACCAAAACCCACCTCACCTTTGTTTGACCAAGTGATGACTTGGTTTTCCCCCCCCCCCCCCCCCATTTGAATTTCGAATTCAAATTGAAAGGGGATATGGAAGGCCACCTAATGGCACTTAATAGCCATTATGGCCGGCCACCTAATGGCCATTAAGTGGCCGGCCACCATGTGGGAACAAAACCTATGTTTTGTTTCATTTTTGTGGGTGAGGGGTGAGGCTTTTCTTCTTCTCTCTTGATTTTTTGGTGGGAGTGCTTCTTCGACCTCTCCTCTTGGCCGAAAGCTATAGGGTGCTAGCACACCTAAGCTTTTGATCCATCTTCATTTGTTCGCGTGGATACGTATAGAGGAGTGTCTGCTTTGATACTCTAAGAGATCCGGCGGCTTTTTGGACAAGCGGGAAAGCGAAGGGCTACGCGTCAAGGGTAATGATTCTTATCATGTAGATCTAATGTAGATTAAACTCGTACTCGTAATTTATTTTTATGTTCGCACGGATCCGTGGCCGAACTTCTGGGGTTTCCGCAACGCAAAAAGCGATTTTTGCGGCCTAGAATTTCCAACAGAAGGGACACTACAAATCGGAGTGCCCTAATCTGAAAGAAGCCAAGAGGACTTGAAGGAAGAAGGCCCTTCAAGCCACGTGGGACGAGTCTTCCTCAGAAGAAGAAGAAGAGGCCCCACAATCGAACCTTCTTGCCTTGACTGCTTCGGAAGTCATCAACACCGGATTAGAATCGGAGTCGGACGACGGAAGGCTCACCATTTCGGAGAACGACAAAATAACTATAAGTGGTTATTCTAAAGTTGAACTATCAGAGTTAATTGCTTACCTATCTAGTAATTTGGCGAAAGCCAAAATTCGAGTCGAGTCCCTCCAACAGGAAGTAAAACTCCTAAAAGAGGGAGCTGACTCTAGATCTTTGACCGAGAAGGTTCAAGAAGGAACCTCTACTCAAGTTGAAAAGCTTGAGAATGAGAACTCCTCCTTGAAAACTCAAGTCAAGGACCTTAGAGCAGCTTTAGAATGATTCACTTCGGGTTCCAAGGGTCTTGACATGATCCATGGAAAATAAAAGTCCTTTCTAAATCGATCCGGGTTAGGGTATTGAATCAAGTCGAGACAAAGGTCATACTATGTTGTATTGAACCAATCCAGACACAAAACTCAAGCATGAGTACCAAAACTATGCTTGAACAACCAAGCTGGACCAAACCAGTATTGGATCCTCAAGGACAAGATTCATATCTTGCCGAACCATTATCGTGGCTTTAGTCCAGGGGGAGCCAACTTAAAAATAATTTTTATAGTTAGATAAATTCTTTTCTTAATTTGAATTACATGCCTAATTGTTTATTTATTTTTCTGCAAATTGCCATGCTTAGACCTAGGACTGATTAGACTAAGGACTAAAATGATTAACTGAAATTTGAGCAATATAGTATTGGGTGGAGGTGAGATGATAGTACGTTAGGGAAGCCATTTTGGCAGAACTAACTGATAGCCCCCGAATTACTAGATTAAAGTTGTCACGAATTGTGGGACCATCAGAATTTAAATGTGAATGAATGCTGGAAACCCTTTTACAATTAAAAGTATGAAAATGTAATATAGGGGCCACAGGTCGTATTTTTCTCGGGGCTAATTGTCGTGTTTGATTCGAGCTTGGTTTATGTGTCGTTTGTGTTTCCGGTTTCGAATAAAGATTTGGGTTTGGTTTCAAATAAAAATGAAAAAGCACAAAGAAAAGGAAGACTCTTAACACAACAAACTTAAACCAAGTAAGGGCAATTGATGAGTTTAACCACTAAACAACTTAAACAACCCAATGAAACTTGACCGAATTTGGAAAACAAATATGAATTCAAATTGTAAGAGTACACCACCACTTGTATGGATCTTTAGGAATCACCTTTCAAAACCCAAGCATGCACTTGATACAAAACACCACAATGAAACAACTTGATACTCGAATAGAACAAACTCATGTGCCAAAGACCTAAGTTAAGTACACTTTTAATTTGTTACCTGATGCAAGGGCAGATTTACCACTGATGTGAAACAATGAAATTAAATGCTGAGTTTAGACACTGAATGCTGCAGAGAATTGAATCTGAAACACGATTTCAGAATTGAGAAAAATGCAGAAAACTGAATTAAGGCAGTAATGTAAGAGTGAGATGGGAAATTTTGGAGCTGAATGGAATCTTAAACCAAACAAACAATGGAAATCGATTGCTCTAAGCTAATGTTCACATAAAATTCATTAGAACTGACATTTTAACTGATGCAAATTCAGAAATTACAGACTGAAATGCAGGTCACGAAGTTAAGTTTCAGAAACTGTGATGTGCAAAAATTGGTTGCAAATGCAGGGGTGCAGATTTTGGATGCAGGATTCAGCACTTAATGGAATGCCGAACAAGCAAACCAACAATATGAAATCAATTCAATAATCTACCGTTTGAAAAGGACTGAGAAGAACCAAGGATTACTTGACACAACTCAGGAACTCGAATCTGTAAATGAATTTGCAGATTTGAAACTGCAATTTTCGCAGAAACAGAATTTTGGCACGCAGGCTGGAAAACAAACTGAAATTCGGACTTACCAAGCTAAACAAGATTCAAAAATGAAGCTAAGATCTAAACAAACTTAAAATAACTGAATTAGTTCACTAAAAGTGAAACAAACTGAAGATTTCTGAAACTGAATTGCAAATTCAGTAATGAACTGATACGCAAGGTTTCAAAATGGCACGCAACAAATTAAGCTAAAGCAAACTGAAATTTAACTAAATCTATCACTAAACAAGTTCCTAACTTACTGAACTCGAAGAATTTAAACCTAATTAAGCAGAACAAGGAAGAAAACGAAACTATGGCAGCTGACACAAAGAAATTCAGTAATGGAAACAGAGTGCAGAATTTAGATTACAGCTAAAACAGAATGAAAATTAATTATCTAAACTACTCCTCAACTCTTCTCCAACTCAAGAGCTCCTTGGTCGTCAATCAAGAGTGAACTTCGGACCCGCAAGCTCAACAAATTAGTGAAGATACGTCTTTGCTACTGAAACAGATCAAATCCTACCCAAACTGAAATTAGCTTCCGAATTCATCAAACTCGCTGTGGTGGCTTGCGATTTGGATTAGGGAATGACCAAAACCTTCCAGGGAACCCCTCTGGTCAGCTCGGATGCAGTGGAAATGGTTCACAGCTGAGCTCACTGAAATTAGATAGTGAAACTGCCGAGACCTCGCGCAGCTTCGCTATTGAGCAGAAATCAAATCTGAAACCTCGCTGAGATTCTCTTCACTAACCTAGCCCTTGCTTTGATGATGGATTGAGGGATCACGCCTTCGATTGGATGAAAAAAAGGGAAGAAAACGAAGAAAACTGATGAACTCTACTGTTGGGGCGAAGACGCGATGGAGGAAGAAGCTGCGCAGATTTTTCCTTAAGTAATAACCAATGGACGACTGTGATTGATTTGAGAAAATCTAACGGCTGATCTTGGTCTGATTTGAGCCAAACTTTTATGATGATGATCTGGGGTCAGGATCTACCTCGTGGTAGCTCGGATCCTCCAGATATGCAACGGATGGTCCAGATCAACCTAATCTTTGAATGGATGATCAAGAGCCCTCCAAGCTTGATCCAACGGTTGATTGAGCTCTGATTTGGATGAAACCTTCAGATCTTGATCAGGGTGCTTGATTAACCCTAGCCCTAGCTCGGATTGCTTCAGATAATCCCGAATGGCTCAGATCTAGCCGCTTTTGAATCGGACGGCCCAGATTTAATCATAATCTTGATAATTCGATCCAGGTCACTTCCGATTCAAGTTTGACCCAATATGCCCTAGATCCTTGAACCTTTGATGCCTACAAAAATAGATCAAGAATTTAGTGGCCAAATAATCCAATTTTATGTAAATTTGCAATTAAGTCCAAAACAAGAGTAAGTTCTAAAATCTAGGGCAATTTCACAATTTTAGCAATAAAAACATAGGTCAAACATGGATTTTAGCAGCTCAAATAATCAATAATATAGTATTTATCAACTCCCCCACACTTGAGCTTGAGCGTCTCGCGAAAACAGTAAATATGTATCCCCTAGGTTTACTTAAGCATAATTAGAAGCAAATGAAAAGAAATTACCTAAGGTTGTCAATTCTCATAAATCTAAGCTCTATGGATTAGTATCTTGTCCTTAAATCAACAACTTGGCCTTTTCATCTATCATGAGTCATTGAGATGAATCTAACTCATAGCCTTTCAAGGACAATTTTTGGTGGCTCTCTTCTTAAGTTCTAAGTTGATGATGGAAGTAGAGCTCACTCAAACACATATGCTTCTTGCACTACCATAGGCTTGCTTATTATCTACTCTCCACCATTAGTCATGATTAGGATCAACATCTATAAAAACAAAGAAAAACATAGAAAATGGTAAGGAGTGAAATAAAAGCCAAGGAAATAGAAAAATTGGTAAAGTGGAAGACTTGAGTGCTTGAGGATGCTTTTGATGCACTTTGCTTCTTTTTACAGTCCTCTAGTGAGCTCACAAGTGTGGTAAAGTCAAATTTAAGTAATTGCCTTTGATTTGGATGAGAAACCCTTCCTTGGTTTCAATGTGCCAATTCTTGTTTATGCTTGCCAACTTTGCTTTTCTTTTCTCATTCTTCTTTCTCTTCTTTCTTTTCTGCTCAGCTTTGTATCAAAAAACATATGATATCAAGTGAAATAGATACTCAACATGAAATTTTCACTCAACAACCTTTGTAACTCACTCTTGATACACTTCCTTTACAAGTTGGCACACTTCCTCATTTGTTCTCTCTCTTTTTTTTTTCTTTTTTTCTCTCAGATTCCGACTTCCATGATATAACTTCAGATCTTGCAAAACTTCTGATTTCTCCAACAATTAACATCAAGAGTGCTTGTATCAAATGATAGTGGAACCCTTAAGTGTTCCACTCAAAAATTCAAATCAGCCCATTAAATTTCAGCCCCTTGCCTTCACTGATTTCGGAAATGCCTTCACTGCACTTTGTTTCAGATTTTTCCAGCTTGGTTCGGCTTCAATTCAGCTTGTTTTCAGATGGTCTTCAGATTCCAGCACTCGGAAAACTCAGATTCAGCATTACAAGCTCAGATTCAGCACTCCTTTAGCTTCTTTTCAGGCTTCATTCAGCCTTTCTAATTCTGTCTCTGATCTGAACTCTTATCAGTTTTTCTGTCCCATTCAAACTTCTGATCAGTTAGTTGGATTTCCAGCTCAGATTTTGTTCAGCTGCAAATTCATTCCATTCCATTCCATTCTAGATCAGTAGATTGGATTTCCAGCTCAGATTTTCTGCAATAGCTAAATGTTTTCTGCAATAGCACAGATTCTCTGCATTGTTTCATATCTGTCCAGCTCCAATTGTGTTCAGCTACACTTCCTTATCAAAGCTAGCTTCCAATCACACTGCCGTGAGCTTCAATTGGACTGATCAGCACCTTTGGCACAAAGAAGTGTAGCTCCAAGTAGCAGATTTTCTTCATAAGGACTCCACTTAATTTCGGCACTGCATCTCTGATTTCCAAAATCAAAATTTCAGTTTGAAATTGCTACTAAGCTTTGCCCATTGTAATCGAAACAATCTATTCTTCCTTGAATCCTTTGCTTGTAAATTCCATCTTTTGATCCTCTCCTTGGCCACTGCCTTTCAACTTAAGCTCAGATTTTCTTTCCCTGCTTTTCTTCGAAACTTCTAGCCCATTGTTTTTCTTAGATCTGAAATTGAATGTGCACCTCCAACTTAAGATACAGATCTTGACTTCCCAACTTTTGAGCCAAGCCATTTTCTATCCAACTAGCAGAATTTTTTTTTTCTTGTTTGGCACAACCTTCTTTTCTCTGATTTCTTTGTCTGTGCCATCTGTTCCCTTTCAACTTTCCAGCCGAATTCAACTTGAGGTTCCCTATCTACATCAATCTACTACAGATTTTTCGATAAAGAATCTGAAATATCTAACAACAGTTGGGAGTTCCACTACACAATTCTGATCAGCAGTTTGAATTTCAGCCACTTCTCCCACCGCATTTCCGAAAATGCCTTTACTGCTTTTCAATCACTGCTTCCTCTAAATCAGCTTCATAAACATTCCTTCAATAAATTTAGAACTCGCAGCTTACTCCCTTTCAATTCATATAATTTCAGTAGCTCCAAATTCAACACTCGGCAGCAACCTTTCCATGCTTCAATTCAGATTTTTGGTCAGTCTTTTCGAATTCTATTTCTGATCAGTAGCCTCTAGCATCTGAATTTCTTCCAGATTTGGTCAACATTTGGTGTTCTCAACACTCTTTAATACAATTCCGAACTTGTTCCCTGATTCACAGCCTTGGAAACCCAAAATTCAGCTCAAGTTGATACAAACTACATTCTCAGCTCTTGACACTGATTTTCTGCACAGATTCTGCCTTAATCAAATCTGATCAGCTGAAAATTATGGCTCCATCAGATTGTGGCTGAACTTAGCTTCCACAATTCCAACTTCCAAATTCTTGATCCAAGTTAATTTGATCCAAGTTAGCAGATTTTTTCCATTGGCACAAACTGCTTTTCTCTTCTCTTTTTTTTTTTTTCTGTTTTTGGCATTTGTTTTCATTTCAACTTTGAGTGCCGAATTCAACTTGAGGTTCAACTCCCTTGGATCTTCAAATGATGATCAAGAATCTACAATTGTTTCCATCTCTCTTGCTCATTCTTGGCACCAAACTCACTCACTTGGCACAAAATTTTTTTTTTTTTCGACATGAATTGCATCCTTGATACAAATTGCTTCCCAATCACTAATCACTCCCCCACACTTAAAACTTTGTCCATCTCGGGCAAAATAGCATCAAGAAAACATCCCAAGCAAACAAATCCATAGAAAAATTGGGGTTAAGATTAGCAATAAGGAAAGGTAAATAGAATAGAATAGACAAATTGATGTGGAAAGGTGAATAAAATGATTAGTCCCTATAGATGTGATCCAACCATTGAAATATGATTTTGAAAGAACCTAAGCAAGTTCTAGAATACAATAACATGTGTGTATCACAAAATACGGCTAATCTCACTAGGTAAAAATAATCCATCTCAAATCATCAATTAAGAATCTAAAGCAAAATCGTACTCAAGAATCCAAGATTTCATCCATTAGCTCAAACCCTATGTTTTGACAACCAAATTTAACTTATTTTCAAAGAGATTCTAAAATGCTATGGAAGAATCTAGAGGGATACATTTATTCCTAATCATGCAAGAAAAAGTGCTAAAACAAAAGACATGCTATTTACAATGACTCCTAGTCATTTTACTCTACTTAAGCATTTATTAGCAAGGACTCAACTTAAAAGAAAATTCTAGAAGTCATAACAGTGAAAAATGCAATAAAAGAAAATATAAGAAAGAACAATCTCCCCTTTATTTCTGATGGACAGAGTCTATCAAGCAGTAGCCTCCATCGTGGTAGTGGAGGTGTCTGGGTGGCTGGAAGAATTAGGACTCCCCCACACTTGAACTTTACAGAAATATGCTCCGGTGGCCGAAGGCGATTTAGGTTCAAAATCCATTGAAGGAATGGAGTGCTATGAATTAAAGTAAGATCTTCTCCTCCTTCTTGATGCCTTTCAGAAGTCCTTCCAGGAGGCTGGAGTCTGTTCAATTGGAGCACCCACTCCTGAAGTCTTCTGGACCCTGCAAAACAATGTAATACCTCTCTCAAGCGTGCAGGGTCAGAAAGAAATAAAATAATATCAGTCTCTGCATAAAATGAATCCAAAACTGTATCACATCCAATTAAATCAATGCTTGGTGTCTCAATAAATTCTTCACAGTTATTTCCTACAAAATTTGTATCCAGAAATTCATCACAGATAATGAAATCAAATTTTGGCACTTCAATAAAAATTTCGCAATTATTTTCTACCAAGGATGTATCAAGCAATGTGTTGCAGCCAATAAAATCAATTTTCGGTGCCTCAATAAATTTTTCACAATTATTTTCAGCATATGATATGTCAAAAGACTCATCACAACAATCAACATCAAGTCTAGGCACTTCTAAAAATTTTTCACACTCAGCATTTTCATGATATGTATTACCACATGCTTCAAATTCAACAAATTCAACACTAGGTACCTCTAGGGATTTTTCACAATCAAATACTACAAGAGATGCATCCCTAGGTGTATTAAAAACAATAAAATCAGTTTGAGGTACCTCTATGAAATTTTCAGAAAAATTAGGAGGAGAATTTACCTGATCGTGCTGAAAAATACCTGGAGGTTCTATAGAAATAGATGTATCCGTGTTCTCCTCCTGGTCAAGTAATTGCTCCTCTTCAGCCTCGAGCTCTGGTGGACATTCAACTGGTGATCCTTGGGTGCTTGCTTCCACCATGCAAGTCCCTACACTTTCTGGTAAATGTGGTGGTCCCTGGGGCTCAGTGCGATCCCCTACACCTATGGAATCATTTCCAACACATGCTTCCTCAACCATTCCTGCAACAACCAAATTAGAAAAAGTAGGACCTTCAATAATACTATAATCACAAAATAAAAGATGAGAATGGTCCTGTGAGATAGGAATGGTTGATTCTTCGGGCTCTGTGCAATCCCCTACACCTATAGAATCATCTGACTATCCCGATCCTTGGGCTCTTACTTGATTAATTAGATCTTGTATGTTTTGAGCCCATTGTTGTTCTTGATTCATTTGATTTTGCATGTTTTGTATGATTCGTTGACACATCTCCATCATCCTTTGGTGTTGTTCCTCACTCCAATCAGAATTCTCAAAACCTCCTTGATTAAATTGCTGAAAATTTGGTCCACAATTTGATGGGGATGGCTGAAAATTGTAGCCCTGGAAATCTTGGATCTGAGGCTGAAATTGTGGTGGTGAAAACTGAATTTGAGTGGGCTGAAAATTCTGGTTGCAAGGCTGAAAATTTGGATTGTATGGCTGTGAATATTGAAGAGGTTGCTGAAAATTTTGTATGGGTTGAAAATCTTGCTGCCATGGCTGAAGTGGAGGCTGAAATTGATTATTTCCTTGCTGAAAACTTACAAAAGGCTGCTGAAAATTTTGATTAAGATGTTGAAATCCTTGGTTTGGTTGAGCTTGAGGGAAGGGTGGTTGCTGAAAATTCTGATTATCAAAACACCCTTGCTGAATTCCTTGAAAAAATGATTGATCTTGTTGATAAGGTGGCTGAGAGTTGGGCTGAATTTGTTGACATGATTGCTCAAAACCCTGGAATGGTGGCTGCCCGTTTTGATTTTGTGGCTGAAAATTTGGTTGAATTTGCTGAAAATTTTGGAAAGGCTGAAAAAACTGGCTTGGCTGCTGAAATTGATCATTTGGGTACTGAAAATTCTGGAATTGTGGTTGAAATTGCTGTAGTGGTTGATTGAAAGGTTGGTTCTGCTGAAATTGTGGACACGGCTGCTGGTCAGTGGATGAAAACATTTTGAACCTGCACCCCTGTCACAAAACAAACAAGAAAAATGGCAGTACCAGTATACAAAAGATAAAGCAAAATAAAATAGAACCCAATGATATGTCAATAAGCATACAAGCAAAAATCAAACAAATCAACTAGTTGCTTCCCCGACAACGGCGCCAAAAATTTGATAGCCCCGAATTACTAGATTAAAGTTGTCACGAATTGTGGGACCATCAGAATTTAAATGTGAATGAATGCTGGAAACCCTTTTACAATCAAAAGTATTAAAATGTAATATAGGGGCCATAGGTCGTATTTTTCTCGGGGCTAGTTGTCGTGTTTGATTCGAGCTTGGTTTATGTGTCGTTTGTGTTTTGGGTTTCGAATAAAGATTTGGGTTTGGTTTCAAATAAAAATGAAAAAGCACAAAGAAAAGGAAGACTCTTAACACAGCAAACTTAAACCAAGTAAGGGCAATTGATGAGCTTAACCACTAAACAACTTAAACAACCCAATGAAACTTGACCAAATTTGGAAAACAAATATGAATTCAAATTGTAAGAGTACACCACCACTTGTATGGATCTTTAGGAATCACCTTTCAAAACCCAAGCATGCACTTGATACAAAACACCATAATGAAACAACTTGATACTCGAATAGAACAAACTCATGTGCCAAAGACCTAAGTTAAGTACACTTTTAATTTGTTACCTGATGCAAGGGCAGATTTACCACTGATGTGAAACAATGAAATTAAATGCTGAGTTTAGACACTGAATGCTGCAGAGAATTGAATCTGAAACACGATTTCAGAATTGAAGAAAAATGCAGAAAACTGAATTAAGGCAGTAATGTAAGAGTGAGATGGGAAATTTTGGAGCTGAATGGAATCTTAAACCAAACAAACAATGGAAATCGATTGCTCTAAGCTAATGTTCACATAAAATTCATTAGAATTGACATTTTAACTGATGCAAATTCAGAAATTACAAACTGAAATGCAGGTCACGAAGTTAAGTTTCAGAAACTGTGATGTGCAGAAATTGGTTGCAAATGCAGGGGTGCAGATTTTGGATGCAGGATTCAGCACTTAATGGAATGCCGAACAAGCAAACCAACAATATGAAATCAATTCAATAATCTACCGTTTGAAAAGGACTGAGAAGAACCAAGGATTATTTGACACAACTCAGGAACTCGAATCTGTAAATGAATTTGCAGATTTGAAACTGTAATTTTCGCAGAAACAGAATTTTGGCACGCAGGCTGGAAAACAAACTGAAATTCGGACTTACCAAGCTAAACAAGATTCAAAAATGAAGCTAAGATCTAAACAAACTTAAAATAACTGAATTAGTTCACTAAAAGTGAAACAAACTGAAGATTTCTGAAACTGAATTGCAAATTCAGTAATGAACTGATACGCAAGGTTTCAAAATGGCACGCAACAAATTAAGCTAAAGCAAACTGAAATTTAACTAAATCTATCACTAAACAAGTTCCTAACTTACTGAACTCGAAGAATTTAAACCTAATTAAGCAGAACAAGGAAGAAAACGAAACTATGGCAGCTGATACAAAGAAATTCAGTAATGGAAACAGAGTGCAGAATTTAAATTACAGCTAAAACAGAATGAAAATTAATTATCTAAACTACTCCTCAACCCTTCTCCAACTCAAGAGCTCCTTGGTCGTCAATCAAGAGTGAACTTCGGACCCACAAGCTCAACAAATCAGTGAAGATACGTCTTTGCTACTGAAACAGATCAAATCCTACCCAAACTAAAATTAGCTTCCGAATTCATCAAACTCGCTGTGGTGGCTTGCGATTTGGATTAGGGAATGACCAAAACCTTCCAGGGAACCCCTCTGGTCAGCTCGGATGCAGTGGAAATGGATCACAGCTGAGCTCACTGAAATCGGATAGTGAAATTGCCGAGACCTCGCGCAGCTTCGCTATTGAGCAGAAATCAAATCTGAAACCTCGCTGAGATTCTCTTCACTAACCTAGCCCTTGCTTTGATGATGGATTGAGGGATCACGCCTTCGATTGGATGAAAAAAAGGGAAGAAAACGAAGAAAACTGATGAACTCTACTGTTGGGGCGAAGACGCGATGGAGGAAGAAGCTGCGCAGATTTTTCCTTAAGTAATAACCAATGGACGGCTGTGATTGATTTGAGAAAATCCAACGGCTGATCTTGGTCTGATTTGAGCCAAACTTTTATGATGATGATCTGGGGTCAGGATCTGCCTCGTGGTGGCTCGGATCCTCCAGATATGCAACGGATGGTCCAGATCAACCTAATCTTTGAATGGATGATCAAGAGCCCTCCAAGCTTGATCCAACGGTTGATTGAGCTCTGATTTGGATGAAACCTTCAGATCATGATCAGGGTGCTTGATCAACCCTAGCCCTAGCTCGGATTGCTTCAGATAATCCCGGATGGCTCAGATCTAGCCGCTTTTGAATCGGACGGCCCAGATTTAATCATAATCTTGATAATTCGATCCGGGTCACTTCCGATTCAAGTTTGACCCAATATGCCCTAGATCCTTGAACCTTTGATGCCTACAAAAATAGATCAAGAATTTAGTGGCCAAATAATCCAATTTTATGTAAATTTGCAATTAAGTCCAAAACAAGAGTAAGTTCTAAAACCTAGGGCAATTTCATAATTTTAGAAATAAAAACATAGGTCAAACATGGATTTTAGCAGCTCAAATAATCAATAATATAATTTTTATCACTAACCGAAGCTACCGATCCAAGACCCAAACTAGTTAGACCAAAATCTTTCAAGGAGTAACTTGAAAATGGATTTTCAATAAAAGACTTTGTCAAGGAAAGGGTTGATGATCCAATAAGGCTACGACCAAAGAAGGCCTAGTGCCTCGTCAAGACCTGGAAGCCGATTATTGAAAACCGAATTCACTTTACTATTGTCAGATTTGATTCGAACACAAATTTCAATTAATCTTAGATTCAACCATTTTTTTTTAAAAAAAATTAAAATTCAATTGAACTGGTTTTCAAAATTAATTCAACTTTTCAAAATTGATTAATTTTCTCAAAATAAAATCATTACTTCTATTAAAACCTGTCTCACAAAAACCCATAAGGTTAACATGATTGATAACTCTAGATTAGGTGAGACAGACTAGGTTGTGAAAATCAATTTTAGCTATCCTTAATTCTAATTGGATCCAAATAAACAAATTCTTTATGTGTAGGAACATAAAGATTTGGACCAATGGATGTTGGATAGCGGATGCTCCCGACACATGACTGGAGATAAATTGAAATTCACCAAACTCAAGTTCAAGAACCTAGGCTCAGTAGCATTTGGCAACAATGCTATACTCAAAGTTATTGGGTCAGGTAACATTGAACTCAAATCTGATTTTGTAATTAAAAAGGTACTCTTGGTTGAAAACTTTAAATTTAAATTGCTTAGTATAAGTCAATTATGTGATACTGGCTATGTAGTTACCTTTACCAACTCTGATTGCCTGATTAGAAATTTGCAAGACTCAGAAGTCATGCGTAAGGGCACTAGGAAAAATAACGTTTACACTATAAACCTACCCTTAGTACCTAAATGCTTCTTAACTCAGTTAGAATAATCAAACCTCTGGCATAGGAGATTAGGTCACACTAATCTAAGATTAATTTCAAAAATCACCCAACTTGGTCTAATTAAAGGAATACCAAAAATTAAGAACCATGAAAACTTGATATGTGAATCATGCAACCAAGGTAAACAAACCAGGTCTAACCACAAACTAATTCAATCAGATCTAACTCAAACCACACTTGAGCTCCTGCACCTTGACCTATTTGATTCACATGGAGCCAAGTCACTAAGCGGAAACTGGTACTGCTTAGTAATTATAGATGATTACTCTAGGTTTACCTGGGATAGGTTCCTAAAGACCAAAGATAAAACCCTAAACCTATTTAGTGATTTTTGTAAGTTAATTGAAAATCAAAATGATACCAAAATCAAAAGACTTAGGAATGATCACGAGGGAGAGTTTGAGAATCAACGGTTCGAGGAATTTTGTAGAATAAACGGGTATATACACGAATTTTCGTGTCCTAGAACCCCCCAGCAAAATGGGATAGTCGAACAGAAAAATAGAACCCTACAGAAAGCCGCTAGGACTATGCTCAATGAATTCAACCTAGCTAACCAATTTTGGGCAGAAGCAATTAGTACGGCTTGGTATTTCCAAAATAGGGTCCTAATTAATAAACGACATAATAAAACTCCTTATGAATTATATTTCTATAGACTTCCAAACCTACATTACCTAAGGGTCTTTGGATGCAAAGTTCATATTCTAATCACCAAGGACTATCTAGGTAAATTCCAATCTAAGTCAACCCCAGGAGTCTTCTTAGGATATTCAACAACTAGTAGGGCCTATAGGGTTTACAATAAACAAACTAACAAAATTAAAGAAACAACAAATCTAATATTTGATGAGGAAACTAAATTTGATGATCCAAATCTAAATCCATCAAATATTGATCATGAAGATAATGAACAAATTATTGAACCATCAATTGAACCACTAGTTGAACCTCTAAATGAGCTGACTATTGAACCAACTACTGAGTCAATTAAACCAATAATTGAACCAACCGAAGTAGTTGAACCAAATATTGAATCGAACCGTCCAGCCGGACCTGAGGCTGAACCAAGTTCTAGAAGAACCAAGAAACCCAGACTCAGTCACCCAACTGATCAAATTGTGGGTGATCCAATCTTAGGAGTCAGAACTAGGTCTTCCTATAGAAATCTTAGTCAGATTGCACTGATTTCGAAAATTGAACCTAAGACTATAGAGGAAGCCTTACTTGATCCTGATTGGATCATAGCAATGCAAGAAGAGTTAGCCCAATTTGAGAGGAACCAAGTCTGGGAACTAGTACTTAAACTTGAGGGCAAATCCATTATTGATACTAAGTGGGTGTTTAGGAATAAGCTAAATGATCAAGGGGAAATAGTTAGAAATAAAGCCCGCTTAGTAGCTAAAGGGTTCAGTCAAGTTGAAGGGTTAGACTATGACGAAACCTATGCCCCAGTAGCCAGACTTGAGTCTATTAGAATGTTGCTAGCCTTTGCAGCCCATAAAGGATTTAAACTCTACCAAATGGATGTAAAGTCAGCCTTTCTGAATGGGTTTATTAGAGAAGAAGTCTATGTAGGATAACTGCCAGGTTTCGAGGACTTAGAAAAACCTGACCACGTTTACAAACTCAATAAGGTATTGTATGGACTAAAACAAGCACCTAGGACATGGTATGAACGCCTATCAACCTACCTCATTTCTAAGGAATTTAACCAAGGACAAATTGACTCAACTCTTTTTGTTAAGACCTTAGAAAAAGACATCTTCATTGCCCAAATCTATGTTGATGACATAATCTTTGGATCCACCAACTCAAATTTCTTAAAAGAATTTGTAAAAATAATGGAAAACGAATTCGAAATGAGCTTAGTTGGTGAGCTCAACTTCTTTTTAGGATTACAAATTAAGTAACTAGGGATGAAAATTATGTTCATCAATCCAAATATGTTAAGGAGTTAATAAAGAAATTTAAAATGGACAACTCTAAAAGCATAAGTACCCCTATGGCCACAAATGTAAAAATAGATAGTGACCCTGATGGTAAACCTGTAGACCTTAAACTATATCGAAGTATGATTGAGAGTCTACTTTACCTTACAGCAAGCAGACCTGATATCCTTTTTGTTGTAGGAATATGTGCTAGATACCAAACCTGTGCTAAGGAAACTCACTTAGCAGCCCTAAAAAGAATACTTAGATACATCAAGGGCAACCTAAATGTAGGGATTTGGTATCCTAGGACCTCAATTTTTGACCTGTCAGGATACTCTGTTTCTGACTATGCTGGATACAAACTAGATAGAAAAAGTACAAATGAAAGCTGCCAACTTTTAGGAAATAGTCTAGTCAATTGGTGCAGTAGAAAGCAACACTGCGTAGCTCTATCTACAATCGAAGCTGAGTATGTTGCTTTAGGAGAGTGTGTAACACAACTCTTATGGATGATGTACACTCTTAAGGACTTCCAGCTTGATTACACCCAAACCCAAGTCTATATTGATAATATAAGTTCAATTAATCTAACTAAGAACTCAATCCAACACTCTAGAACTAAACATATAGAAGTTAAACATCACTTCGTAAGAGATCATGTAGCTAGGGGTGAGATGGTCCTTAAGCATATAGATTCAAAATCAAACTTAGCTGATATCTTCACCAAACCCTTACATGAGTTTGAGTTCAGCTCACTAAGAAGGCAGTTAGGGTTATGCTTGGTAGAATAGGACTATTCTACTTATGTTTTTTTTTTCAAAATTGTTTTATTTTTTATTTGCTATCTAAATTATTTGAAAAATCATTTATCCTTTTTAATTTAAAATGATTTTCTAACTTAGTTTTTTTTCAAAACTTACCCCCTTCAAAACTAGGGCTTTTTCGCAAATGGACTTAGCTTAGGCCCTAACCCTAGAACTGCATGCACCTATAGATCTAGCAGCCAGCATCTCACAAGCACCTTAGGGTACTTTTGATTGATAACCTAGACTGGGTTGAGATGCTTAGGTCTATGCCTTGATTCAAGATGCTTTAAGTCAGTGCATCTGTAGTAATTGGGGCACTAAATATCAATTAAACAGTAATCAGGTTAAGTGTTAAGCTTAGAAAATCTAACTTGATCAGATCACTTATCTTGACTAACCCTAACGAAATCTATTATTTATAACAGTTAGTAAGTAGCTAATTGGGCTAGACAGGACCCGAAAGAGAAAATTTAAATTGATTTGGTCCAATTTATACTTAGAATTGGTTCAGTACAGCACATTACATTTATAACTCAGTTTTTTGCTATATTTTTTTTGATATATGGCAAAGGGGGAGAGATTGGAAAGGAGAGAAAAGAAGGATTTAAAATTTAAATTTTTTCCAAATTAAATTTCTTTTCAAAACTTTTATCTCCTTTTTTCAAAAAGTAAAGTTCTCTAAGTACTTAAGTTCCTTTTGAAAGTTAATTTTTTTCAAAAATACTCTAAGTACTTACTCTAAAATTTTCTTGTGAAAATTTTCTAAATGTTAACTTCAAAATTTTGCTTGAAAATTTTTTCTAAGTATTAAAACTGCTTGGAAATTCTGCTTGAAAATTTTCTAAGTGTTAAAACTTCAAAATCAGTTTAGAAAATTTTCTAAAGTGCAAAAACTAAGTGTTTTGAAAATATTCTAAGTACTTAACTCAAAATTGTTTTCAAAAATATTCTAAGTACTTACTCTAAAATTTTCTGGTGAAAATTTTCTAAGTGTTAACTTCAAAATTCTCTTAAAAATTTTCTAAGTGCTAAAGCTAAATGTGTTGAAAAATTTTCTAAATGCCCATCTCAAAAATATTTTGAAAATTTTTCTAACTTAAAAATCCCTTTTTGAAAATTTTCTAAGTATTGAAAACCTGAAAAACTTTTCAATTTTAGGAACAAAGACTTAGAAATGTTTTCAAAAACCCCACGAAGTTTTGAAAAACTCAGGGGAAGATTTCTTCCAGGGGAGGAAATTAAATCTGGTACTTTACCTATTTTTTGTTTAACTTAACTTTTTGAACTGGGTTGCCATAAATCAAAAAGGGGGAGATTGTTGGTGCAGGCAGCACCTAAGTCAAACCTGGGTTTTGATAATGGCAAAGAGTTCAGAAGTTAAGATGTTATTGTGTTCTAACTTGTTCACTTAGTGTGCAGGAAGAGGTAATAGGTACACTAGGCAAGAAGTCCTGGCAAAGGACTGGGCAAAGAAGTCCTGGTCAAAGACTGGGCAAGAAGACCTGACTGGAAGTCGGGCAAAGAAGTCCTGGTCGAGGACTGGGCACGAAATCCTGGCAAGGGGCTGGGCACCAAAGACTTGACCGGATGTTGGGCACGAAGACCTGGTCAGGTGGATCGGGCAAAAGTCCAACCGGAGGAGCCGGTTGGCGAAAGGTAAACTCTCCTGAGAGTAGTAGGTGAGGACGCATTCCCTATCGAGGGAACAGTAGGCGTCGATTCGACCTAGGGTTCCATTTGGGAGACCCGAAGTCAGAACCAAGACAGCTACGGCTGTAATTATTGCTTATTATGTTTTTGGGACTAACCTAAGTTGCAGGGTCGATGGAATGATCGTCTGCAAGTGAAGGTGCTTCACTGGGCCTAGGCGCCCGAATGGAGACAGACGCTCGAATGGGCTCAGGCGCCCATAAGGATACGGACACCCAAGAGTGAAGGCAAAACTCAAAACATAGCTGTGAAGCCACTGGACCAAGGCGGATCATGCACCCGTGAGGTCACGGGCGCCCCCAACAGCTCAGCCGCCCAAGTGGGGAGGATAAGCACTGATCGAGTTCGCGGATAAGGATTCGCAGATCGGAGGGTACGTGTCAGGCGCCCCCAACCTATCAGGCGCCCATTTGAGCACTATAAAAGGGGCTCGACCCCAAGGCTTCAATAACACATTCTCTCAATGCTCCAAAGCTTTTCGTTCAAGCGCTACGCCCTAGCAAACTCCGACTTCGAGATCCAGCACCGATGATGACCCTCTGCACCGATATACAATTCACATCGGGCGTCGGTATCAAAAAGTGTAGAAATTTTAATTTCCTGAAATACTGCTGTACTTAACTTGTAAATCCTTTTTGCGCGATTATAGTATTGCCCAAAGTAAACGGTCAAGGACCGTGGGCCTTGGAGTAGGAGCTGACCGCGACTCCGAACCAAGTAAAAATCTACTTGTGTTCCTGTGTGATTTATTTCCGCCGCGTATTTGCTCTTTCTTTAATCCGAAAAGTTTTAACCATATTCACCCCCCCTCTATCATGTTTCACGATCCAACAGTAATCCCGATCGGGCCTCTCGGGCTTCCGACCTGGCCTCCCGACCAAGTCTGCCGAGCAAGTCGCCGAGCTCCCGACCCAGTCTGCTGAGCGCCGAGCCCCCAACCCCAGTCTGCCGAGCTCCCAGCTCAGTCTGCCGAGTGACGAGCTCCCGACCCAGTCTACCGAGCTCCCAGCTTAGTCTGCCGAGTGCCAAGCTCCCGACTCAGTCTGCCGAGCTCCCAGCTCAGTCTGCCGAGTGTCGAGCTCCCGACTCAGTCTGTCGAGCTCCCAACCCAGTCTGCCGAGTGCCGAGCTCCCGACTCACGCTCCTGAGTTCCCAACTCGAGCTCCCAAACTGACCTACCGTGTTCCTAACTCGGCCTCAGATCTCCCGAGTTCCCAACTCGGGCTCCCGAAGCATCATGTCCTTAGTGTGTAACCCAATAGGTTCTCGTGACGTTGGCAATGCACCTAAACGCTTTAGACACATAAGCAATGAGCGGCATCTAACAATGCATCATTGCTACCCAAGTAATAAGAAAAGTCGAGATCCGACTAAACCTCCATGACTATGATAATGTATGACCTTGTCCTTCTATCCTTGATATCTAGATTGACCAATGAGGCATAGACCGTGTCATCCTCTATCAATCTTTGTATTTCTTGATCCCTGAGTAGACTCACTCAAACAAATAAGCTCAATATCTCATATTGACTCATTTGAGCATGGTCATGCGTTTTAGTAGTCCTACTCGATCAAGGGGCCCACAGATATCACTCCCGCCATATGGGAGGGATAGATCCCATCTACATCACTCACATCCCTCCGCATAATTCATTACATACCCAGTGATCACCTTTATAGTCCACCCTGTTACGGGTGACGTTTGATGATACCAAAGTACATAACTCCTTATGTAGGGAACCGTAGTAACTTCAGGTCTAAGGACTATTCATACTAATAGTCACATGAGAAAGTTTATGACACTCATATGATAATCTATGAAACTTTCTCATGGCGGGTCAATTCAGTACACATTCTGTAATGTATACCCATGTGTCAACTTGATATCACATATCCATGATGATCCTGTCGTGAAGCGGGGTGGCGATCCCACGAGCCAGACGGTCTCCCGGGTGACACAAGCCAGTGAGGTGGTAGAGAGCTGACCGGGCCTGATGTGGCACTACAAAATAGCGACCGTTAGCAAACTCGCCGGAGGATTTCCCCGGTCAGACACTCCAACGGTCAAGTCAGTATCCGCAGGCATAGTAGTGGAAGCTGAATTGAAATGAGGCAAGAGATGGAGAACTCGCGCGCGTGTACCTGCGGTAGGGGGAGTGCGAGGCTTATATAACTGGGGGAGCTGACAACCCTTGTACGTATTGACAAGACAAGGGTGTGGTAGTTGTCAGCTCGTAGGGAGCACTTAGGAGCGGTGCGGCATTGCGCGGGGGTGCTCGAGCAGTACGAGAGTACTGGGTGCACAGTACAAAGGTACTGGATGGGCGGCCTAACCGCGAGGAATAGCAGAGGGGAGTAAGGCATGAGGAACCCCATTAGCAGGGTTGTACCCTGGATATAATGATGTAGGGGGTGTAGGGGCGAGATATCACATACCCCGAGCGTCGACTGGTGGGTCCTAGTGCTGGGGACCGAGTCGGGTAATGGCCAGTGAGCGTGGGTAGCCACGCGTCCGACTGGTAGAATGGAAGCGCAGGGTACGCCCTGGGTCGGGGGTTTGCCGAGGGATGTCTGTCTGATTCTGTCAGGTGTCCGGTCTCTGTGATGGCACGGGAGCGTGAGTCGGCATGCGTCCGATTGGGATGCCTGACCTAGCTCTAGGTCGGGGATGGGCCAAGGAGTGTGAGTGGCTAAGCATCTGCTTAGTGGGATGGTCGGTGTGTAGCGCCCGTAAAATCCTCTCAATATTTTTCTTTAAAATATTGATCCTGCCCATATGGACTCTTGAGTAATATATGAAATCTAGCATGAACCTTAGCATGATTTCTTATATGGATTAAAAGCTAAGTAATAATGGGTCTTACATGGGCCCTTCTAGTATCATGACTATTAGTGGACCTTGGGTAGAATTTTAACATGAATATAATTGCGCTCCAATTAGGAATATTAGCATAACTCTTGGTGGACTTTTATGTGGGCCTTGCCAAAAATAAGAGTAAATGGAATAAAAAAAAAGTGCATGTACCAAGGATTGAACCTTGGACCTAGGATAGAGGCAAAGCCTCATCATGCATGTACTAACCAATTCACCTAGCAAGGGAGTGCTAGTGGAAAAGGAAGAGGATTATTGTTAAGGCTAAAGGAAGTGAAGAGGCACCATGTGAGGAGGCACCATGCCCCTTCACTTGCCCCTCCACTTAGTATAAAAGAGGGGGATGAGGAGTGAAGAGACACCTAAGTTATTTCTTCCTCTTTTCTTCCACCAAGGGCTCTTCCTCTCCTCTCTTCTTCCTCCTCCTAGCCGAAACCCACAAGGTGGTTTTCCCCTTGGAAAACTTCACAAGAAGACTCCCTCTTGAAGATCTAAGTTCTTCTACAAGGCTACAAGGGCAAGGAGTGTTCTAAGGTCAAGAAGGTTTTCTTTTGTTTCTCTATTCATGGTTTATAACCAAGATCAAGAAAGATAAGACTCCCTCACTTGTGGTATAATAGTTTTCTATGTTGTCTATCATGATTTAAGTTTTGTTTGGGATCTATGTTGAGAAAACTATGGATTAGGGCTTCTAGGGTTTTCGACCAAGCAAGCTTTTGGGGTTTGGGATGATGTTAAGACCTCACTTATGTTTCCTAATGCTTTCTCATGATAAAATAAGAATGGATTATGAGTTGTGGAATTTTTGTAGCTCCCTAAAACCCTACAAGTTTCGGCCACCTCTTCCCTTTCATAGTTAGGATTAAATCTAACCCTCCAAGCATGCTTATTATGATTCCCTATGTTACAATGGATGTTAATTAAAATTATATGAATTTTTCCATGGACTTAAGACCCCTATAAGTTTCGGCCAAGACCAAGTTTTAGGGTTAGGAACTAGGGTTAGCCCAATCATGTGTTCTAATGGCTTCCTATGGTATTGTATGTATTGTATGGGATGTTAATTGTGAATTATATGAATTTTCTATGGACTTAATACCCTTCTAGGGTTTCGACCAAGACAAGATTTAGGGCTAGGACTTAGAGTTACCCCAATCATGTGTTCTAATGGCTTCCTATGGCATTGTATGTATTGTATGGGCTTTACTTTAGTTATGGTACCTCACATGTTACTTGAATAATGGGACTCCTATCTATAACTTTCGACCAAAGTTCCAAGTCTAGGGTTTGGGTTAGTCTAAGGTTTCAAGTATACTTGTTATGGCTTATTATGATGTATATACATATTCAAGCATGTTGTAGGAATTTTATGTTACCTAAAACCCTAACTTTATGTGCTATGTATCATGACCTTGTATGCTTATATTATGTGCCATGTTTTAGTAGGTTTTATTTATGGATGTTTTAAACCATATACCATGAACACATGTGTTATGAAATATGCATTATGTTTATGTAGAATTATGCATGCATTAGGTTAAATGTCTTGAACATATGTATATTATGATTATGTAGACCTATGCATATTTTATGTTGAATGTCATGAATCTATGTAGTATGTATCATGTTCATATGGATCCTACCCATGCATGCTTTATGATAGATACCATGATCATGTATGCTATGTGATATATACCATGTATGTAAAAACTTATTTATGCATGCTTACCTTATGTACCATGATCATGCAAGCTTTATGAACTAAGATGATGCTTATGCCTTAAGGCATAATTATGTATCTAAGTCATGCCTTATGAATGAAGATGATGAATGAAGATGATGTCATGCCTCTAAGGCATAATGATGTATGCATGAACTATAAATGATGAAATGCTAAGTATGCTTTATACCATGCTTCATGTATTAAGATCATGTTTATGTTTTCAATTATGCTATGAAAGTTCTATGAATGATGAAATATGATGGAAAAAAAAGAAGCATGTGAAGCTATTTTACTTTATGGATGGGCTTGTACCGGACCCAAGTAAGGTCCAAGGGATGGGCTCCTCATGAAAGCCTCGGTGTGGGACTACCGCAGCTGCCCTCGGTTCTGGGACTACCGTCGCTGTCCAACAGGGATGGGCACCTTAAGAACGCCTCGATTCTGGACTATCGTAGTTGTCCCTAGGTTGAAGGTAACCTAGTACCCTAGTAGGTCGAGACTAGCTACTTCGTATTTACTTAGGGATACGCGTAAATGATGTATGTATGTGGTACAAGTCGGGGCCCCCCATGATGTTTTGATTATGTTTATGTATTTATAAGTATGATTTTCAAATAAGCATCTTTATGTTATGTGCATTTAACTCATGCATTCATTCATGTTATGCATCTATGCTATGTCAAGAACCATGCCATGTCAAGTATGTCTTATGCTTATGTTTATGTCAAGAACTATGCCATGTCAAGTATGTCTTATGCTTATGTTTATGTCAAGAACTATACCATGTCAAGTATGTCTTATGCTTATGTTTATGTCAACTATGTCATGTCAAGTATGTCTTATGTTTATGTTTATGTCAAGAACTATGCCATGTCAAGTATGTTCATATGCTTATATTTTATGCAAGTACTTCTTATGCCATGAACGATATGCACCTTCATTTCATATTAAGCACTTCTATATGATTATGTATTTTCATGTACATCTATATGCCTCTTCATGTCAAATGCTTAATGAATACCTTCTCATGATATGCTTTTGTTTATGTTACACTCTCCATGTTATGTCTTTCTATTGACTATATGTGACGTATGATTTTAGTGAGTAGGAAAAAGTCTTACTAAGCCTATGTGCTTATAAGTTTTACTTTCTTATACCGCAGATCAAGCAACAGGATATTAAGCTAAGGGAAGCAGCAGGAGGGGCAAGTGTGTGTGTGGCAGTGACATGGCAAAAGAAAAAGAAAAGAAAATTTCTATTGCTCATAATTATCACATGTTTTATGTTTTGCATTGTCATCTCTAGTTCCATGCTATGCTTTATGATGGTTTTCCTAAAGAACAACATATGTTGATAAGTTATGTTTAATGCAAACATGTTCAAGAATATTAGGTCTCACATGCTATGTCTTGTTTCTTTTATATTATGACAATGCTAAGTTTACCAAGTAACCATGTTTAAGAATGATAGTTAAGACATGTTTATATGATTCAAGTGTTAGTTGCATGTTTTAAATGCATAAGTAGGAAGTTTTAAATTATTCCGCTGCATTAAGATATCCATATGCATACATGTATATTAGCGTAATGTCGCCTTCCGCCTACACCGTATGGCCAGGAAGGGCGGGCGTTACACGGTGGCTAGCTCGACACTGCACTCTGGGGTGCCTCCGGGCTCGGGAGCTTATCCGGGGATTCTGCTACTGATCTGTCAGTTAATCCTTCCTGGCGCTAGGCTGGCTGGCGGGCCCGGCCTATGCACCCACCTGTAGGCAAGGCCGGGATCATAAGCGTCCCCCTCAAGTCTAGTCGAAGGAGGCGGCGAGTCCGACTGACTGGACCATCGCCCGTGGAAGTAAGCCTGGCGCACCGGGAAGTCCTAGTCCCCTCTTGGAACCTCTTAGCAAGCTTGTCGGATCCTAGGGATCCCGGTCGGCCGGTGACATCATGCCACTCATTTCTTTGCCCTTTACTATTCGGCATCTCTAAGTAGGTTGAAATCTCAGTTGTCAATGCTTTCAACTGGAGATTGTTCCATGTGTCTCTTCCCCCTTCCTCCTCCAAGCGCCGAGGTACTTACCATTCGTCCCCCAAGGGATGAGGTTGGGCGCGAGGCGTTTAATTTCCTGGGCTCCTCTGGGCCTGATCAGGCGACTATTATTGCCCATTGCCTTTGTCATGGCCCACCATCGGGCGATTCTGACGACCTATGTAACTGAATAAATTCTTACTTTTACCACCGCCTTTTCACCTTTCACTCCGGTGCACTGCCTTCCTTCCTCCGGCTAGGGTTGCGACGACTTCTTCAGGCTCGACTTTTCCCTCCGACGACCTTTTCACGAGCTAGGTTTCTTACCTTCCTCTGTTCGGCATGGCCTCTTCGTCTAGCGACCCCCACCCATGGTATGTCATCGCGAGGTCTGTTCTCAACCGTGATGATCTTGATGCCATCAAGGCAGAGTTTCACATTCCGCCTGACCATGACGTCCTGGTGCCTTCCCCTTCTGATCAGCTCACCAAACCTCCGAAGCATTACATCACCATCTCGCGGGATCACCTGTAGGCAGGGTTGTGCTTCCCCATCCACCCTTTCATTGCCTTAGTATGTCACTATCTCCGTTTCAATCTGTCTCAATTGACCCCCAACTCCATCCACCTTCTCTACGGGTCAGTTATTATTTTTCTATTATATCGCCTTCCCCTTCAAGCCGAACATTTTCACCGCTTTTTCTATTTGAAGAAACAAGAATGGGGCGAGTTTTTCTTCCAAGCTCGCTCTGGGACCTCCTTCCTCTCTCCGCTTCCTTCGGCCAACAACGGTTGGAAGGAGAGGTTCTTTTTCATTCGCCCTGTGGCCTTCCCGACTTGGCCAGTTAACTTCCGCCGAGATTTTCCTCAAATGCCCCCTCATCACACGGATCCTCGAAAATTCCCCACCTTCGAGCAGGCCCTCTCCAGGTTCGGGGGTCGGCACTTCTCGGTCGGGCCACTCTTGGTCGAGAACATCTTGTTTGCATTTGGCCTTAGCCCGGCACTGTTCATCCGACCTGCTTCCCTGGGTAAGCAATTCTTCCCTCTTTCCTACCTCTTATTGTTTCTTGATCTTTGTTTGCTTGTCAGCCGGGATGATGTACCCGGCCGCTCCCGAGGAGGGTTACGGGTTGGGGACTTCTGAGGAGATGGAGGCACACCTTCGGATGGTGATAAAAGAGCAGCAAGCGCATGTCACAGAGCAGTGGGTCGTGCAAGGATTACGCACAGGACTGCTGGCCGAGCAGGAGACTACTCTACCTGGCTCTCAGTCTCCTACCTCCTCTTTTGGAGAGGGGAAAACTTCTCGGTCGGGTTCAGAGGATACTCGACCTCTAAGTCATTCATTGCGGCGCCCCCGGGGCGATGAATTTGTGTCTGCCTCGGTTGACCCCTTGGAGGCTTCCCCCAGCCGACCCCGTAAAAGGCGAAAAGGCAAGGCGTTGATTGCCGATCTCCCAGCACTGCCACCTCCTCCTCCCTTAGTGGTGCTGTTGGAGCTAGTCGTGCTTCCTCCGGGGGAGGTGCCCCCGACCCAGCAGGAAGGACCCTCCGGCGAAGGCTTGCTGCACATGTTGTTGCCCTCTCTGTCTGACTGGCTTCTCAGCATGACAGTACCGAGCGACACTGCCTCCATACGGTCGCAAGATGTTCGGCTGTACAGTACAGTAGTGGACGGGTTCATGTCAGGCTTGCGAGCAAGTGGCTCGGTCGGTTCCAGCGCTTGGGCGGACGACTTTATGGCCACATTCATGCAGGTATGTGCTTATGGGTTGTTGTGTGTCTTACTCTTTCCTTTAGCCAACGTGTCACCCAATTTCTTCTGTTGTAGGCTTGGGCTCAAGGCTACGGCATGTGTGTGTCCATGCTGGACCACGCCAGAGCCCGGTATCATGCCGAGCGGCAGGCGGAGGACCTCAAGGCTCGGCTTAGGCACACCCAGTTGATTTCTGATGATGATTCGTTGAACGGCTTGAGGGCGGAGGTTATTGGCCTCCAGGACTTATTTCGCCAGACTCAGGAGGAGTTGGAGATGGCCAAAGCGTAGATTGTTTCTGCCGACGCTGAAGTAGTACGAGCGCAGGAACGAGTGGTCCAGGCTGAGCAAGCCCAGCTCCAGGATCGCATGCGCAAGGATGGGCTGCTGAAGGACCTTCTGAAGACCAAGGCTGACCTGCGTTGGGCCGTCGAGGAGACTCCACCTTTGCGAGAGCTACTGGCGGCCGAGAGGCGAGAAGTTAGCTTGTTGCAGGACCAACTGCAGAGCTTGCGCGGCCGCCAGGTGACCTGGGACGCGACTCAGGTGGAGTTAGAAGAGCTGCGTAAGCGCCAAGCTTCCTGGGATGCCATGCAGGTCGAGTTGGCGGAGCTGCACGCCTATAAAGAGGCGGAAGCTGATCGGCTAGAGGTCCACCGACTTGCGTGCATTAATGCCCCGGCCCATACTACCGAAATCTCTCAACGGTTCATGGAGGTGAGGATGCAACAGGGAGTTAACGTCGTCCGTCAACTCAAGCTGGGCGGATATTTGCCCCCCGATCTGCCCTGCACCGTGGTTCAGCTTCAGGACATGTGCAAGGACCTTCCTGACGTGACCAACCAGCCCTTCAAGTGAGGGCAGAACTTCTCATTTTCCTTTTTCTTATAAACAAGGGGCCTCCGGCCCTGATTTTGTAACGCACCTTTTCCTTTGAATGCAATTCTCCCTTTTTGCTTACTTGAGCAAGCATGGCTATGTTCTTTTTTGATTGTGAGGGATCTGAGTATCTGTGTGGGAGAGCCGGACACGAAGCCGATCGATTAGCACAATTCCCATCTACCTCTATCCTAGTCGCGGGATTGATGGCAACCTTAAGTGCTCGTCTGCGAGGGCCATTGGTCTTTGCGGGTGTGTGCATGAGACCACGGTTCGTGCCTTTGCGCGAGGTCCTGGTCGCTCGGCCTCTTGGTCGAGTGGAATCTGGGGAGCATGGGTCGTCACGCATCCGACCGGGGCTTGGACCAAGGGATCAGTGGGAGCTGGACCATGGGGATTTGGCCTCTTGACCGAGTGGCATCCGGGGAGTGTGGGCCGCCTCGCGTCCGACCGGGGCTCGGACCAAGAGATCAACAAGAGCTAGCCTGTGGGGATTTGGCCTCTTGGTCGAGTGACATTCGGGGAGAGTGGGCCACTACGCGTCCGACCGGGGCTCGGACCAAGGGATCAACGGGAGCTGACCCGTGGGGATTTGGCCTCTTGACCGAGTGGCATCCGGGGAGCGTGGGCTGCCACGCGTTTGACCGGGGCTCAGACCAAGGGATCAGCGGGAGCTGGCCCGTGGGGATTTGGCCTCTTGGTCGAGTGGCATCCAGGGAGCATGGGCCGCCACGCGTCCGACTAGGGATCGGACCAAGGGATCAGCGGGAGCTGACCCGTGGGAATTTGGGTTAACCCAACTTCCTTTTCGTTCGAGCCATTTGGTTGACAACTTATCTATCTTCCTTCTTGCCTGCGAAATGCCTTAAGTGTCTAGGGACACGCATCCTACGTTCAGTGGCTTTCCAGGCGCCACGCTGTTATCTGCCAGCTTTGATTGCCTGGGGCAGTGAAACGTCTGCTTGCTGGCCCCCATTGCTGTCTTATCCTGCCTCCTTGCTTCATCGTAGGGTTGACCATTACTCGCGACCCTTCTATCAACGGTTGTGATTGACTGCTATTCCTTATATAGACCTCGGCGACTACCTCCTTTGCTGCCGCTATTTTCTCTCCCCTTTCAGTCACCTCCCTCCCCTTTCCTTCAACCGCCTTCTCCAGTGTCCCGGTGCCCTTTCCAGGATGCTGCGTAATTTTCTGACAACGGTGGCCGCCAAGAGGGAGGCTACATTCGAGGCGTCAATAGCAGCTATGCTCTCAGAGCCGGCCATCGTTGCCCCTGATAACTCTCCCCCGACTACTTCAGCATCTTCCTCCCCGGTGCCCAGTCCTACCGCCGCTTCTTCTACAAATAAGGGCGGGGCATTAGAGAAGGAAGCGCTGGACTCTTACGTTGAGGTTTTGGCCTCGGATCCTTCCACCTTGGAGCCCAGTCGCCGGCGGAATCAGCCACGCGCCCGCTCACCTCCCTTTGGTACCATGACCTCCTTTCCTCGGAAAACCCCCTCTCCTTCTCCTGCGGCGAGCTTGCCTGCCTTGTCGGCGTCCGCTTCTGTCATCCCTGCTTCTTCTACCACAGGAGATACCTTGCCAGTGTCTCCTTTGACTCAGGTCGTTTCTTTGAGCGGGCAGACGAGCAAACCTCGTCCTTCCCTTCTACCGAGGATTCCTGCTTCCCTGATGTCTACGCCGTCCGTCCCCGTCTCTTCTGCTCTGGGGACTGTTCGTCCAGTAATCCCTCCTATCCCAGCCGGCTCGTCCGGCATGCCGTCCGTTGGCCCCCTTCCTTCTCTTCCTGAGGGGACCCTAGGTCATTGCCCGATACATCTCATCCTGCCTTCGCGAGCAGATCCTCACACTGCTTACGAAATCCCGGGCGCTAGGCCCTAGGATCTGCTCAGGTAGTTTATCTGCATGCCCCCTTAAGCGACCATCTATATCAAGGTCTGCGGTCCTTTGATCGTCAAGACCCCATTGCCAGAATCGATAGCCTCGTGGCGGATGCTTGTCAGGCACATTCTTATGATATCTCCTGCTTGCTTAGTTTTTTCCTGGCTAACTCTTCGCCTCCTTTGCAATAAACCGGTGCCTTATATGACATGGGCATTTCCTTCAACACCCAAACTCGATCCTTTCGTCAGTCAGAATCCCGAAGGGAGGCGTTGGAAGCTCAGCTTCGCTGTACGCGGCCTCAGCCTGGTGAAGAGGCCTGGAATGCGTTGCGAACTGAGAACGTGGCCCTTCACGGGCGTGTTGCTTATGCCGAAGCGTAGCTTCAGGATCATCTGGTGGAGCTAGGCACGGCTCAGGCTTCTGAGGCCCAGCTGTTGGGACCGGGTGCATGTTGACATGGATGCGGGTTCGTAATTTCAAAATTAATTACGTGCAGCGGAAGGTTTAGCATAAATAATTTCTCTAAATCATTTAACCACACATCTAAGCATGCAATTTTATCTTGTGTAGACATGATCATATATTTGAAATTTTACAGAAACGTAAACTAATTTACATATTACCTCACGTAACTCGAAGGAAGGGACGAGATCCAACCGTAAGCGTCCCTTGGAAGCTCCGCCTCTATTCGCGTCCACGCCGAGTATCTTCGGGATGACTTCGCAAAGCCACGAGTTTCGTGTTCTCGAGAACTACTAGATTCTCCGAGAACGTGATGAGAAAAACCAAGAGAGAAGTCGAAAGACTAACCACAAAAGGATGGCCGGCTGGTGCTCCTTCTTGGGGCTGGTTGGCGCATGGCAAGAAGGGGAGAAGAGAAGGAGAGAAAGAGAGGGAGAGAGCCTATGCCTTTGTCTCTTCGATTATCACCCAAGCCTTGCCTTAGGTCCTTTATATAGTGGTCTCTCAACCATCAAGCCTCTCAAATATGGAATAACTCATTCCATCATGCCAACTTTGATTTTATATCATGGTTAAAATCATATTTTAATTCATGATAAAAATCAATCAAGTCTCTTCTCTCTTATGGAATAAATTTCCTTATCATGGTAAATCAATCCATGATTGATTTTATAAAATAAACCAATCCATGACTCATTTTAATTTCCATGAAAAATAAACCAAACCATGGTTTATTATATAAAAATTTATATCATCCATAATTTTATAAAACAAACCACACTTAGTTTATTTTATAAATTGAACCAAAAACTTGGTTCTCTCCCTTTGTTGTGGCCGGCCAAGCAAAGAGGATGGAGGCCCTCTTTGGCCGGCCCATCCAAGCCAAGCCCCAATGAATTAAACTTATTTAATTCATCTATTATGTCTTCAAAAGACCTAGCCATTTTACGCTTCCGATGCATCTCTGAAAAATTCAGATTCAACTTATCGTTTGGCTCAACCAAACTTAATCTCTCTTGATTGGAAAATCTAATTTTCAACTCGTTTTAAATCCCTCGGATTACTCGTAGTGCGTGTGACTAAATAGGCTTTCGATTTATGTTGGCCGTCTATAATTAATCAATTAATTATAGAACGATCATGAGTGACACCTAGTAGTACATCATGATCCCCAATTAATCGAAAGATCAACGGTTGACCTCAGAAACAATTCTGAAACCCTTCAGCAGCTATAATGAATCGTGCCCCATTCCCTTCACCATCTTATACCCACTTGGTTCAGGACATGGTCTATGTGTGTCAGTCCCCACTAGGCTGACTACATCACACCTAGCCCAAGTAACGTTTTCTCGTCCTACGGATTCTAATTACTCTCATGTATTTAAGAGATTCATTCACTGAACATGTCATGCTTTGGCCAGAGGCTTTGAGTAACAATCCGATGATAGGCCTCGGGTATACATCTCCTCGCAAGGAGTGGTGAATCCTTTGTAGGCTGTTCAAACATCTTCAGGCACTTCGGCTTATACCCAATCATCCTGGGTTCACACCTCCTTGGAGATGCTTGCTTAAGATGTCAAAGTAAAAGTCTCCATTGTTGGTGCAGGAAGCACCATATCGAACCTTGTTTTGATATTGGCAAAGGATTCAAAGTTAAGTTTATTTGTGATCTAACAATGTTCACTAAGTGTGCAGGAAAAGTCCTAGCGAAGGGCTGCTAGGCACCTGGCGAAGGGCTGCAAGGAAATAAAGTCCTAGCGAAGGGCTGCTAGGCACCTGGCGAAGGGCTGCCAGGAAACAAAGCCCTAGCGAAGGACTGCTAGGCACTGGCGAAGGGCTGCCAGGAAACAAAGCCCTAGCGAAGGACAGCTACGCACCGGGTGAAGGGCAGCTCGGAATCCAAGACCTGACAAAGGACCGTCAGGCAAAAGTCCAACCAGAGGAACGGTTGGCATCAGGTAAATTCTCCCGAGAGGAGTAGGTGAGGACGCGTTCCCCGTCGAGGGAACAGTAGGCGTCGGTTCGACCTAAGGTTCCATTTTGGAGACCCAAAGTCAGAACCAAGACAGCCAAGGCTGTATAATCTAATATTTTATTGTTTTATTATGTTTTGGACTAACCCTGGATGCAGGACCAAAGGAACGTGTGTCTGCAGCTCAGAAAGCCTCAAAGGAGTGAGGCAATGGCTGAGTAGGGCGCCCGGAGTGTCCCGGGCGCCCCCAAGGTGCATACAAAACAAGTCAAGTAAAAAGGCTTTGAAACAGCTGCTGAGCGGGGCGCCCCCGTGCTCCCGGGCGCCCCCGCTGCTTTCGGGCGCCCCCTGCATCCCGGGCGCCCCCATGCGCAAGCTTCGATCCAGAAGCCAGCGAAGCCAGATAACACTTTGACCCGGTCAATCCGGGCGCCCCGAGCGCTCCGGGCGCCCCGGTCAAAGCTAATCCCGAAGATAAAGGGATCAGACGCTGACCGAGAATTTGGCGGATCGAAGGACACGTGGGGGGGCGCCCTCGACGTCCCGGGCGCCCCCAGGCCCTATATAAAGGGCCCTCGACCAAGGCTTCAAGATAGAACTCCCGATCAACTCTTCTCGCTCTTCTGCACTCGCGCTTCACCTCGGAATCCTTCCAACTCGAGCCGACGACGTCCCGCTGCTCCGAAAAAGTCGATCTACCCCGGACGTCGGTAAAAAGAGCTATTTAAAGTTACTGTACTTAATTCTGTAATAATTATTTGTAAACTATTTTACGCACTATATAGAATTGCCCAAAGTAAACGGTCAACGACCGTGGGCCTTGGAGTAGGAGTCGACACAGGCTCCGAACCAAGTAAAATCGACTGTGTCTCTGTGTTGTGATTTTTAATTTCACTGCGTACTTGCTCTAAAATTTCCGAAAAATGATTTCCGATATTCACCCCCCCTCTATCGGTTCTCTTGATCCAACAAGTGGTATCAGAGCGGGGTAGTTCAAACTTGGTGCAACCACCAGTTTGAAAGTTTTTCGGATTTACGAAATTTGTAATCCTATTTCTTTGCTTTCTAGTTAATCAAGACCACTCGATCTTTTTCGCCTTTTTCAATTTTGAATTCTTATTTTTTCACCATAAGTCAAAATTGATAAAACTAACAATTTTTAAAATTTTGTCATAAACTTTTTTTTATTATTATTTTAATATTTTCCTCGAAATTCATGCTACCTTAAGAAATTTTTTTATTAAATTTTTAATTTTTCATCATTAATCAGAATTGACAAAATTAATATTTTCAAAAATTTATCATAAATTATTTTTTTTATTCCGCCTCGAAATTTGTGCAATATTTTTTTTGGGCTATATTTTCCATTCTCCCGCACTACTAATCCAAGACCAAGTCTTGGTACATTTTTGTTAGTTCTCTTGTGTGCAAGGATCATTTTCAATGGCCAATCAAGAATGGAATAGCATTCGTCCACCGCTCTTCTCTGGCGAAAATTTCAACTCCTGGAGAAGTCAAATGGAATCCCACCTGAAGTCTAATTTGGATTTATGGTCGATAATCCAAACGGGGTTCAGATTCCCCACGGAAGATGGAACATCGATTGCTTGGGACAAATTGGACTAACCAACTCTGAGGAAGATCGAGATTGATGCTAAGGCAACAGTAATCATACAATGCGCTCTAACCAACGAACAACTCGAGCTAGTAGGTCCATGCAGATGTGCTAGAGAAATCTGGGAAAAACTGATTGACCTTCATCAAGAGATCTCAGATGAAGAAGAAGATCAGGTAAGTTATCTTGCCCTTTCGGTCCAAGCACAAACAATCGAGTTAGAGTCTGAACCCGAAGTCGAACTAGAATCAGACGACAAATTGACTGAGACGGTAACCGATTTTGAATTCTTTTCAAAAGTTGAATTAAATAATCAAACAGATAATGTAATGGTCGAGGAAGGTGTAAATTCTTTTGCAGGGAAAAATCTCAAAGAACCACGAAAGAAGGAGCTTCAACTAATACCCGAGTCCGACTCAGACAGAAAATTAGAAGATGAGCCTAGATCCGAGGCGGCAAGAATCAAGGGGGAGATTCACAATAAGGAACCAAAAGGTAAAAGTGTAAAATCAGATTTTAAAAATCATGTAATTTGTTACACATGCAGGGAGAGAGGGCACTACCAAAGTGAGTGTCCTACTCGTAAGATTCAAACGACACCACCGATGGCGACAAAGGAACCAGTTCCAAAAGCACGAAGGGACAAAAGTCGCATCCAATGCTTCAAGTGCCAGGAGTTCGGGCATTACCAAAGTGAATGCACAAATAAAAGAGCTACCAAGAATGCCGGACAAACGATCGACAAAGGTAAATTTACAGTATTTGAAAATCCGTTATTTACCTTGAATAATGTGATTGATTCATGTAACTTAATTAAAGCAAACTTCAGAAAATTGAAACAAGAAAATGAAACCCTAAAAAATAAGGTCAATAAGTTAGAAAATTTAATTCATAATCTTGCTGATTTCGAAAATCCGGAGTATTACTCCAATTGTGACCTTACTTAGACAATTACTTGTTTTAATTGTATGTTGCTTTTATTTTAGTTATTTTTTTAATTAGGATTGGTTAGTTTAAGGACTAAAATGATTTAATTGAAGTTTGAATAACATAGTATTGGGTGGAGGTGAGATGATAGTACGTTAGGGAAGCTGAAGCTACCAATCCAAGACCCAAACTAGTTAGACCAGAATTTATCAAAAAGTGATTTTGAAGATGAAATTTCACTAAAAGGCTTTGTCTAGGAAAGGGTTGATGATCCAATAAGGCTACGGCCAAAGAAGGCCTAGTGCCTCGCCAAGACCTGGAAGCCAATTTTTGAAATTCAAATTCAAGTTACTTCTTGTCAAATTCAAATCTAACACAAATTTCAATTGATCTTAGACTCAACTACTTTTTCAAAATAAAGTTAACATTCATTAAAATAGTTTTCAAAGTTAATTCAATTTTTCAAAATTAATCATAACCTTTTCAAAATAAATCTTTCTATTAAAATATTTATCTCACAAAACTCATAAGGTTAACATGTTTGATCACGTAGAACTGGGTGAGATATCTAGGACGTAAAAGAATATGTCACTATCCTTCTAAATAAAACTCAAAGTGCTTTCAAAAGTTATTGAAAATTATCTCTAGTTTTCAAATTAACTCTATTTACTGTACCCTACTTTTTCAACTCTAACAGTTTTTTCAAAATATTGAATTTCATATTAAATATCACAATAGACTTGCTTTAAAGAGAATCTAGGGCTTGTTTGATTCAGTCATTCATTGGTCAAACATAGTTAACATAGTCAAACCCTAGTCAACAAAGTCAAACATGGTCCACACTGAAGTCCCTTAAGGTACTTAGATAAAGTCAGACAGTGTCAGATACAGGGGTTTTTTTTTGTTTCTTTTTTCGAAAAATTCAGATTTTTTCAAAAACCTTATGCTCTAAAACTCACTATCATCTCAAAATAAGATTTTCAAAAATTTGATTCAAAAACCCTCGTATATTACTATCTCTTTGAAAAATTATCATCATTTCAAAATGTTTTTCGAAAACTATGCTATCATTCCAAGTTGTGTTTTCAAAAATTATCTTCTTAAAAGTTATCATACTTCAAAGTTATTCTTTAGATTTTGGTAAACCCTAAAGACACAGAGGAAGGTCCACTACATAATCTACTAGGACTCCTAGGATGTGTCAAATTTAGGAGGAGGCTGAATCAAAAGAAGAATTTCTGAAAAGTTTTTATTAATAATTATCTGTTTTGAAATTATTTAATAACATATTTTCATGAACTATATCTTTAAAATCCTTGCTGAAAATATATGTCTTTCAAAATGCTATTATTGTTGTGGCTTATGAAATTATTTTTGAAATAATATTTACTTGGGTTGGAGAATTTTCATGACACTTAGGAAAATGTCCTTGTAGTCAACAAGGCTTCCTAGGATTGTGTCAGACTGGAAAAGAAACCTAGTCAAGTAAAATATTATATTTTTCAAAGTCTAATACGTTTTAAAAATTACTTATATTTTTTCAAAGTCTAATACGTTTCAAAAATTACTCATATTTTTCAAAGTCTAACACTTTTCTAAAAGTACTTATGTGTTTCAAATCATAATTTATCTCAAAAGTACTTGAAAAATCTTTTCTAAATTTTTTAAAGAAATTTTTTTCTTACAAAATATCTTTCAGAACCTCACAATACTCTTTAAAATGGATTTAATCTAGAAATTTAAGCTTTTTGCTATGCTTTCGAGAATTATACTAAGTATGTTTTCAAAACTCGTAGCCTCTGATACACAAACTTTCTCCTTAAACTTTTTCCTTTTTAAAGAAACTTTATTGAAAACTTCGAGTTGCTCTTAACTAAGAATTTCCTTTGTGATACTCAGAAGTTTTTCAAAATATCTTTTTCAAAACTGAACTTAGAAATGGTCTAAAACAGAAGGAGAAGAATTTCACATTAAGGGGGAGAGAAAGGAAATTTTGCTTATTTTTTTAAAGTGCTTCAAAAATTTCTATGTATTTCTTAAGTACATGTTTTTTTCTTAAGTAAAATTCTTTTTCTTAATAACAAAATTTGTCTGAGCAAAAACTAGTTGAAAATTTTGGCAAATGTTTCTAAGTAGAGTTTTTTTTTGGTAAAACTTGTGTAGAAATTTCTTAAAATTTGTCTGAGCAAAAACTAGTTGAAAATTTTGGCAAATGTTTCTAAGTAGAGTTTTTTTTGGTAAAACTTGTATAATTTTTTTTCAAAGACTTTTTACTCTATTTTTTTGAAAAATATATTGTCAAAAACTTAGAAGTCTTTCAAAATACTTTTCAAACCATCTATTACGTTGAACATCATTTTTTTTTAATTATGAAATCCATTACTTAAAGTTTTTCTTAAAAACTATGTTTTAAAACTCCTTTACTTAAATCTATTTTGGTAAAACTCAAAACTCCCTATTAGATACCTTGTTCACCCATGTTTGTTTTTTATATATGTCAAAGGGGGAGGAAAGGTCAAAGTTATGTGTTAAGCTAAGTAGTTTATAACACAATTATTCAGGGGGAGTATGAGAAAAATTTTTCTGTTCAAATTACATTGGTTTTAGACTTTTAAGAATTGCTATGTTTCATTGGTCTTAAACATTCGTGATTAAACCGTTATAATTTTTTACTTAACTTTGAATTGTGTTGCCATAAATCAAAAAGGGGGAGATTGTTGGTGCAGGAAGCACCATATCGAACCTTGTTTTGATATTGGCAAAGGATTCAAAGTTAAGTTTATTTGTGATCTAACAATGTTCACTAAGTGTGCAGGAAAAGTCCTAGCGAAGGGCTGCTAGGCACCTGGCGAAGGGCTGCCAGGAAACAAAGTCCTAGCGAAGGGCTGCTAGGCACCTGGCGAAGGGCTGCTAGGACTTGGCGAAGGGCTGCCAGGAAACAAAGTCCTAGCGAAGGGCTGCCAGAAAACCAAGTCCTAGCGAAGGGCTGCTAGGCACCTGGCGAAGGGCTGCTAGGAAACAAAGCCCTAGCGAAGGACTGCTAGGCACTGGCGAAGGGCTGCCAGGAAACAAAGCCCTAGCGAAGGACAGCTAGGCACCGGGCGAAGGGCAGCTCGGAATCCAAGACCTGACAAAGGACCGTCAGGCAAAAGTCCAACCAGAGGAATGGTTGGCATCAGGTAAATTCTCCCGAGAGGAGTAAGTGAGGACGCGTTCCCCGTCGAGGGAACAGTAGGCGTCGGTTCGACCTAGGGTTCCATTTTGGAGACCCAAAGTCAGAACCAAGACAGCCAAGACTGTATAATCTAATATTTTATTGTTTTATTATGTTTTGGACTAACCCTGGATGCAGGACCAAAGGAACGTGTGTCTGCAGCTCAGAAAGCCTCAAAAGAGTGAGGCAATGGCTGAGTAGGGTGTCCGGAGTGTCCCGGGCGCCCCCAAGGTGCATACAAAACAAGTCAAGTAAAAAGGCTTCGAAACAGCTGCTGAGCGGGGCGCCCCCGTGCTCCCGGGCGCCCCCGCTGCTCCCGGGCGCCCCCTGCATCCCGGGCGCCCCCATGCGCAAGCCTCGATCCAGAAGCCAGCGAAGACAGATAACACTTTGACCCGGTCAATCCGGGTGCCTCGAGCGCTACGGGCACCCCGGTCAAAGCTAATCCCGAAGATAAAGGGATCAGACGCTGACCGAGAATTTGGCGGATCAAGGACACGTGGGGGGGGGGCCCCGCGTCCCGGGCGCCCCCGACGTCCCGGCGCCCCCGACGTCCCGGGCGCCCCCAGGCCCTATATAAAGGGCCCTCGACCAAGGCTTCAAGATAGAACTCCCGATCAACTCTTCTCACTCTTCTGCACTCGCGCTTCGCCTCGGAATCCTTCCAACTCGAGCCGACGACGTCCCGCTGCTCCGAAAAAGTCGATCTACCCCGGACGTCGGTAAAAAGAGCTATTTAAAGTTTACTGTACTTAATTCTGTAATAATTATTTGTAAACTATTTTGCGCACTATATAGAATTGCCCAAAGTAAACGGTCAACGACCGTGGGTCTTGGAGTAGGAGTCGACACAGGCTCCGAACCAAGTAAAATCGACTGTGTCTCTGTGTTGTGATTTTTAATTTCCGCTGCGTACTTGCTCTAAAATTTCCGAAAAATGATTTCCGATATTCACCCCCCTCTATCAGTTCTCTCGATCCAACATCCATGACCAAGATGACTTGAACACCGCATGTCAAAGGAACATTGCACTTAAGCTGCAGTAAGAACTTCACTGACATATCTATATGTAGACTACCATATGAAGTTTTACAGCCAGTCACTCCAATGAACTAGTTCCCTTAACTAGCATTCATGTTTATCTCCGGACATCACAATGTCCAGCCAGTGAGAATCAGCTGATTAGAGAATAACCCATGCTGGTCTCAACAGAATTGATAGTATCCGTATTTATCAATTCATCGACAAGGGACAATTTCAATACTTCACAATTGCACATGTAGAGATGTGTCGTACAGGGGCCTCAAGTCGTATTTTTTCAAGGACTAGTTAAGAGTGTTTAATTCAAGCATGAAATGTGTCGTTTATTGTTTTGGGTTTTCTAATAAAATGGGAGTTTGTTTTGCAATAAGGAATGAAAATTCAGTTTGAAACAGAATAGAATGAACTGAACTAAAGCATGAAACGAATTAGGAAATTGCAAGAACTACTCTTAACCTATTGGAAAAACCAAGCAATTCGATTTCAAACTATTGAATTGAAACTTAAGAACTAAACTTAAATGCAGAGAATTAATTGCAGAGAACTAATTGCAATATAGTAAAAACTTAAGCAAAGTAAGCTAAAGAAAAGTAAGCTAAAGAAAAGCAAGGTAAGCCAAAGTAAGCTAATTGAAGTGTAGATTGATTCAAACCGAAGCAACTTGAAGAAATACATGTTTAAAACTAAAATTATCCTAAATTGAACATCAAATCAGTTTATCGTCAAGACTTCCCTTTGTCGTCACACAAAAGTTGAGCTATGAACCCCCTAGCTCAAAAACCAACGAAGAAGAACTCCCAAGATCAGTTTGCTGCGCCTGATCAGTCAGCCGACCGATCAAGACCTATGCTGATCGGATTGGGGATCGATCAGGAACACTACTGATCGGACTGGAGTCCGGTCAGTGATATCTCTGTCCGATCACAGACACCGATTAGAGGTTGAAAACTCCCGCAATCTCCTCCTTCCTCGATTAGCTGGATGTCGATCAAGCCCAGAATCTCTCAGTGGCATTCAGAGAACCCCTCCAAGTGCTCTGATTGCTCTAAAGATAAAGACAGCAGTGATCGAATGGAATCGACAGTGGAAACAGGACTCCGGCGAAACCCTCACCCGAGCCCACTTTCAGCGACACAATTGGATGCAAACTCAACCGGAAAATCTACCTCAATGATCTGAAAACTTGGAAACAAACTTGGATTTGAAGTGGTCGCGCGGATCGGAGAAGAAACTGAAGAAAACTATGAAGAAATGAAGAACAGATGAAGAACACTCGCGACCTGGCGACGACAACTCGAGCGGAAGAGGGAATTCCTGTTTTAATTAATCTCATTTGAAATTGGACAGATGTGATCATCCTTGCCTCATCCGACGGTCGGATCTACTCGGATTGAATCCAAATCTTCCAGATCTCCATCAAGGGTCAGGATCTACTTCTCCTCAGCTCGGATTGATCAAATTTGCAACGAATGACTCAGATCTCACTGCCTCTTGAATGGACGGTCTAGACTCCTCTTAAGTTTGATCCAATGGTCAAATGACTTCTGATTTGGCACAAACTTTCAGATCTTGATCTATGGTCATGATTAACTCTATCTTGAGCTCGGATTGATCAGAAGTTGACAAATGGCTCAGATCTCCCCGTTTCTTGATCGGATGGCCCATATTAATCCAATGCTTGATCATCTTGATCCGGATCCAATTCTGAGTCAAGTTTGTGTTAGTAATATGAGAGAAGTGTCCTAAGGCAATCGCCTTATGATTGTAATCATTTACATTAATAAATGAATATTCACTATTTGAGTATACATGTTCGTGTATTTGATTGAGATCTTAAACTCATTTACTGAATGTCCGCAATACAATTCACAGCATGAGAGAATTTGTGATGAATTCACAACTAGTGATTATCTCTACATGTACAATTGTGAAGTATTGAAATTGTCCCTAGTCGATGAATTGATAAATACGGACACTATTAATTCTGTTGAGACTAGCATGGGTTATTCTCTAATCAGCTGATTCTCACTGGCTGGTGACATTGGGATGTCCGGAGATAAACATGAATGCTAGTTAAGGGAACTAGTTCATTAGAGTGACTAGCTGTAAGACTTCATATGGTAATCTACATATAGATATGTCAATGAAGTTCTTACTGCAGCTTAAGTGCGATGTTCCTTTGACTTGCGGTGTTCAAGTCATCTTGGTCATGAAGACTTATAGTTTGACATCTTAAGCAAGCATCTCCAAGGTTGTGGACCCAGGATGGTTGGGTATAAGCCGAAGTGCCCGAAGATGTTTGAGCAGCCTACAAAGGATTCACCACTCCTTGCGAGGGGATGTATACCCAAGGCCTATCGTCGGATTGTTACTCGAAGCCTCTGGCCAGAGCATGACATGTTCAGACTATGAATCTCTTAAATACATGAGAGTAATTAGAATCCGTAGGACGAGAAAAACATTGCTTGGGCTAGGTGTGACGTAGTCAGCCTAGTGGGGACTGACACACATAGACCGTGTCCTGAACAAAGTGGGTATAAGATGGTGAAGGGAATGAGGCACGATTCATTAGAGCTGCTGAAGGGTTTCAGAATAATTTCTGAGGTCAACCGTTGATCTTTCGATTAATTGGGGATCATGATGTACTACTAGGTGCCACTCATGATCGTTCTATAATTGGTTAATTATAGACGACCAACATAAATCGAAAGCCTATTTAGTCACACGCACTACGAGTAATCCGAGGGATTTAAAACGAGTTGAAAATTAGATTTTCCGATCAAGAGAGATAAGTCGAATCTGAATTTTTCAGAGACGTATCGGAAGCATAAAATGGCTAAGTCTTTTGAAGACTTATTGAACGAATTAAATGAGTTTAATTCGTGAAGTCGGGGCTTGGGTTTGGCCGGCCAAAGAGGGTCCCCACCCTCTTTGTTTGGCCGGCAAAATTAAAAAGGGGAGAACCGAATTTTTTGGTTCAAATTATAAAATAAACCGCACGTGGTTTGTTTTATAAAATTATGGATAAAGAAATTTATATAAAGAAATTTATATAAATAAATTTATATAAAGAAATTTATATAAATAAATTTATATAAAAAAATTTATATAAAGAGATTTATTTTTCATGGAAATTAAAATAAACCTTGGATTGGTTTATTTTATTTTATAAAATCAATAATGGATTGATTTACCATGATAAAGAAATTTATATAAAGAAATTTATATAAAGAAATTTCTTTCCATAATAAAAGGGGAGACATGGTTGTTTTTATTATAAATTAAGTTATAATAAAAACTTGGCATAACAGAATAATTCATAGAAAAATTTATAAGATGAATTTCTTATGAAAAATTTATTCCGTTAAGAGGAGACTTGGCGATTAAGAGGCTACTATATAAAGGTACCAAGGCAAGGCTTGGAAATTAATCCAAGAGATCAAGGATTCTTGCCTAGCCTCTCTCCCTCTCCTTCTCTCCCTCTCCCTCTTCTAGTGCCGCCGGCCCTAGAGCCCTCCCCCTTTGCCGTGAACTTCCACCACCAAGAAGAAGCCGAAGAAGAAGAAGAAGCGGGCGCGACTCCTTCCCACCTCCCGGAATCTTGATTCCGTTCTTCGTTTGGTGGTTAGTTTTTCATCTCTCTCTTGGTATTCTTGTCGTGCCTTTGGAGAATCTAGTAGTTCTTGTCGGCACGAAACTCGTGGCTTTGCGAAGTCATCCCGAAGAAAACTCGGCGTGGACGCGAATAGAGGTGGAGCTTCCAAGGGACGCTACGGTTGGATCTCGTCCCTTTCTACGAGTTACGCGAGGTATTAAGTAAATTAGTTTACTTTCTGCAAAATTTTAAATGTATGATCATGTCTCCACAACATAAGGTTGCATGCTAGATATGTGGTTAAAATAATTTGAGAAATTATTTATGCTAAACCTTCCGCTGCACGTAATTAAATTTTAAAATTACGAACCCGTATCCATGTCAAAATGCACCCGGTCCCAACAGTGGTATCAGAGCCGGTTAGTGTTCGACATAATCATATAATTATTTTGCGAAAAACTTTGTCATGATCTCAATTTTGGAAAATTTTCTAATTATGGAAACTTTCCAATTATGATAAATTTTAGATTTAGGAATTTCAAAGTTTGAAAATCCTCATGAAATTTCGCAAACTTTTGAAACATCCTAGTTTCTGAAATTGTATGATAATTGTGAAAACTTCCCATTTTTGGAAACTTTCCAATTTTGGAAATTTTCTATTTTGAAAATATGTAAGTTTTCTTTATACCAGAAACTTACAATTATTCTGAAAATCTATTATGAAATCTCGTAATTTTGGACACTTTCTTTCAAGAAAGTCTAGACAAATTTATGGATTATTAATTGACAATTAAATTCGAATTGGTTTTAAATTATTAACAAAATTCTTTATTTTGGATTGAGCCTCAGGGAGCCATCCAATTTAAAGTTAGTTGTTGTAATTTATTTTCCTATTTTGAATAAAATTATCATGTTTAATTTGGTTACGCCTCGGGGAGCGGACCAAATTAGATTTACAACAAATTCCTTTTTTTTGGGTATCTGAGCCTCGGGGAGCCACCCAAAGAAAATAATTTATTGAAATTAATAAATCCATAAATAAAATATGTAATCAAATCTTGGAAATTTTGAGGTGATTCTCAAACGATAATTTCCTTATTTGATTTAAGAGGTGATGCTCTTACATATTGTTGTCTCCAAAATTAATTAGAAAAATGGTTTCCTATAGAGTTTTCTTAAATAAGATTTTCATGAAAATAATATGTGGTTGAATTAAGGGAATCTGTCTCTTAATTTAATAAGATTTGATTTAGAGAAATCAAAGTCTTAAACATATTATTTCCGAAATTGATTATGACAATTTAGGAAATTGTTTCCCAAAACAATTCCTTGATTAAAGTATGAAATTAGAATTAGGAAATCCGGTTCCTAATTCAATTAATGAGACTTGATAAATTAAGTCACATACATACTTTATTATGGAAATCGTTAGTACATGACATAATTATATGTCATGAATGTGCTTAGAAAGAAAAGGATGAGACCCAAAACCCCTTACAAAATATTAAGGCCATCACCTTCCATTAATATGGTTAGAACCGGAGTTTTGTTTCTCGTTTGGGTTGATGGACACATCCATGCCCGGCTTGAACCTCAACATGTTCAAACCATGGAATTAGTTTATGATTAATATAGTTGGAGTCAGAGGTCAATCCTTAGTTTTGATTGTTGGACACATCCAAGCCTGACTAAACGGTTGAATGAGCTCCAACCATATTAAAACTATTTCTTGATTAATGGGTCAGCCTTAAGCTTGGAGCATCGATTTGTTGTGCCACAGCCAAGGTCGATGTAAAGAGAGGTGCAGTTGGGTGCTATGTATATTGTTGCATACTTGTTAATGAGTTAACAACCCAATGATTTATGCAAACATTCAATTAGTTGATAGCATAAAGTGATAGTTACATATATGTAATATGTAATCGGTATAATTACCTACCTTCATAGCTAAGAATAACTTGATGGCCACAGCCATGGTTGTTCTTATCTATGGTTGGATATCAACCTATTTGGAGATGTTCCTACGATCTCCCGAATTGATAAAAAGGGTTATTCAATTCGAAAAAAATAGGATTTAATTAATGTATGTTGATGCATTCTTTATCATTCTTCTCACATAAGCTTAATTTGTATTTCTAAGATAATCACTTGATCATGTCTTCTCTGAATTTGTGTTCCATTTTGGACACCAATAAGCTGACTGGGCCAAACTTCATGGACTGGCTTAGAAACCTGAGGATAGTCCTCAAGGCAGAAAAGCTTGCTTATGTCCTTGAAGAACAACTTCCCAACCATCCTCCTGAAGATGCAACTCCAAACCAGTTTCCTGAGTTGCTCAACCTGCTGAAGACTGTAGAGCCTTCTGTAAAGCAGGATCAGAAGACGGTACTGTTAGTTGGTTCCTCGAAGAAAGGTTCTAAGAGGAAGGCCAAAGAACAGAATAAAGGAAAGAAGAAAAGGCCAAAAAGACTGAAAAGACACCAAAAGGCACTTGCCATCACTGTGGCAAGGAGGTCCACTGGCAACGAAACTGTAAGGTTTATCTTGAGTCCTTGAAGAAGAAGGCATCCGATGCCCCATCCTCTTTAGGTATCTTCGTTATTGAATGTCACTCTATTTCCTCGTACACCTGGGTACTTGATACTGGGTGTAGCTCACATATATGTAATGACATAAAGGGGCTAAGGAATAGAAGAAGACTCGTCAAGGGAGAAGCGAATTTGCGAGTTGGAAATGGAGCAAAGATTGCTGCTGTTGCCATCGGAACATATTTACTAAAGCTCCCTACTGGACTTGTCTTAGAATTGGATAATTGTTATTTTGTTCCTTCGTTAATAAAGAACATTGTGTTGGTGCAGGAAGCACCAGATCGAACCTTGTTTTGATATTGGCAAAGGATTCAAAGTTAAGGGTTATTTGTTGTCTAACAATGCTGCTTGAGAGTGCAGGAAACAAAGTCCTAGCGAAGGGCTGCTAGGCACCTGACGATGGGCTGTCAGGAAACCAAGTCCGGGCGAAGGGCTGCTGGGCGAAAACCAAGTCCTGGCGAAGGGCTGCTAGGCGAAAACCAAGTCCTGGCGAAGGGCTGCTAGGCGAAAACCAAGTCCTGGCGAAGGGTTGCTAGGCAAAAACCAAGACATGGCGAAGGGCTGCCAGGCAAAAGTCCAACTGGAGGATCTGGTTGGCACCAGGTAAATTCTCCCGAGAGGAGTAGGTGAGGACGCGTTCCCCTTGAGGGAACATTAGGCGTCGGTTCGACCTAGGGCTCCATTTTGGAGACCAAAGTCAGAACCAAGACAGCTGAGGCTGTATAAATTAAATTAAATATTTGCTTTATTGTGTTTTGGACTAACCCTGGAAGCAGGACCGAAGGAACGTGTGTCTGCAGCTCAGAATGCCTCAAAGGAAAGAGGCAACTGCTGACCAGGGGCGCCCGGAGTGTCCCGGGCGCCCCCAAGGTGAACACAAAACACAAAGAAAGCAAATGAACCTCGACAGTACATTCTGAGGGCGCCCCCGCTGTCCCGGGCGCCCCCATGGCAAACAAACCGAAGAGTTAAGCTGCTGCCGCGTCTGCACTGCGCACCCAGGGCGCCCCCGCTGTCCCGGGCGCCCCCAGCGCCCAGGGTGCCCCCAGCCTTACCAAGGAGAGCTCAGCGCTGCGGATAAGGTTTGGCCGGGTCAACCAGGGCGCCCCCAGCATCCAGGGCGCCCCCGTCAAGGCCTTATCCCGAGGATTAAGGGCTAAGACCTTGACCGAGCCTCTTGCGGATCAAAAGCCACGTGGGGGGGCGCCCCCGTCGACCAGGTCGCCCCCAGGCACTATAAAAAGGGCCCTAGACCCTCCTCTTCAGTACACAGCTTTCATTCAACACATCCAAACGCTCCGACGACCGCGCTCTGCTCCAGGAACTTCCCGACTCAAGTCCGAAGCGTCATCGACCTCCCGCTGCACCGAAACTCGAGCCTACCCCGGGAGTTAGTAAATACAGAAGTGTAATCTTTCTTATTGCAAACTGTATTTCTCTTCTGTATTCATTCTACGCATTATAGAATTGCCCAAAGTAAACGGTCAACGACCGTGGGCCTTGGAGTAAGAGTCGACACAGGCTCTGAACCAAGTAAAACGACCGTGTTAGCATTGTTTTTGTGTCTTATTTCCGCTGCACACTTACTCTTTTTAAATCCGAACGATTTGCGACATTCACGCCCCCCTCTCTCGCATTTCTCGATCCAACACATTGTATCTATTTCATGCTTGAATGAAAAGGGTTACCATCTAACTTTTAGTAACAATTGTTGTTACATAACTTTAAATGGTGTTCTTTATGGGACCAGAAGATTATGCATTGGTATCTACACGTTAGATTTATCCGGTGACATTTTCAATATCGAAGTTAGCAACAAATGTGCTCGAATAGATAATCAAATAGACTCCTACACGTGGCATTGTCGTCTTGGCCATATAAGTAAGAAACGCATGACCAAATTACACCGATGTGGAATTCTGGAATCATTTGAACCCGGTTCATTTGATACATGTGAATCATGCTTAAAAGGCAAGATGACCAAATTACCCTTTTTCGGAAAAGGTAAACCAGTGGGAGAATTGCTTGGTCTAATACATACTGATGTATGTGGACCAATGTCAACTCTTGCACAAGTAGGCTATAGCTTCTTCATTACCTTTATCGATGATCACTCACGATTCGGGTATGTGTTCTTGATGAAACACAAATCTGAAGCTTTTGAGAAATTCAAAGAGTTCAGAAATGAAGTAGAGAAACAACTTGACAAAAGTATTAATATACTTCGATCCGATCGGGGTGGTGAATACTTAAGTCAAGAGTTTCAAGATTATCTTAGGGACAATGGGATATTGTCTCAATGGACTCCGCCATATACACCACAGCATAATGGTGTATTTGAGAGGTGTAACCGAACCTTGATGGACATGGTTAGATCTATGATGAATCATGCAACTCTTCCAAAATCGTTTTGGGGCTATGCGCTTAAGACAGCTGTTTACTTGCTGAACAGAGTCCCGACCAAGGTAGTCTCTACTACTCCATATGAGATGTGGAATAGTAAGAAACCTCACTTAACTCACCTTAAGATATGGGGTTGTCCTGCTTATGTGAAGCGGACTGTATCAGACAAATTGGATGCTAAGTCTGATAAATGTCTATTTATTGGATACCCTAAGGAAACGAAGGGTTACCAATTCTATCATCCCTTGGAACAAAAGGTGTTTGTTTCAAGGCATGCTGTGTTTCTGGAAAAAGAATTTCTTTTACATGAAAACAGTGGGAGTGGCATTGAACTTGATGAAGTTCAAGAAACTCCAATAGACATTACAGAGACACCTAGTCTAGACCCACAACCAACAACTCATAATGATGAGCTATCAGCTGAACCTAAAACAACACCACCTCTTCGTAGGTCTGATAGGACACGCAATATTCCAGAGAGATACGGATTTCTCATAAGTGAATCGAACGACGTGTTACTCATAAGCGATGACGAACCTATCAGTTATGAAAAGTTCAGAAAGGGACAAATGGCTTGAAGCCATGAAGTCGGAAATGGATTCCATGTACGAAAATCAAGTATGGGACTTGGTTAACCCACCTGAAAGGATTAAGCCCATAGGGTGCAAGTGGGTTTTCAAGAAGAAAACCGACATGGAAGGTAATGTTGTTACCTTTAAGGCTAGATTAGTGGCAAAAGGATATCGTCAGAAACAAGGAATTGATTATGACGAAACCTATTCGCTAGTAGCTATGCTTAAATCCATTCGGATGCTCCTAGCCATAGCAGCTCATTATGATTATGAGATATGGCAAATGGATGTGAAAACAGCTTTCCTTAATGGAAACCTGCTTGAGGATATATACATGATACAACCTGAAGGTTTCACATCGGTTGACAAAACCAAAATATGCAAGCTTCGGCGATCCATATATGGACTGAAGCAAGCATCCAGGAGCTAGAACATCCGTTTTGATGAGACAATCAAAGAGTTTGATTTCTCACAAAATCCCGACGAACCTTGTGTGTACAAGAAGGTTAGTGGGAGTGCAGTCGTATTCCTAGTGTTATATGTCGATGACATATTACTTATAGGAAACGATATATCAGTCTTACAGTCGGTTAAAATTTGGTTGTCCAAAACTTTCTCCATGAAAGACCTGGGAGAAGCAACCTATATCCTTGGGATTAGAATCTATAGAGATAGATCAAAACGGTTGCTTGGTCTTTCGCAGTCTACATATATATACCGAGTGCTAAAAAGGTTTAGCATGTCGGAATCCAAGAAAGGTTACCTTCCCATCAGGCATGGGATCAACCTTTCAAAGTCAATGTGTCCGCGCACAGAAGACGAGAGGATTTGCATGAATAAGATTCCTTATGCATCCGTGATAGGATCTATCATGTATGCTATGCTATGTACTAGGCCCGATGTATCGTATGCTCTGAGCGTCATGAGCAGATACCAATCTGATCCAGGAATGGATCATTGGGCGGCTATCAAGACAATCCTTAAGTACTTAAGAAGAACTAAGGATGTGTTCCTAATATATGGAGAAGGAGATATGGTAATACGTGGGTATACAGATGCCAGTTTCCAGACAGATAAGGATGACTCCATATCTCAGTCTGGATACGTATTTACTTTGAATGGAGGCGCAATAAGTAGGAAGAGTTCCAAGCAAGACACTGTAGCGGATTCTACCACGGAAGCGGAATATATTGCGGCTTCGGAAGCAGCAAAAGAAGCAGTTTGGATCAAGAAGTTTGTCTTGGAACTTGGTGTGGTTCCAACCATTGATGAAGCAATACCGGTTTACTGCGACAACAATGGAGCTATTGCACAAGCAAAGGAACCAAGGTCTCATCAGCAATCCAAACACGTGCTTCGCCGCTTTCATCTGATCAGAGAGATTATAAGTAGGAATGATATACAAATTGAGAAAATTCCCACTGAAAGGAATTTAGCGGATCCTTTAACTAAGGCCTTGCCTCAAAGCAAGTTTGAGGGTCATGTTAGAGACTGTGGTATTGGCTGCCAGTAGCGATTGGCATTAGGCCAAGTGGGAGTTTGTTAGTAATATGAGAGAAGTGTCCTAAGGCAATCGCCTTATGATTGTAATCATTTACTTTAATAAATGAATATTCACTATTTGAGTATACATGTTCGTGTATTTGATTGAGATCTTAAACTCATTTACTGAATGTCCGCAATATAATTCACAGCATGAGAGAATTTGTGATGAATTCACAACTAGTGATTATCTCTACATGTGTAATTGTGAAGTATTGAAATTGTCCCTAGTCGATGAATTGATAAATACGGACACTATCAATTCTGTTGAGACTAGCATGGGTTATTCTCTAATCAGCTGATTCTCACTGGCTGGTGACATTGGGATGTCCGAGATAAACATGAATGCTAGTTAAGGGAACTAGTTCATTAGAGTGACTAGCTGTAAGACTTCATATGGTAATCTACATATAGATATGTCAATGAAGTTCTTACTGCAGCTTAAGTGCGATGTTCCTTTGACTTGCGGTGTTCAAGTCATCTTGGTCATGAAGACTTATAGTTTGACATCTTAAGCAAGCATCTCCAAGGAGGTGTGGAACCAGGATGGTTGGGTATAAGCCGAAGTGCCCGAAGATGTTTGAGCAACCTACAAAGGATTCACCACTCCTTGCGAGGGGATGTATACCCAAGGCCTATCGTCGGATTGTTACTCAAAGCCTCTGGCCAGAGCATGACATGTTCAGAGTATGAATCTCTTAAATACATGAGAGTAATTAGAATCCGTAGGACGAGAAAAATATTGCTTGGGCTAGGTGTGACGTAGTCAGCCTAGTGGGGACTGACACACATAGACCGTGTCCTGAACCAAGTGGGTATAAGATGGTGAAGGGAATGAGGCATGATTCATTAGAGCTGCTGAAGGGTTTCAGAATAATTTCTGAGGTCAACCGTTGATCTTTCGATTAATTGGGGATCATGATGTACAACTAGGTGTCACTCATGATCGTTCTATAATTGGTTAATTATAGACGACCAACATAAATCGAAAGCCTATTTAGTCACACGCACTACGAGTAATCCGAGGGATTTAAAACGAGTTGAAAATTAGATTTTCCGATCAAGAGAGATAAGTCGAATCTGAATTTTTCAGAGACGCATCGGAAGCATAAAATGACTAAGTCTTTTGAAGACTTATTGAACGAATTAAATGAGTTTAATTCGTGAAGTCGGGGCTTGGGTTTGGCCGGCCAAAGAGGGTCCCCACCCTCTTTTTTTGGCCTGCAAAATTTAAAAGGGGAGAACCGAATTTTTTGATTTAAATTATAAAATAAACCGCACGTGGTTTGTTTTATAAAATTATGGATAAAGAAATTTATATAAAGAAATTTATATAAAAAATTTATATAAAAAATTTATATAAAGAAATTTATATAAAGAGATTTATTTTTCATGGAAATTAAAATAAACTTGGATTGGTTTATTTTATTTTATAAAATCAATAATGGATTGATTTACCATGATAAAGAAATTATATATATATAAAGAAATTTCTTTCCATAATAAAAGGGGAGACATGGTTGTTTTTATTATAAATTAAGTTATAATAAAAACTTGGCATAACAGAATAATTCATAGAAAAATTTATAAGATGAATTTCTTATGAAAAATTTATTCCGTTAAGAGGAGACTTGGCGATTAAGAGGCTACTATATAAAGGTACCAAGGCAAGGCTTGGAAATTAATCCAAGAGATCAAGGATTCTTGCCTAGCCTCTCTCCCTCTCCTTCTCTCCCTCTCCCTCTTCTAGTGCCGCCGGCCCTAGAGCCCTCCCCCTTTGCCGTGAGCTTCCACCACCAAGAAGAAGCCGAAGAAGAAGAAGAAGCGGGCGCGACTCCTTCCCTCCTCCCGGAATCTTGATTCCGTTCTTCGTTTGGTGGTTAGTTTTTCATCTCTCTCTTGGTATTCTTGTCGTGCCTTTGGAGAATCTAGTAGTTCTTGTCGGCACGAAACTCGTGGCTTTGCGAAGTCATCCTGAAGAAAACTCGGCGTGGACGCGAATAGAGGCGGAGCTTCCAAGGGACGCTACGGTTGGATCTCGTCCCTTTCTACGAGTTACGCGAGGTATTAAGTAAATTAGTTTACTTTCTGCAAAATTTTAAATGTATGATCATGTCTCCACAACATAACGTTGCATGCTAGATACGTGGTTAAAATAATTTGAGAAATTATTTATGCTAAACCTTCCGCTGCACGTAATTAAATTTTAAAATTACGAACCCGTATCCATGTCAACATGCACCCGGTCCCAACAGTTTGATCCAATCTGATCTAGGTCCATGATCATTTGAAGCCTACAAAATTAGATTCAAATTTAAGTGCCAAAATATCTCAAATATAGAAAGATTTGAATCAAAAGCTAAAATAGAGACAATTCATGAAACCTAATGTAAATGCAACCTTAAGCATATAAAAAGGGATTAAAATATGGAATTGAAAGCCTAATTTGATCAACAAAATGGTAGTTATCAACTCCCCCACACTTACTCTTGGGTGTCTCGCACAAGCTAACTAGTAATGTACCCCCCTAGATTAGTCTCAATCATAGTTAGAAGCAATTGAAAGGAAATTACTTAGGGTTATAAATTCTCAAAAATCTAAACTCAATGGACTAGTATCTTATTCTTAGGTCAACAACTTAGTATACTTCATCCTTCATGACTTATTGAGATGAACTAAATACACAAATCCTCTCAAAGGAATTTTTAGGTGGCTCTCTTCCTAAGTTCTATATTTTTGATGAAAGTGGAGCTCACTCAAACACAAACATGGTTCTTGCACTACCATAAGCTTGCTTATGCTCTACTCTCCACTATCATTCTTGACTTGGATCCACACCTACAAAAGCTTATTCAAACAAGTTAAGAAATATGGAATGATAAGAATGAAATAGAAGTTTAATGAACTTTGATACTAAAGAATCATGATAAAGAAAGTAAAGAAATATGACATGGTAAGGAAATATGGAAAAGAAATATGGCATGATAAGGAAATATGGAAAAGTAAAGAAAATGGAAGACTTGGATACTCAAAAATGTAACTAAATGAACTTTTCCCTTTTGATGGTCCTCTCAATGAAATCAAAGCTAAGGTTAGTAGGAATCAGCTGATTTGGATGAGAAACATTACTGAATTCAGTGTTCTGTGCTTTGCCAACTCTGCTGATCGGTCTGGAGATCGATCAGACCCTTTTTGATCGGTCAAGAGATCGATCAGGCTCTTCTTTATCTTTCTGGCCTACATCTGATCGGTCTGGAGACCGATCAATCAATGCTCTGATCGTTCTGGGATGCGTCTGATCATTCTGGACTGCTACTGATCGGTCTGAGTGACCGATTAGACACCTCTCTGATCAGTTTGGAGACCGATCAGAGTCTGATCAGTAGCTGAAACTGCAGAACTCTGAAACTGTCTTCTACCTGAATCACTTCTTTTCAATCGATACAACATCTCAAACTCATCTAGCTCCTTGTTAACAACTTCCACCTCAGAAATCTAACCCATCTCCTGATACTTCATGTTTATTTCTCTTTTCTTTTTTTTTCTTTCTTTTCTTTTGTCTTATTTCTGCTGTTCTATTTTTTTTCCTTGCAGCAAAGTTTTTGTTTCTTTTTTTCTGCTATTCAATGCTTTTGTTTTTCTTCTTCATCTGCAATTCAGATTCCAAAACTTCACAACTTCACAACTTGGAGCATTTTCATGATAATAGGGAACTAAATACTCCACTTGGTACAACTTTTAGCATTGATACACCACATTCAAATTCAATAATAACTCCTAAATTTCAACTTACACTCAAGAGCTTGAAACACCAAATCATAATCAAGAACCTATGTGCTCCACATGTAGCCTTCACTGACCCATTTATGCAACTCATTCTTGATACAAAACTCCATCAAGTTGGCACACCTCTTCCTTCTAACTTCATTTTCTATTTTTTTTTCTTCTGTCTTTGAGTTGCATCCTTGATACTTCTTCATCCCTCAAGAATTATCAAAACAGATTTCCAACTATAATTCAACCAAAAGTAGGCTTCCAACATGCATCATCTCTCACCAAAAATTTCCAAACACTAGTCACCTCCCCCACACTTAGCTTTTTGACCGTCTCGGACAAAGTAACATCAAGAACAAACCCAAGCATCCAAGTCCATGGAGAATATGGTTATGAGCAGAAAAAAATAGGGGAAGGAAAAAGAATAAAGCATGTATCAACAAGGAATATTGCAAAAATTGATATGAAAAGGGAAGATAAAATGATTCACCTCTATAAATGTGGTCCAATCATAGAAATATAGTTTTGAAAGAACCTAAACAAGTTCTAGAGTACAATCACATGTGTGTATTACAAAATTAGGTCAATTCCTCACTAGGTAAAAAGAATTCATCTCAAGTCCTCAATCTAGAGTCCATTACTAAGTAGTACTTAAGTATCCAAGAATTTTCATCCATTGGCTCAAATCCTAAGTTTTAACAACCAAATTTAATTTGCTTTCAAGAGACTCTAAAATGATATAGAGAAAATCTAGAAAGATACATTTATTCCAACTCATGCATGAAACAAAATGCCAAAAGGGATAAAATGGTATCTACAATGAATCTTTATTTATTTTATGCTACCTAAGCATTTATTAGCAAGAACTCATTGTAAAAGAAAAATTCAATGCTAGAAAACATAAAAATGGTATTTACAATGAAATAAGAGTGTAAGAAAGTCAACTCCCCTTCAAGTTGGGTAAAGAACACAGAGCATCCATCTTGGGAGAACTATCCTCACGTGATCAATCTCATAGTGCACAACTTTCTCCCTTATCAATTTCGCATAAGTATGTCCCGGTGGTCGAAGACGATTAAGGTGCAAAATCCATTCTTGGGGTGAATTTCCACAAGTCAAAGTAAACTCAACTCCTCCCACTATATGCTCTTTGGAATTCCTTTCGGGAGGTTGGAGGTTATTTAATTGGAGCACCCATTCTAGAAGCTGACGACACCCTGCAAAACCATGAAAAGAAAATACCTCCCGCACGCATGCAAGGTAAGAAAGAAATGAAATACAAACAATCTCTACATAGGATGTATCAAGAAATACATCACAGCCAACAAAATCAACCTTAGGTACCTCTATGAGTTTTTCACAATCAGTCTCTACATAAGATGTATCAAGAAACACATCACTTCCGACAAAATCAACCTTAGGTACCTCTATGAATTTTTCATAATCAATCTCTATATAAGATGTATCAAGAAATGCTTCACAGCCAACAAAATCAACCTTAGGTACCTCTATGAATTTTCCTAAACAATTCGGAGAAATACTTACCTCGTCGTGCTAAAAAATACCTGAAGGTTCTACAAAAGTAGATGTATTTATGGCCTCCTCCTGGTCAGGTAAAGGCTCCACCTCGAGTTTAGGTTCTGGTGGGCATTCAACTAAAAGAGGTGATTCTCGGGTCCTTGCTTCCACCATGCAAGTCCCTACACTTTCTGGCAAATAAGCATACTCTAAAGATTCTGGCAATGGTTTCAACTCTAACTATGTTTGCTCAGGAGGTATGGGTGGTCCCTGGGGCTCAGTACAATCCCCTACACTCTCACACCTATCCTCTGAATCTTCTGACATGTCAATCAATATAGGTGATCCCTGGAGCTCAGTGCAATCCCCTACACCTGTAGAATCATCTCCAACTGTGAGTAAATTAGATACAATCTTCAACTCAGCTGCCTCTGTAGCTAATACCTCCTCTGCCTCGTCTGAACTAGAATATCCTCTCTGAATATCAAATGAAACTTTTTCAGCAAATAACTCTGCCTCAACAACCTCATCTAAAATACCCATGCTAATGATAGAAGTATCCTCTCTGGGGAGCTGTGGAAAGGGTAAAGGGTCCTTTGGTTCCTCCACTTGAGCTGAAATTTTCGGAAATGAGTCTTGAGCAGGGATTTCGGTAGGTATAGTTGTTGTAGGTACCCTAATTTTACTGATTTCTTCTTCTTCTTCCACCAAAATTGCAAGATCAATTGAAGAAAGACTTAAGCTTGAACTAGGGTCACTTTCAATTGATGTAGAAGCCATTTCGGGGATGATCTGAGATAGAAAATAAGTTGTTAAAAATTTTTCAGAAAAATCAGCCCTTGGAATGTTTAGACTTGAAACAACTTCCCCACTCCTCAAAGTTATGGCACCAGCATTTCCCTTAGGATTCAGAGTAGCTTGAGAAGGTAATTGACTTGATCTTTGGGCTTGCATTTGATTCATTCCACTAGCTATTTATCCAATGTATCTTTCAATGTTTTTAAGAGTGGACTCATTCTTTTGTTGCCTTTGTTGTTGTAAAATTTGCTGTTGTTGTATGATTTGTTGAAACATCTCCTCAAGCCTTTGTTAGTGTTCATTAAACTCACTAGAGTCCTCAAAGTCTCCTTGATTGGCATATGACTCTTGTTGGTCTTGAAATGTAGCATTAGGTTGCTGAAAATTGTGAGTAGGCTGTGAAACTTGAAAATTTGTTGTTGGGGCTGATAAAATGATTGATTGGGTTGTTGAAATTGCTGAAAATTGGCTTGAGAAGTAGGTTGAAATTGCTAAAAGTTATTGCTCTGAAAATTCTGATGTTGGGGCTGAAAATTTTGACTTCCAAACTGAAAATTCTGCTGGTATGGCTGGAAAGATTGCTGTGAAGGTTGAAAACCTTGCTGATCATGATAAACTTGCTGGTTTTGATGAAATGGTTGATGAAGAAATGATTGCTGAAAATTCTGGAAATTTTGTTGAAACTGATGTTCTGGCTGATTCCAAGGTTGGTTTTGCTGAAATTCTTGATTAGATTGCTAGAATGGTTGAAAAGGCTGATATCATGCTGAAAATTCTAGAATTGAGAATAGGGTTGTTGAAAATTCTGATAATGCTGCTGAAAATTCTGAAAATACTGATGTTCTGCCATGGACTGCTTGAATGAGTAGGAGTATTTTTCAGTAGCTTCTGAAACTCTTCCTTGATTTCTCCTAGCTCTGAATGTTCTCACTATCTCAAAATCAAATTCCACAATATCATCATCTGCAGTCCTGGTCATCAACCAAACAAAAAATGGCAGCAAATATATATAGAAAGATAAAGCAAATGAAATAAAATCAAAGAATATGAAATTATGAAAATAAATACAAGCTTAAATCAAACAAACTCAACTAGTGTTCTCCGGCAACGGCGCCAAAAATTTGATGGCTGCCCAATATCAAGTGTCACGAATGAACCTCAAATTTAGATATTTATAAATTTAAAACCCTAGCTCACAAAATTAAAATGTAGTACAGGGGCCTTAAGTCATATTTTTCCAATGACTAGTTAAGAGTGTTTAATTCAAGCTTGAAATGTGTCATTTATTGTTTTGGGTTTTCTAATAAAATGGGGGTATGTTTTGTAATAAGGAATGAAAATTCAGTTTGAAACAGAATAGAATGAACTCAACTAAAGCATGAAACGAATTAGGAAATTGCAAGAACTACTCTTAACCTATTGGAAAAACTAAGCAATTCGATTTCAAACTATTGAATTGAAACTTAAGAACTAAACTTAAATGCAGAGAACTAATTGCAGAGAACTAATTGCAATATAGTAAGAACTTAAGCAAAGTAAGTTAAAGAAAAGTAAGCAAGGTAAGCCAAAGTAAGCTAATTGAAGTGTAGATTGATTCAAACCGAAGCAACTTGAAGAAATACATGTTTAAAACTAAAATTATCCTAAATTGAACATCAAATCAGTTTATCATCAAGATTTCCCTTTGCCGTCACACAAAAGTTGAGCTATGAACCCCCTAGCTCAAAAACTAACGAAGAAGAACTCCCAAGATCAGTTTGCTGCGAATTGGCCTTCCTGATCAGTCAGCCGACCGATCAAGACCTATGCTGATCGGATTGGGGATCGATCAGGAACTCTACTGATCGGACTGGAGTCCGGTCAGTGATATCTCTGTCCGATCACAGACACCGATTAGAGGTTGAAAACTCCCGCGATCTCCTCCATCCTCAATTAGCTATATGTCGATCAAGCCCAGAATCTCTCAGTGGCATTCAAAAACCCCTCCAAGTGCTCTGATTGCTCCAAAGATGAAGACAGCAGCAATCGAATGGAATCAACAGTGGAAATAGGACTCCGACGAAACCCTCACCCGAGCCCACTTTCAGTGACACAATTGGATGTAAACTCAACCGGAAAATCTACCTCAATGATCTGAAAACTTGGAAACAAACTTGGATTTGATGAGGCCGCGCAGATCGGAGAAGAAACTGAAGAAAACTATGAAGAAACGAAGAACACTCACAACCTGGCAACGACAACTCGAGCGGAAGAGGGAATTCCTGTTTTAATTAATCCCATTTGAAATTAGACGGCTGTGATCATCCTTGCCTCATCCGACGGTCAGATCTACTCGGATTGAATCCAAATCTTCGAGACCTCCATCAAGGGTTAGGATCTGCTTTTCCTCAGCTCGGATCGATCAAATTTGCAACAGATGGCTCAGATCTCACTACCTCTTGAGTGGACGGTCTAGACTCCTCTTAAGCTTGATCCAACGGTCAGATGACTTCTGATTTGGCCCAAACTTTCAGATCTTGATCTATGGTCATGATTAACTCTATCTTGAGCTGAGATTGATCAGAAGTTGATAAATGGCTCAGATCTCCCCATTTCTTGATCGGGCGACCCATATTAATCCAATGCTTGATCATCTTGATCTGGATTCAATTCTGACTCAAGTTTGATCCAATCTGATCTAGGTCCATGATCATTTGAAGCCTACAAAATTAGATTCAAATTTAAGTGTCAAAATATCTCAAATATAGAATGATTTGAATCAAAAGCTAAAATAGAGACAATTCATGAAACATAATGTAAATGCAAACTTAAGCATATAAAAAGGGATCAAAACATGGAATTGAAAGCCTAATTTGATCAACAAAATGGTAGTTATCAGTATGCTTCTACCAATGTATGTTGGGTGTTCAAGCGTTGGGGGCTCGGGCATAGGCTATTGGATTCTCCTAGCACAAAAACATAAAAACGCAGTGGAAATAAGAACCCTCGAGCGATCCATGCGAAAGAAAACTCGTACAATATTCATCTATCTAATAGATCTATCTACAGTGTATACCTTTGGAGCGTGCCCTTTGCTTATCTCGCTCGTCCAAGGTGCGCCGGATCTCTTGCACGTTCAAGTGTCCGTGCCTCTATTCGTATCCACACGGGCACAATCTCTCAACTTCGGGAGAACTACCTTAGTTGTGCTAGCAACTTGAGGTAGCTCGTAGAACACCAAGAATCCTACAGTAGGGTTTCGGCCAAAGGAGGAAGATGAGGGAGGGAAGAAGAAAGGGAAGAAGGAGAAGACCTCATCCAAAGCCACAAGGCCCTCTTTTATACTCATCCCATGAATATGAAGAGGTTTGTGTCTCTTTGGCTTTCCAATAAAGAGCACATCTTTTCATGTGACTCTTTATCATTTCCCATGCAAGAAAAGAATCTTTTCTTTTTCCCTTTATTAAACACTTTAATGAATCTCCCTTTAATCCCGACCAGGCCCCTCGGGCTTCCGACCGGTCTCCCGACCAAGTCTGCCGAGTGTCGAGCTCCCGACCCAGTCTGCTGAGCTCTGTCCTAGTCTGCCGAGCTCCGAATCAGTCTGCCTAGTGCCGACCCAGTCGGCCAAGCTCCGACCCAGTCTGCCAAGCTCCGACTCAGTCTGCCGAGTGCCGACCCAGTCTGCCGAGTGTCGACCCAGTCTGCCGAGTGCCGACTCAGTCTGCCGAGCAGATCTCCTGACCTGACTTCCCGAGTTCCCAACTAGGACTCGGACTTCCCGATCTGACTTCCCGAGTTCCCAACTTGGGCTCGGACATCCCGAGTTCCCAACTCGGGCTCAGACTTACTCGGGCTCAGACTTCCCGAGTTCCTAACTCGGGCTCCCTAACTGACCTCCCGAGTTCCCACTCGGGCTCAGGTCTCCCGAGTTCCCAACTCGGGCTCTCGATGCATCATGTCCTTAGTGTGTGACCCAATAGGTTCTCGCGACGTTGGCAATGCGCCTAAACCCTTTAGACACATAAGCAATGAGCGACATTTAGCAATGCATCATTGCTACCCAAGTAACAAGAAAAGTCGAGATCCGACTAAACCTCCGTGACTATGATAATGTATGACCTTGTCCTTCTATCCTTGATATCTAGATTGACCAATGAGGCATAGACCGTGTCATCCTCAATCAATCTTGCGTTTCTTGATCCCCGAGTAGACTCACTCAAACAAATGAGCTCAATATCTCATATTGACTCATTTGAGAATGGTCATGCGTTTTAGTAGTCCTACTCGATCAAGGGGCCCACAGATATCACTCCCGTCATATGGGAGGGATAGATCCCATCTACATCACTCACATCCCTCCGCATAATTTATTATATACCCAGTGATCGCCTTTATAGTCCACCCTATTACGGGTGACGTTTGACGATACCAAAGTACATAACTCCTTATGTAGGGAACCGTAGTGACTTCAGGTCTAAGGACTATTCATACTAATAGTCACATGAGAAAGTTTATGACACTCATATGATAATCTATGAAACTTTCTCATGGCGGGTCATTCAGTACACATTCTCCAATGTATACCCATGTGTCAACTTGATATCACATATCCATGACTTGTGAGCTCAAGTCATCAGTTGGCCTACATGCTAGTCTCCATGCATTAATATTGTCCTTGAATATTAATACTTGACTAGGAATGGTTTAGAGTAGTGTTCTCTACACCATCTCATTATCGATTCAACCAATCGATATAATGTAGATAAGAACCTACTACTCAAGGACATTATTATACTTAGTTATTTGGCACAAATACAAAGTAAGTTTAATAACTATGCCTTTATTAATGATAGAATATGATACAAAATGTCCCTAGTCAATCATCACATAATTGGCTCTAGGGCTCCTACTAACATAGGCAACTCGGCGGAGCGTATGCCCGACCCCCTTTTGGCTAGCGAGCGCGTGTGATGTCTAGGTGCGCCGATTCGGCCTTGGCGAAAGGTAGGGTAAACTATCTTGTCTCCCCGGAGTCAACCATTCAAGTGGGTGATAACTATCATTTTGTTGATTATTTTAGGCTCTAAAATCCATGTTTGATTCACATTTTATATGCTTAAGTTTGCAATTGTATTAGGTTTCATGTATTTCCCTTATTTTGGCTTTTAATTCAAATCTTTTTATATTTGGGATATTTTTGGCACTAAATCTGAATATCATTTTGTAGGCTTCAATTGATCATGGACCTAGATCAAATTGGGTCAGACTTGAATCAGGATTGGATCCAGATCAAAAGGACCAAGCATCGGATTAATAGGAGCCGTCCATTCCAGAGAACGGCTAGATCTGAGCCATCGGTCAACTATTGGTCGATCCGAGTTCAAAATAGAATCAATCATGACCAGAGAGCAAGATCTGAAAATTTCAGCCAAATCAGAAGTGATCTGACCGTTGGATTAAGCTCAAGATGTTCTAGACCATCCATTCAAGAAAAGGGAAGATCTGGACCATCCGCCACTGATCTGGTTAATCCGAGATGGGAACAGGTAGATCAAGACCATTGATTGGGATCTGTGAAGTTTGGTTCATATCTGAAGAGATCTGACCGTTGGATGAAGTCAAATTGATCTCAACCGTCTGCTGTTTCTATCATAATTTGACTGGACCGAACCACTGAACTCAGCTGGCTTGACTGGACCAAACCCATGCTGGACTAAACCAACAGCTGGGCTAAGGCTGAGCTGAACTTAATTGACTGAGCTGAACCAGAGGGCTGAACTCGAGTGCTAGCTTGGATGAGCTAGACTAGAGCTGAAGTTGGCTGAGCCAAACCCAATCGCTGAAGCCACGAGAACAAAAGAAGCCGATCGCAAGCTAGGGCATCATCCTCTCGAATCCATCTTCTCCACAGAAGCGAGGGCGATCGGGGAGAAGCGGCTGCAGACGAGGGGTTCCCGTCTCAACCATCTTCTCCACCTTCAACGCCGGCGATCCACGTCCACCTCTTCTCTTTCGGGGTTCGGAGAGAAGAGAGTAAAGGTTTCTCTTTCGGGGTTCGGAGAGCAGCCATCCACATCCACCTTCATCGTCGCCGGCCGGTATCCTCATCCACCTCTTCTCTTTCAGGGTTCGGAGAGAAGAGAGTAAAGGTTCTCTTTCGGGGTTCGGAGAGACGCCATCCATCTTCCTTCACCGCACGCCACCGGACGAAGCTAGGGCTCTGGGGGTTCCGAACCCTAGTCGACTCCACCGCCGACTATCCATCCACCGCCGACTATCCATCCACCGCCGCAGTTCTTCCTCTTCAATAGCATTCGGCAGCCGATTCTTCATTTCCAGCAGTTCTTGTTTTTCCTTCGCATAGTTTCAATTTCCTTCCAGCAGATTTTCTCTTCACAGGGCGAGCGCAGCTTCTTCTTCAGCATTTCCTCAGATTCGACAGTTCATTTCTTTCACAGAAGTCTTCGGCAGTTCATTAGATTGGATTCATTGGTTTTCTTCTTCAGATTGTGTTGTTAGTTGTTAATTGTGCTTAATTGATGAATGTTTGTGATACATGTTGAATGCTTGTATTAGACAGATCTTTCCCGTTTCAAATTGCATTTACCAGAAGCTAGTTTTAGCATGTCCATCATGTGTTTGGTCAATTGCCTCTTAGACATTACTTTCAATTGCAATGTCTCTTAATTGCTTCACTCTTGTTTTGTGTTGTTTTTCCTATTGCTTTAGGATATATGTTTTCATTTAAATGCAATTAAGTTAGGTTAGATTCGATTTCCTCAATGTTGTAGTTTGCTCTGTGTTTAGTTTCGTTAATGTTTTAGTTCAAGTTGTGCTTTCTTTACTGCAATTATAGTCAGGTTAATTTAGATTTCATTACCTGTCTTGACTTTCCTTAATTAGAACTAGATTTCATACCTGCTTTACTATTTCTTTTCGTAGTCTTTACGTTCAAACCCAAACCCCAGTTCATATCCAAAACCCGAAAGCAATAAGATACGATTCGGAGATTTATCTTGCACCAACTACATTCGTTGGGAGACGACTCGAGTTACTCTATCTCATTATTAGGATTCGAATAATTGCGTACGACAAGTCTTTGCTTGATTGTTGATTTCTATCTGATGTGGCTTTATCTTTTATATACGGTTGCTGCCATTTTTCTTGTTTGTTTTGTGACAGGGGTGCAGGTTAAAAATGTTTTCATCCACTTATCAGCAGCCGTGTCCACAATTTCAGCAGAACCAACCTTTCAATCAACCACTACAGCAATTTCAGCCCAATTTTCAGCAACCAAATCATTTTTTCCAGCAACCATTACAATTTCCACAGCAATTTGACCCTTGCAACCAGAATTTCCAGCCCACTCAATTTCAGTGTTCACCACCACAATTTCAACCTCAGATCCAAGATTTCCAGGGCTACCATTCTCAGCAAGTTCAACCATCCTTTCAACCACAATATCAACATTTTCAGCAAGATTTCCAGTTTCAAGGACAAAATTTTCAGCAAGACACTCAGAATTTTCAGCCCCTCCCATTTCAGCAGTTTAATCAAGGAGGCTTTGATGATCCTGATTGGGATGAGGCTCTACACCAAAGGATGATGGAAATTTTGCAACAAATTCAACAACAACAACAACAACAACAACAGCGAAATTTTCAACAACAACAACGGTTTCAAAACATACAAGATAAATTGAATCAGATAAAAGCCCAAATATCAGAACAATTAGCTTCTCAAGCTGCTTTTAATTCTGAGAGCCCCGGAGTTGGTTTTATATCAGTTCAAGGTGACCCTAGTGTATGGCCAAATCCTTCTTCAAGTGATCTTAGAATTTTGGTAGAAGAAGAAGAAGACGAAATCATTAAAGTCTGGGCACCTACAGCATGCATCCCTTCGGAGACTCCTACTCAAAATCCATTGCCAAATTTTTCAGCTCAAGAAGAAGAAACTGAAGCTCCACAGGACCATTCTAGACTTTTATTTTGTGATGATAGCATTATTGATGGTCCTAATTTTTCTAATGTTGTTGTTGCAGATATTACAGGAGAAGCATACATAGGAGATGATTCCATAGGTGTAGGGGATTGCACTAAGCCCCAGGGACCACCACAAGATTCAGAGAATGAACCAGAAAGTGTAGGGACTTGCATGGTGGAAGCAAGCACCCAAGGATCACCAGTTGATTGTCCACCAGAGCCTGAGGCTGAAGAGGAGCATGTACTTGAACATGACCAGGAGGAGGCCACAGATACATCTACTATTATAGAACCTCCAGGTATTCTCCAGCACGCTCAGGTAAGTATTTCTCCTCTTTGTTCAGAAAAATTCAGCGAGGTACCTAGTACTGATTTTATTGATTCTGATGAATTTATTGATATACCTTGTGTAGAAATTGTTTGTGAAAATCCAATAGAGGTACCACAAATTGATTTCCTTGGTCATAATGTATTACTTGATACATCTTTTGTAAATATGGATAGCGAAATAATTTTAGAGGCACCCATAATTGATGTAGTTTGTTATGATGAATCTCTTGATACATCTTTTGTGGATATGACTAGTGAAAATTTTTTAGAAGTGCCTGAAATTGATGTTATTTACTTTGATGAGTCTCTTGCCATATCATATGCTGAGGTTGAATGTGAAAAACTTATGGAGATATCTGATATTGATTTGATTGGCTGTGACACATTGTATGATACACTCTTGATAGGAAATGATTGTGAAATTTCTATTGATGAGCCAAAATTGATTTCTTTATTTGTGATGAGTATCTGGATGCAAATTTTGTAGGAAATGATTATGAAAAATTCATTGAGATACCAGAATTTGATTTAATAGGACATGATGCAGTTTTGAATACATTTCATGCAGAGACTGAATTTATATCATTTCTTTCTGACCCTGAACGCTTGAGAGAGGTATTACATTATTTTGCAGGGTCCAGAAGACTCCAGGAGTGGGTGCTACAACTGAACAGACTTCAACCTCCTGGAAGGACTCCTAAAAGGCAGAAAGAAGGAGGAGATGATTTTACTCTAATTCGAAGAACTCCATTCCTTCCATGGATTTTGAACCTGAATCGCCTTAGGCCACCAGAGAAATTTTTTGTAAAGTTCAAGTGTGGGGGAGTCCTAATTCTCTCAGCCACCCAGACTCCTCCACTACCACGATGGAGGCTACTTCTGGATAGGCTCCGTCCACCAGAATAAAGGGGAGTTTGTTCCTTTACTTTACTTTTCTTGTTTTTCTTTATGTTATACTCGCATGTTTGTTTACTTTTATACTTTGCATTTATACTTTGTTTCCTCATTTTGCATTTTGTTTGGCTTTGAATAAATCTTGTTTGATTTCGAGTTGTATCTCCTTACATGTTCCTTTATTATGCTTTGAGAATCATAAAAGATAGTTAAGTCTGATTATCGAGTTTTGGTTTCCTTGGTATGCTTGGGGATATTAATTGCATTTAGTCATTTGTTGTGGTGATAGACTCTATCTTGTTGGATTAAGCATGACATTTTATTGATCACCTAGTGAGGATATTGCCATGCCTATCCTTAATCCTCTTATATGTGATAGCATTTGTGATACTTGACACTCTAGAACTTGCTTTGATTCTTTTTGAAATTACATTATCATAAGCTTACACGAATATGATAGAGGCAATCTTTCTTGTGGAACTCTTAGTTTTCCCTCTACCTTGCTATTGTTACTAGAGAGCGTTTCACCTATTACCTTCATGTTTCATTGTCTTTCAGATCCTCTCATTGTCGCTATATTCTCACTGTTATATCTTTGTTAGTTTATTCTTTCCTTGAGCATTCGATGAAAGCATGGGGTGATTGCATGATGAGTACATTTTTATTTGTCTATTATTAGCCTCTATTTTTGTAAGTTTGAGATGTTATCATGCTTTGATACATATTTAGTAGTTTTCGCGAGACGCTCAAGTTTTAAGTGTGGGGGGGAGACAAGTGTATATGGACGAATGCTTGTGTGAAAAAAAAAATCTCTCTTTGAAGAAAAAAAAAGAAAAAAAAAGAGAGATAGAAAAAAAATAATAAAGATGAAAAAAGAGAAAAGAATAAAAAAGAAAAAAAATTCTCTCTATGTGAAAAAAAAAATCCTCAAGCATTCGAGATTTTGTTAGTGATGAACAAAAAGGAATATTTTCCTGATGTATACTCATTTGATATCTTTATTAGAGAATCTCAAGAGTTATGTTGTAATCTCTACATGCATTTTGAGAGATGTTGTAAGTGGTTGATATGTAGTGCATTGAGAATGTGAAAGGATAATTTTCAGTGTTGGAGGTTTGATTGAGTTTTTATTTTTGGATTATTGTTTGATTGTATACATCATGTTAATTACCCCAATGCTCTCATCTTCTCTTTTATCTTCTCTCATGTTATCTTTGATCTCCTTTGTTATCTACTTTGTTGTTCTCTTGTTAGCACTTGGTTTCATTATTATTCATTGAAAAGCCCTCTTGATTTGTGTACTTATGCTATAGTAGTGGAGAAGTAGAAGATAAGCAAGCATATGGTAGTGCAATGTCATGAATGCTTTGAGAGAACTCCACTTTCATATATGTTATTTTTTGTGAGCATCAGTGCATATATCCATTTTGTGAGGTCTTTGTCATGCTTAGTTTATTCAAGTTGATGAAATTACCATGCTTTTGACTTATGTGAGATTTGGAACCATAAATACATGGATTCTTGAGACTTGATGATCCTAAGTAACTTTCTTTTATTATTTCTTAAGGTATTGATAGGGAATGTAATGTTTGGGAGATATGTTGTTTTCTTCTAGTTTTATTTACTTGTGCGAGACGCCCAAGAATAAGTGTGGGGGAATTGATAACTATCATTTTATTGATTATTTTAGGCTCTAAAATCCATGTTTGATTCACATTTTATATGCTTAAGTTTGCAATTGTATTAGGTTTCATGTATTTCCCTTATTTTGGCTTTTAATTCAAATCTTTTTATATTTGGGATATTTTTGGCACTAAATCTGAATATCATTTTGTAGGCTTCAATTGATCATGGACCTAGATCAAATTGGGTCAGACTTGAGTCAGGATTGGATCCAGATCAAAAGGATCAAGCATCGGATTAATAGGAGACGTCCATTCCAGAGAACGGCTAGATCTGAGCCATTGGTCAACTGCTGGTCGATCCGAGTTCAAGATAGAATCAATCATGACCAGAGAGCAAGATCTGAAAATTTCAGCCAAATCAGAAGTGATCTGACTGTTGGATCAAGCTCAAGATGTTCTAGACCATCCATTCAAGAAAAGGGAAGATCTGGACCATCCGCCACTGATCTGGTTAATCCGAGCTGGGAACAGGTAGATCAAGACCATTGATTGGGATCTGTGAAGTTTGGTTCAGATCTGAAGAGATCTGACCGTTGGATGAAGTCAAATTGATCTCAGCCGTCTGCTGTTTCTATCATAATTTGACTGGACCGAACCACTGAACTCAGCTGGCTTGACTGGACCAAACCCATGCTGGACTGAACCAACAGCTGGGCTAAGGATGAGCTGAACTTAATTGATTGAGCTGAACCAGAAGGCTGAACTCGAGTGCTGGCTTGGATGAGCTGGACCAGAGCTGAGGTTGGCTGAGCCAAACCCAATCGCTGAAGCCACGAGAACAAAAGAAGCCGATCGCAAGCTAGGGCATCATCCTCTCGAATCCATCTTCTCCACAGAAGCGAGGGCGATCGGGGAGAAGCGGCTGCAGACGAGGGGTTCCCGTCTCAACCATCTTCTCCACCTTCAACGCCGGCGATCCACGTCCACCTCTTCTCTTTCGGGGTTCGGAGAGCAGCCATCCACATCCACCTTCATTGTCGCCGGCCGGTATCCACATCCACCTCTTCTCTTTCGGGGTTCGGAGAGAAGAGAGTAAAGGTTCTCTTTCGGGGTTCGGAGAGACGCCATCCATCTTCCTTCACCGCACGCCACCGGACGAAGCTAGGGCTCTAGGGGTTCCGACCCTAGTTGACTCCACCGCCGACTATCCATCCACCGCCGACTATCCATCCACCGCCGCAGTTCTTCCTCTTCAATAGCATTCGACAGCCGATTCTTCATTTCCAGCAGTTCTTGTTTTTCCTTCGCATAGTTTCAATTTCCTTCCAGCATATTTTCTCTTCACAGGGCGAGCGCAGCTTCTTCTTCAGCATTTCCTCAGATTCGACAGTTCATTTCTTTCACAGAAGTCTTCGGCAGTTCATTAGATTGGATTCATTGGTTTTCTTCTTCAGATTGTGTTGTTAGTTGTTAATTGTGCTTAATTGATGAATGTTTGTGATACATGTTGAATGCTTGTATTAGACAGATCTTTCCCGTTTCAAATTGCATTTACCAGAAGCTAGTTTTAGCATGTCCATCATGTGTTTGGTCAATTGCCTCTTAGACATTTACTTTCAATTGCAATGTCTCCAATTGCTTCACTCTTGTTTTGTGTTGTTTTTCCTATTGCTTTAGGATATATGTTTTCATTTAAATGCAATTAAGTTAGGTTAGATTCGATTTCCTCAATGTTGTAGTTTGCTCTGTGTTTAGTTTCGTTAATGTTTTAGTTCAAGTTGTGCTTTCTTTACTGCAATTATAGTCAGGTTAATTTAGATTTCATTACCTGTCTTGACTTTCCTTAATTAGAACTAGATTTCATACCTGCTTTACTATTTCTTTTCGTAGTCTTTACGTTCAAACCCAAACCCCAGTTCATATCCAAAACCCGAAAGCAATAAGATACGATTCGGAGATTTATCTTGCACCAACTACATCCGTTGGGAGACGACTCGAGTTACTCTATGCTACATTAGTTTAGAGGAATTCGATATCTTAATTGTATTTGAAACCGTAACACGACAAAAAAGCGGTTGTCAGTGGGCTTGGGCGAGATCTTAAAAAGCGAAACTGTCATTCTTGAACGATGCCACCCATCCGGGTGGTTCAACGAATCTTTCTTCGAGTGCGTCCGATCGAGAGGATAGGTTACAATCAGTCGTGAAGGCTTCTCGTGTGGGCGAGATGTGAGGCGCTCGGCTGGGCGACCCTGAGAGTCGAGACGAGGGATGCGCGGGAGCTGGGCCCAATTCATGGCTCGTTCGGAGACGGGTGTCTGGCCTCTCGGTAGGGGGTCCTCTTAGGGAGCGAGGGTTGCTACGCGTCCGGCTAAGAGCCGATCCGAGGGATATCGAAAGTGGATTCCGACTTATAGCTCGTTCGGAGACGGGAGTTTGGCCTCCCGGTCGGGGGACCTCTTAGGGAGCGTGGGTCACTGATGAACCCTAACTAGGTGTCACGAAATGTGGGTCTCAATATTTAGATATGTGTAAGCTGGAAACCCTTTTTGCAATCAAAGAATAAAAGCGTAGTAAAGGGGCCACGGGTCGTATTTTTCCTAAGGACTAGTTGAGGTTGTTTGATTCGAGCTCGAGTTTATGTGTCGTTGATATTTTTGGGTTTCAAATAAAATCTGAGTTTGGGTTGCAATCAGAAGTGAGACACACAAATAGCACAGTAAAATTCAGAAACAACCAATATTGAAGCAGGAATTTAGGACTGACTTAATTGCAGCAATAGGGATCACAATTCAAGCACATCCGCATGCAAAATGAAGCTGAGTTCAAGTACACAAAGACACTTCAAGGTAGGTTCAATCTTAATACGATTCAATGCTGAAACTTAACTGGAAACTACACACAGAAATTCATAGCAGACTTGATACACAGACAATAAAAGCTAATGTGCCGAAATTTATACTAAAGCAGAACTTAATGCAGAAATGGATCTAAAATTCAGAAACAACTTAATGCCAAACACACTGATTTCGAATGTAATGGTATTCCAAAAGTCGTGTTAATTCTTGACACAAATCAATGCCGAAACTTTATTTGATTCAAGATGCAGAATTTCAAGTTCAAAGGCAGAAACAACAACTGATTGGAATGAAGAATTCCAAAACGACTAATGCAGAAACTGCGGCAGAATTGCAGAAACTTGAAGACAGGTATGCAGCTACAAATTGGATGCAACATCAGATAAAACGACTGAACTAGAATGCTACAATCCAAGGTTCAGATAAGATTCCCAAGAGATAGACATCACTTGATACAATTCAGGACTAAAAATCAGAACTTGACACAACCTGCAGAATTTCAGAAATGAAGTATGGCTTGCTAAAAAGAGGAAGGAGCTGATGTGCCAAAGCTAATATTAAATGCAGAGAATGGCTTCCGGATTGTCCCCTCAAAACAACCTAATGTTAAACATTCTAGGAACAATCGATACAAAGACAGAGCCTAAACTTCTCTTGATATCGAAATTCAGAGATGCCAACTAAGTTTGCCGGAAAGAAACTTTGCACTTCAAAATCGCACTGAATTCAAAGGAAACTGTTTTCAAGCTCAAAAGGACACTACAAGGGATGTTTATCTTTAGAACTCAAACCCAAGGCAAACTGAATTGCAAGCAAACTGCAGAATTCAGAGAAACATTACTTGCAGAAATGAAGCTGGCTTGCAGAATTGGAAACTAAGAAATGCTGAAATTTAGAATCAAACCAATGCAAAAACAAACAGAATAATCTGAATTCAAGATCACTTATCTCGTGTCCAGGAAGGATTAAGAAGAACTAGTGTATATTTGACACGAATTCAAAAAATATAACTGAAAACTTGCAGAAGCTGAAAATTGGAATTCAGAATCGAAATGCTGATACGCAACAAGCTGAACAGAGATACATAAATGAATTTGAATGCTAAGTCGCTGATCTAAGTGCATTAATACACTGATTGTTGACTCAAATTTCTGGAATTAAGCCTAGACTTAAACTGAAATTCGAAATGGACTAGAAAATTCAAAAACGAAGCTAAAATGGCAGAAATAGCAGTGATACTCGGTTACAACTGATACGCAAGCATGAAATTGCAAAGCAAATGAAATTAAGTGAAGTATTAACTAAACAAGCTAACTAACTAATGAAAGAACAGATTCGAACCACTAATTAAAGCAGAATCAATCCAAAAAGGTAAACTACAGCATCTGAAACAAAATTCAGAAACGAAACAGTGTGCAGAATTGAAATTACAGACTAATAACTGAAAATTCAATAAGAAAACTATCCTCAATCACTCTCTTAGGTCAAGAACTCCTTGCTCGTCACACAAGGGTGAGCCTCAAACCCCTAAGCTCATCAAATCAATGGAAAACAGCCTCTGCGATTCAATCCATCTCACACTCTGATCCAAGATGAAATCCCATTCGATCACTTTAATCTCGCCTTGTCCAATCGAGCGGATAGTGTGGGGATGAACCAAGCACACTAGAGAACCCCTCCAGATAGCTCGGATGGATGAAGGATAGAACAAAACTAAGATCACAGCAATCGATAGCAGAACCGAAGAAACCCTCTCTCGGCTTTGTTCTTGGCCAATTCGGAGCTGGATTCTTCACGGCAGCAGCTTCCCAAGGATCTAGCACTTGATCTAAATGAGGAATTGAGTGGGCGCGCCCCTTGGATTGAAGAATTACTAAAGAAAACCAAGAACAAACGAAGAAGAAACTTGCGGCGAAGAAGACGCGACGCTGTGCAAAGGGAGGAAATTTTGATTAAATACTTAAGAATGAACGACCCAGATTGTTTTGAGAAAATCCAACGGCTGATCTTTGTCCGATCTGAACCAACCTTTGATGATGTTGATCAAGGGTCAAGATATGCCTCGGGGTAGCTCGGATCCTCCAGATTTGCAACGGATGGTCCAGATCAACCTAATCTTTGAATGGACAGTCTAGAACCCTCTGAGCTCGATCCAACGGTCGAATGATCTCTGATTTGGATGAAACCTTCAGATCTTGATCAGAGTGCTTGATTAACCCTAACCCTAGCTCGGATTACCTCAGATGGTCCCAGATGGCTCAGATCTATCCGCTTTTGAATCGGACGGTCTAGATTTGTTTGAAGCTTGATCACTCGATCTGGGTCCACTTCCGACTCAAGTTTGACCCAGTATGCCCTAGGTCCATGATCCTTTCATGCCTACAAAAATAGATCAAAAATTTAGTGGCCAAATAATTCAAAAATATCAAGATTTGCAATTAAGTCCAAAATAGAAGTAAGTCCTAGAACCTAGGGTAAATTCAAAATTAAGTAAGAAAAACATGGGTCAAACATGGATTTTGGCATCTGAAATAATCAATAAAATAGCACTTATCAACTCCCCCACACCTAAGCTTGAGTGTCTCGCGAAACTACTAAATATGTATCCCTTAGGCTTTCTCAAGCAAATTTTAGAAGCAAATGAAAAGAAATTACCTAAGGTTGTCAATTCTCAAAAATCTAAGCTCTATGGATTAGTGTCTCGTCTTTAAATCAACAACTTAGCCTTTTCATCCATCGTGATTCATTGAGATGAATTTAACTCACTAGCCTTTCAAGGGAAATTTTTGGTGGCTCTCTTCTTGAATTCTAACTTCATGATGAAAATGGAGCTCACTCAAACACACATGTTTTTTGCACTACCATAGGCTTGCTTGTTATCTAATCTCCACCATTATTCATTATTCTTTGCTTTTGGATTCAATCTCTTGACCACTTCTTTTCCACTTTTGTCTCAGAATTTTCTTTTGAAATGGCATCCATGGGATTCTTGTACACCCTCATTGGCATTCCACTTTTTCCTTTTCTGTCAATTCTTCAGAAGTATCATTCTGCAACTCTGATCTTACATCATTTTGAGTTAATTCTCTCGATTCAAATGATCAGCCCTCCATCAAAAAGCTTATGATTCATCATACCACTGCACAATGCACATTTTTTATTTTTTTTATCATTCTTTTCTTGACACTGAATCATTAGGCCATAAAACTTTTTTTTTTTTTTTTTTTTTTTTTTTTTTTTTTTTTTTTTTTTTTTTTTTTTTTTTTTTTTTTTTTTTTTTTTTTTTTTTTTTTTTTTTTTTTTTTTTTTTTTTTTTTTTTTTTTTTTTTTTTTTTTTTTTTTTTGTTTCTATTTAAGCAAGACACTCATCCACTGACCAAACTCCAATTTTCCCATCAAGAATGCCATGGTGCATACCTTCACATCTCATACATCACTTAATCCATTGATCACGATCTATGCAAAAGAAAGGAACAAATGTGAGCAATAAACCGAAACAGATTTTTTTCTTCTTTGATTCTTTGCTTTTGGATCAATCTCTTACCACTCTTTCCACTTTGTCTCAGAATTCTTTGAAATGCACAGATTTTGTCTTGGTCCATGCTGCCACTGAATCTCAAAGATCAACTCACTTGACACCTTTTGAGTCAACTCACAATGAACTAAAAAAATTTTTGACACGAAATGCCTTTGATACCAAATCCAAACACTAGTCACCCCACACTTAATCCTTTGTCTCGGAAAGTACATAAGGAACATTCTAAAAACAATCCATAGAAAAGTGTGATTAAGAGTAGGAAATAAGGAAAGAAAAATAGAATAAGCATGATTATTGATATGGAAAGGGAAACAAATTGATTAGCCTCTATAGATGTGATCCAATCATTGAAATATGACTTTGAAAGAACCTAAGCATGTTCTAGAGTACAATAACATAGGTGTGTCACAAATATAAGGCTAATTCTCACTAGGCAAAAATAATTCATCTCAAGTCATCAATTTAGAATCTAAAGCCAAGTAGTACTCAAGCATCCAAGAATTCATCCATTAACTCAAACCTTAAGTTATGACAATCAAATTTAATTTATTTTCAAAAGACTCTAAAATGCTATGGAGATAACCTAGAGGGATACATTTATTTCTAGTCATGCAAGAAAAAGTACCAAAAGAAATGACATGGTATTTACAATGTGCATTTATTCATCCTACCTTACTAAAGCATTTATTAACAAGAACTCAACTTAAAAGGAAATTGTACTTCTAGAAAGCATAAGAATGAAAAATGCGATGAAAGAAAATACAAGAAAGAACAAACTCCCCTTTATTTCTGGTGGTCGGAGTCTATCAAAAGTAGCCTCCATCGTGGTAGTGGAGGAGTCTGGGTGGCTGAGAGAGCTTCCTTCATTTGATCTATGTCACGGTGCATGTCTCCCCCACACTTGAACTTTACAGAAAACTGTTCAAGTGGCCGAAGGCGATTTAGGTTCAAGATCCACATAAGGAATGGAGTGCTATGAATTAGAGTAAAATCATCTCCTCCTTCTTGTTGCCTTTTGAAAGTTCTTCCAGGAGGTTGGAGTCTGTTCAGATGGAGCACCCACTCCAAAAGTCTTCTGGACCCTGCAAAACCATGTAATACCTCTCTCAAGCGTGCAGGGTCAGAAATAAATGAAATAATATCAGTCTCTGCATGAAATGTATCCAAAACTGCATCATATCCAATGAAATCAATTCTTGGTACCTCAATAAATTTTTCACAATTATTTTCTACAAAAATTGCATCCAGGAACTCATCACAAACAATGAAATCAATCTTTGGCACTTCAATAGAAATTTCACAATTATTTTCCACTAAGGATGTATCAAGCAATGTATTACAACCAATGAAATCAACTTTAGGTGCCTCAATGAATTTTTCACAATTATTTTCAGCATAAGATATATCAAGAGACTCATCACAACAATCAACATCAATTTGAGGCATTTCTAAAAAAATTTCACATTCAGCATTTTCATGATATGTATCACCACATGCTTCATATTCAACAAGTTCAGCACTAGGTACCTCTATGAATTTTTCACAATTATTTTCTACAAAAAATGTATCAATAAGTGTATCACAACCAATGAAATCAGTTTGAGGTACCTCTATGCAATTTTTAGAAAAAATAGGAGGAATACTTACCTGATCGTGCTGAAAAATACCTGGAGGTTCTACAAGAGTAGATGTAACTGTGGTCTCCTCCTGGTCAAGTACATGCTCCACTTCAGGTTCAGGTTCTGGTGGACACTCAACTAAAGCAGGTGATCCTTGGGTTCTTGCTTCCACCTTGCAAGTCCCTACACTTTCTGGTTCATCCTCTGAATCTTCTAATGTACCAGTAAATTGTGGTGGTCCCTGGGGCTTAGTGCAATCCCCTACACCTGTAGAATCATCTCCCATGCATGCTTCTTCAGTAATTTCTGCAACAACAATATTAGAAAAATTAGGACCACTAATAACAATATCATCACAAAATAAAAGATGAGAAGGGTCCTGTAGTGCTTCAGAATCTTCTTCTTGAGCTGAAAAATTTGGAAATGATTTTTGAACAAGAACTTCAGGGGAAATGCATGATGTAGGTGCCCTATTTTTGATGTTTTCTTCTTCTTCTTCCACCAAATTTGCAAGATCACTTGAAGAAGGACTTGGCCATGCACTAGGGTCACCTTGAACTGATATAAACTCAACTCCGGGGCTGTTTTGAATGGGAAAATGGGATGCTAGAAATTTTTCAGGAGATTCGGCATCTGGAGTGTTTAAACATGACACAACCTCTTCATTCCCCAAAGTTGATGCATAATCATACCCCTTAAAATCTTGAGTAGCTTGAGAAGATTGTTCTATTTGCATTTGATTAATTTGTATAATTTGTTGCAACATCTCTATCATCCTTTGTTGTTGAGCCTCATTCTCATTAGGATTCTCAAAGCCTCCTTGATTGTTGTGGAACTCCTATTGATCTTGAAATGTGACATAAGGTTGCTGAAAATTAAGAGTAGGCTGTGAGTTCTGAAATGGGAGCTGTTGGGGCTGCTCAAATGATTGAATGGACTGATTAAACTGCTGAAGATTTGGTTCACAATTTGGTGGAGATTGCTGAAAATTATGGTTCTGAAAATTCTGGTCATAGGGCTGAAATAGTTGGTGGGACGATTGGATTGGTTGTTGAAAATTTTGATTCTGGAATTGAAAACTCTGAAATGGAGGCTGAAAATTCTGATCGTTCGGTGGAAAATATTGCTGTGAAGGTTGAAATCCACTCTGATTTTGATTCTGGAAAGTCTGAAATGGTTGGAACCCCTGCTAAAAATTCTGACCTTGAAACTGGCAATCTTGCTGAAACTGTTGAAATTGTGGCTGAAAGAATGGTTGAACTTGCTGAGAATCATAGCCCTGAAAATTCTGGTTGCACGGCTGAAATTGCTGTGGAAATTGATGTGGTTGCTGGTAATTCAAATTATCTTGGTACCCTTGCTGAAAATTCTGAAATTGTGGTCGAAACTGCTGTGGTGGCTGATTAAAAGTTTGGTACTGCTGCAAGTCTGAATAGGGCTACTGAAATTGTTGACACGGCTGCTGGTGAGGAAATGAATAAGCATTCGAAAATATTTTGCATCTGCAGTCCTGTCACAAAACAAACAAGAAAAATGGCAGCAACCGTATACAAAATATAAAGCACAAGAAAATAGAATCAAATGATATGTCCATAAGCACACAAGCAAAAATCAAACAACTCAACTAATTGCTTCCCCGGCAACGGCGCCAAAAATTTTGACGAACCCTAACTAGGTGTCACGAAATGTGGGTCTCAAAATTTAGATATGTGTAAGCTGGAAACCCTTTTTGCAATCAAAGAATAAAAGCGTAGTAAATGTGCCACAGGTCGTATTTTTCCTAGGGACTAGTTGAGGTTGTTTGATTCAAGCTCGAGTTTATGTGTCGTTGATATTTTTGGGTTTCAAATAAAATCTGAGTTTGGGTTGCAATCAGAAGTGAGACACACGAATAGCACAGTAAAATTCAGAAACAACCAATATTGAAGCAGGAATTTAGGACTGACTTAATTGCAGCAATAGGGATCACAATTCAAGCACATCCGCATGCAAAATGAAGCTGAGTTCAAGTACACAAAGACACTTCAAGGTAGGTTCAATCTTAATATAATTCAATGCTGAAACTTAACTGGAAACTACACACAGAAATTCGCAGCAGACTTGATACACAGACAATAAAAGCTAATGTGCCGAAATTTATACTAAAGCAGAACTTAATGCAGAAATGGATCTAAAATTCAGAAACAACTTAATGCCAAACACACTGATTTCGAATGTAATGGTATTCCAAAAGTCGTGTTAATTCTTGACACAAATCAATGCCGAAACTTTATTTGATTCAAGATGCAGAATTTCAATTTCAAAGGCAGAAACAACAACTGATTGGAATGAAGAATTCCAAAACGACTAATGCAGAAACTGCGGCAGAATTGCAGAATCTTGAAGACAGGTATGCAGCTACAAATTGGATGCAACATTAGATAAAACGACTGAACTAGAATGCAACAATCCAAGGTTCAGATAAGATTCCCAAGAGATAGACATCACTTGATACAATTCAAGACTAAAAATCAGAACTTGACACAACCTGCAGAATTTCAGAAATGAAGTATGGCTTGCTAAAAAGAGGAAGGAGTTGATGTGCCAAAGCTAATATTAAATGCAGAGAATGGCTTCCGGATTGTCCCCTCAAAACAACCTAATGTTAAACATTCTAGGAACAATCGATACAAAGATAGAGCCTAAACTTCTCTTGATATCGAAATTCAGAGATGCCAACTAAGTTTGCCGGAAAGAAACTTTGCACTTCAAAATCGCACTGAATTCAAAGGAAACTGTTTTCAAGCTCAAAAGGACACTACAAGGGATGTTTATCTTTAGAACTCAAACCCAAGGCAAACTGAATTGCAAGCAAATTGCAGAATTCAGAGAAACATTATTTGCAGAAATGAAGCTGGCTTGCAGAATTGGAAACTAAGAAATGCTGAAATTTAGAATCAAACCAATGCAAAAACAAACAGAATAATCTGAATTCAAGATCACTTATCTCGTGTCCAGGAAGGATTAAGAAGAACTAGTGTATATTTGACACGAATTCAGAAAATATAACTGAAAACTTGCAGAAGCTGAAAACTGGAATTCAGAATCGAAATGCTGATATGGAACAAGCTGAACACAGATACAGAAATGAATTTGAATGCTTAGTCGCTGATCTAAGTGCATTAATACACTGATCGTTGACTCAAATTTTGGAATTAAGCCTAGACTTAAACTGAAATTCGAAATGGACTGGAAAATTCAGAAACGAAGCTAAAATGGCAGAAACAGTAGTGATACGCGGCTACAACTGATACGCAAGCATGAAATTGCAAAGCAAATGAAATTAAGTGAAGTATTAACTAAACAAGCTAGCTAACTAATGAAAGAACAGATTTGAACCACTAATTAAAGCAGAATCAATCCAGAAAGGTAAACTACAGCATCTGAAACAAAATTCAGAAACGAAACAGTGTGCAGAATTGAAATTACAGACTAATAACTGAAAATTCAATAAGAAAACTATCCTCAATCACTCTCTTAGGTCAAGAACTCCTTGCTCGTCACACAAGGGTGAGCCTCGAACCCCTAAGCTCATCAAATCAATGGAAAACAGCCTCTGCGATTCAATCCAGCTCACACTCTGATCCAAGCTGAAATCCCATTCGATCACTTTAATCTTGCCTTGTCCAATCGCGCGGATGGTGTGGGGATGAACCAAGCACACTAGAGAACCCCTCCAGATAGCTCGGATGGATGAAGGATGGAACAAAACTAAGATCGTAGCAATCAATGGCAGAACCGAAGAAACCCTCTCTCGGCTCTGTTCTTGGCCAATTCGGAGCTGGATTTTTCACGGCAGTAGCTTCCCAAGGATCTAGCACTTGATATAAATGAGGAATTGAGTGGTCGCGCCCCTTGGATTGAAGAATTACTGAAGAAAACCAAGAACAAACGAAGAAGAAAGTTGTGGTGAAGAAGACGCGACGCTGTGCAAAGGGAGGAAATTTTGATTAAATACTTAAGAATGAACGGCCCAGATTATTTTGAGAAAATCCAACGGCTGATCTTTGTCCGATCTGAACCAAACTTTGATGATGTTGATCAATGGTCAAGATGTACCTCGGGGTAGCTTGGATCCTCCAGATTTGCAACGGATGGTCCAGAGTAACCTAATCCTTGAATGGACAGTCTAAAACCCTCTGAGCTCGATCCAACAGTCGAATGATCTCTGATTTGGATGAAACCTTCAGATCTTGATCAGAGTACTTGATTAACCCTAACCCTAGCTCGAATTGCCTCAGATGGTCCCAGATGGCTCAGATCTATCCGCTTTTGAATCGGACAGCCCAGATTTGTTTGAAGCTTGATCACTCGATCTGGGTCCACTTCCGACTCAAGTTTAACCCAGTATGCCCTAGGTCCATGATCCTTTCATGCCTACAAAAATAGATCAAAAATTTAGTGGCCAAATAATTCAAAAATATCAAGATTTGCAATTAAGTCCAAAATAAAAGTAAGTCCTAGAACCTAGGGTAAATTCACAATTAAGCAAGAAAAACATTGGGTCAAACATGGATTTTGGCATCTGAAATAATCAATAAAATAGCCGATCTGAGGGATAGCAGGAGCGGATCTCGATTTATAGCTCGTTCGGAGACGAGAGTTTGGCCTCTCGGTCGGGGGACCTCTTAGGGAGTGTGGGTCGCCACGCGTCGGCTAAGAGCCGATCCAAGGGATAACGGGAGCGAATCCCGATTTATAGCTCATTCAGAGATGAGAGTTTGGCCTCTTAGTCGGTGGACCTCTTAAGGAGCGTGGGTCGCCACGCGTCCGGCTAAGAGCCAATCCGAGGGATAACGGGAGCGGATCCCGATTTATAGCTCGTTTGGAGGCGAGAGTTTGGCCTCTCGGTCGGGGGACCTCTTAGGGAGCGTGGGTCACCACATGTCCCGCTAAGAGCCGATCCGAGGGATAGCGGGAGCGGATCCCAATTTATAGCTCATTTGGAGATAAGAGTTTGGCCTCTCGGTCGGGGCCCGGGGGACCTCTTAGGGAGCGTGGGTCGCCACGCGTCCGGCTAAGAGCCGATCTGAGGGATAGCGGTAGTGTTGATGCAGTCTAGCCTGGTTGTTGTTTTGGTGTTTGACAATGATTTAAGTTTGGTTGAGCGAATTTGGGTTAAAGTCCTGGTCGGGGACTGGGCATGAAACCCTGGTGAGTGAAGCCAGGTCCTAGCTTGTGAAGCTAGGTTAAAATCCCGGTGAGTGAAGTCGGGTCCTGGTGAGTGAAGCCAGGTGTTGGAAATCCCGGTGAGTGAAGCCGGGTCCTGGTGAGTGAAGCCAGGTGTTGAAAAGTCCTAATTCGGAAGAGGTGGGTGAAAAGTCCTAGCTTGGAGGGCTAGGTGAAAAGTCCTAGCTTGGAGGGCTAGGTGAAAAGTCCTAACTTGGAGGGTTAGGTGAAAAGTCCCATCTTGGAGAGTTAGGTGAAAAAGTCCTGGCTTGGAGGGTCAGGTGCCTAGCTTGGAGGGCTAGGTTGGATAAAGGTCTAACTCGGAGGGGTTGGGTGAAAAGTCCTAGCTTGGAGGGCTAGGTGAAAAGTCCTAGCTTGGAGGGCTAGGTGAAAAGTCCTAACTTGGAGGGTTAGGTGCAAATTCCCAACTTGGAGAGTTAGATTGAAAAATCCTTAGCTTGGAGGGCTAAGGTGGAAGAGAACTTAGCTTGGAGGGCTAAGTTTAAGTCCCTAGATCGGTCTGGTGACCGATCAGGGAGTTGGCATGCTGCTCCTTCGTGGATCGGTCTGGTGACCGATCCAGCGATGTCTGATCGGTCTGGTGATCGATCAGGGAGTGTGTGTTTCACTCACTGCACAGCTCCTGATCGGTCTGGTGACCGATCAGGGAGCGAACAGTGAGTTGAGTTCCCCTGCTGATCTGCTCCTGATTGGTCTGGTGACCGATCAGGGATACTGCTCAGATCAGTCTAGTGAATGATCATTTGTCGCAAGGTTCTCACTATCACCGATCAGGATGACTCCTGATCGGTCTGGAAGCAGCCTGATTGGTCTGGTGACCGATCAGGCTGGAGCCTGATTGGTCTGGTGACCGATCAGGCAGGAGCCTGATTGGTCTGGGGACCAATCAGGAGTGTGCAGAAGACTTCTGGATCGGTCTGGTGACCGATCAGGGTCCTTCCTGATCGGTCTGGTGACCGATCAGGCGCAGAACTTTAATTCAAATATGCTGTCAGAAGTCTGTTTTCTCTGCCGATTCTCTGATACACTGCTGATATGTTTTGATATGCATTGCTAAGCCTCTGTTGGAGTGTGCAGGTGATAGCAGGTGATTCAAACACTCAAGGAGGGTCAATGGGAGGCTTTCCGTTGAGCAGGTTTGGCTGTTTCTCATTCTCAGGTTTCAACGGGCAACTGACGCAGCTGGCGACTGACGGAGGCTCAGCTGGAGAGGAGGTCTTCAGTGGACTGAGTGCTCAGGGAGGTCAGTGGGTTCAGGCTGGCTCAGTGGATGCTGATGAAGCTTGTGATGGTGAGCAGAGCTTAAGTGACGAAGCTGGAAGCAGAGGAGCGGAGGCGAACAAGACAGAAACTTGGGAAGTTTGGCTGGGCTGTGTTCGTGCTCTCTGTTGCTTTGTGCTTGAGCTTTCTTGTACATCTTTGTGAGCTTGTCTTCTCGAGTGTCTCGTGTGCTTAACTTGTATCTTCTTGAGATCACTTGTGGAGAGGTTTCTCCACCGAGAAGGAGGCTGCTACTATCCGGAGTTCACCGGGGCTTGATCTGCCGACGATCAAGGGATCGCCCACCTCACGGGCACGCCAAGGAGTAGGGGCAAGTTATCCCCGAACCTTGTAAACGATCCTTGTTAGCGATCCTTGGTTTGAATTCTCTGTTTCTGCAGTTTTGTTAAGTTTGCTTCTCTGCATTTGTTTTGTTTCCGCTGCTACTAACTTAAGTGCAGAGAAGATTGGAAAAGAGCTAAGAAATTGTGTCTGGCTAGATTCACCCCCCCCCCTCTATAGCCATCTCGTTTCCAACAAGTGGTATCAGAGCCTGGGGCTCTGTCCAAACGGCTTAACATCCGAGAGCTTACAGCAAGATGGCTGGAAGAGAAGGCTACAGCACAAACCGACCTCCATTCCTTGACGGCACAGATTTTTCATATTGGAGGTCAAGGATGGAGTTCTATCTCAAAACCAACATGAGCCTGTGGTTCTCTGTCAAGGAGGGGTTTTCCCTTCCAAAGGATAATGAAGGAAAGGAGCTTGAGTTTTCCAAGTGGTCGGCTGAGCAAATCTGGAAGGGGGAAGCCAATGCCAAAGCTATTGTCACCTTGCAATGTGGGATGACGAAGGAGGAGTTGATCAAGGTGGGTCCTTTTACAAGTGCTAAGGATCTTTGGAACAAAATCATTGAGCTCCACGAAGGAACTCATGACACCCGAATAGCTAAGAAGGACCTCCTTCACAGTCAACTCCAAAATTTGTCCATGGAAGAAAATGAAAAGGTAAGTGAACTCCATGGAAGATTCAAAGAGATCCTCAATGGCCTCCACTCCATCAATGAGAAGGTAGAAAACCGGGATCTAGTAAGGTTAGTTCTAAAATCTTTTCCAAGGAATACATTGTGGTCATCCATGGTGGATGCCTACAAGGTTTCCAAGGATCTTTCTTTAGTTAAGTTAGAAGATCTATTTTGTGAAATGGAACTACATGAGATCTCTAACCAAAGCCCAAAGGAGAAAGGGTTGGCTTTTGTGGCATGTGACAGGAAGAAGAAGAAGGAGAAGGAGGAGGAAAAGAACCACTGTCATGTGACTCTCGTAGCCTTAGAAGAATCATCCAATGAGAGTAGTGATGAATCAAGTGACTCCTCAACCGCGCCTTCATCATCTTCGATGATGAAGAGGTAATTTCTCCCGAGCTAGATAAGTGCTATAGAGCAATAGCTTGCTTGACAAACATGCTCAAAAGGTCCAAGAACAAGATTAAATCCTTAAAGGTAGAGGTAGAAAAATTGAAAACCTCTAAGGATGAGGTAATTGATGGTATGCATGATAAGTCCCTTGAAAATGAAAATAAGGACTTAAGGAGCGAAGTTGAAAAACTCAAGAATGTTCTTGAGAAGTTTTCAACTAACTCCAAAACTTTAGACATGATCTTAAACTCCCAAAGGGCGGTTTACAATAGGGCTGGTATAGGTTACCGACCTAAAGAACCAACCTTTGTATCATTAATGTCAAGAACCCAATTTAGATCATCAAATGATTCTAGGGTTCAAAAGGTTAGAAAGAAATTGATTAAGGCATGGGTGCCTAAGTCTCTCATTGTTGATGCATTAGGTCCCAAAATTTGGGTACCTAAAACCTCTATCTTTAGAATTGTATAAGCATTATTTGAGGGGGAGCATCTATCAACATGGGAGGTTGATATTTGGTGCTCCAAACCCATGACCAACAAAAAAAAATTGTCATTCACATGATTGGTTATGGAATGTTCAAATTAAGTGCTTTGAGCTTCATTTTCTTAGTTCTTATAACAAGCAATCCTTTGGCTAGTGATTTATGAAATCTCATTTGGGCAATAAGAAAAGCTTTCATGCAACATTTGATGATATATCCATGTACAAGATTAAACTAGTTTCAAAATAAACATGGAAAATGACATTACATGGATGGTTTAGAGAATCACATAACTTGCCCTTGTCATGACAATTGATTTTATTGTTGCAATTTGTGTTTTCATGCAAGTTATGGTTTATGAAATGTCTTATCTCAAGCCCAAGTATGCCATGAGTATCTTGTATGTGTTACACATGAATGCATGTTTAAGAACAAGATGAACATATAGTTTGGGTTGATTATTATAAAAATCTCACAAGGCATCACCATGAGTTTTAAAATTCACTGTTTAACCTTCTATGACCTAGTGATTCCCTTGTATCAAACTAAGGTTTCTTGATATGATCATGCTTTGATACAAACATGTTTTGATACTCAAGTTCATGCTTAGAAAATACTATCATGCTCTGACACAAATCATGACATAGATTTTGATTAAGGGAACCCTTAGGACCAAATGGATTAAAACTATTTGAATTAGGGTTTGGGAATGGTTAAGGGTTGAAACAAATCTATTTCTGAAACTGATCAAGTTCAGAAAATAGTCTGTGTCAGACCTGATCGGTCCACCGACCGATCAGGACTCACCCTGATCGGTCTGGTAACCGATCAGGAATCATACTGATCGGTCCGGTGACCGATCAGCTCAACACTGATCAGAGGTATCAGACTACTCCTCAGTCCGATCTCATTTCATCAAGTTATATCAGATTACCTGATCATTTTGATACAAACAAATCTGATACACACCTGATTATTCCAAGAACATGAACATACTTGATCATTCATTGGTACAAACCTGGTACTAAGTGAATACAAATTCATTTCTAAGGAATTGTTTAGACTCTTGAACCTCAGAAATTTTTCTGAAACATCAAGTGTTAAAATGAGGTTTGGCGAATCATACTTGGAATGAAACTTGATTTGATACAAACCTATATTGGAATGTTCAAATTCATAAGAAAGAGTTTGTTGAGTCATGACTCTTGTTCTTAATGTCGTGTTTCGGAAATTTTTCTGAAATGACGAATATTAATAGAGTCTACACCCCTATTGTGGAATGCAAATTGTTAATGCAGTCTGATCAGGAATGTATCAGAGTTTCAGGAATTTTTCTGAAATTTGATCGCTCCCCAGACTAACAAGAAATATGTCTGTATCACGTAATCGATGAACCTAGTCGGTCACGGAGACCAATCAGGATTATATGTCAGATACAGATGCATTCCTTACTTGTCATATGAAACATATACATGTTTGACCTTGATATATTTCTGTATATGTTTTCATGTGCAAGTTCACACTTATTATTGTATGATGTATATACATTGTTGCCATGATACATTTATGGTATATGCCTCTCATATGCAATTCCAAAAATCATCCTTTGACTTACTTGTCATATGAAACATATACATGTTTGACCATGATATAATTTTGTATATGTTTTCATGTGCAATTCAAAACTTAACCTTGATCATTTTGGATTTGGGGAGAGACCCGTGTTTGAGGGGGAGATATGTTTAAAACTTAATAACCATACCCTTTTTGATGTTTGACAAAGGGGGAGAAAATGGCTGATTAAGTTTATGGTTATTATAGGGGGAGGATATGATTCCCTTATGAGAATTGAACGGACTTCAATTGATTGATACCTAAACTTAAATCGGGTTGTCAAACAACAAAAAGGGGGAGATTGTTGATGCAGTCTAGCCCGGTTGTTGTTTTGGTGTTTGACAATGATTTAAGTTTGGTTGAGCGAATTTGGGTTAAAGTCCTGGTCGGGGACTGGGCATGAAACCCTGGTGAGTGAAGCCAGGTCCTAGCTTGTGAAGCTAGGTTAAAATCCCGGTGAGTGAAGCCGGGTCCTGGTGAGTGAAGCCAGGTATTGGAAATCCCGGTGAGTGAAGTCGGGTCCTGGTGAGTGAAGCCAGGTGTTGAAAAGTCCTAATTCGGAAGAGGTGGGTGAATAGTCCTAGCTTGGAGGGCTAGGTGAAAAGTCCTAACTTGGAGGGTTAGGTGAAAAGTCCCATCTTGGAGAGTTAGGTGAAAAAGTCCTGGCTTGGAGGGTCAGGTGCCTAGCTTGGAGGGCTAGGTTGGATAAAGGTCTAACTCGGAGGGGTTGGGTGAAAAGTCCTAGCTTGGAGGGCTAGGTGAAAAGTCCTAACTTGGAGGGTTAGGTGCAAATTCCCAACTTGGAGAGTTAGATTGAAAAATCCTTAGCTTGGAGGGCTAAGGTGGAAGAGAACTTAGCTTGGAGGGCTAAGTTTAAGTCCCTGGATCGGTCTGGTGACCGATCAGGGAGTTGGCACGCTGCTCCTTCGTGGATCGGTCTGGTGACCGATCCAGCGATGTATGATCGGTCTGGTGACCGATCAGGGAGCGAACAGTGAGTTGAGTTCCCCTGCTGATCTGCTCCTGATCGGTTTGGTGACCGATCAGGGATACTGCTCAGATCGGTCTAGTGAACGATCATTTGTCGCAAGGTTCTCACTATCACCGATCAGGATGACTCCTGATCAGTCTGGAAGCAGCCTGATTGGTCTGGTGACCGATCAGGCAGGAGCCTGATTGGTCTGGGGACCAATCAGGAGTGTGCAGAAGACTTCTGGATTGGTCTGGTGACCGATCAGGGTCCTTCCTGATCGGTCTGGTGACCGATCAGGCCCAAAACTTTAATTCAAATATGCTGTCAGAAGTCTGTTTTCTCTGCCCGATTCTCTGATACACTGCTGATATGTTTTGATATGCATTGGTAAGCCTCTGTTGGAGTGTGAAAGGTGATAGCAGGTGATTCAAACACTCAAGGAGGGTCAATGGGAGGCTTTCCGTTGAGCAGGTTTGGCTGTTTCTCATTCTCAGGTTTCAACGGGCAACTAACACAGCTGGCGACTGACGGAGGCTCAGCTGGAGAGGAGGTCTTCAGTGGACTGAGTGCTCAGGGAGGTCAGTGGGTTCAGGCTGGCTCAGTGGATGCTGATGAAGCTTGTGATGGTGAGCAGAGCTTAAGTGACGAAGCTGGAAGCAGAGGAGCGGAGGCGAACAAGACAGAAACTTGGGAAGTTTGGCTGGGCTGTGTTCGTGCTCTCTGTTGCTTTGTGCTTGAGCTTTCTTGTACATCTTTGTGAGCTTGTCTTCTCGAGTGTCTCGTGTGCTTAACTTGTATCTTCTTGAGATCACTTGTGGAGAGGTTTCTCCACCGAGAAGGAGGCTGCTACTATCCGGAGTTCACCGGGGTTTGATCTGCCGACGATCAAGGGATCGCCCACCTCACGGGCATGCCAAGGAGTAGGGGCAAGTTATCCCCGAACCTTGTAAACGATCCTTGTTAGCGATCCTTGGTTTGAATTCTCTGTTTCTGCTGTTTTGTTAAGTTTGCTTCTCTGCATTTGTTTTGTTTCCGCTGCTACTAACTTAAGTGCAGAGAAGATTGGAAAAGAGCCAAGAAATTGTGTCTGGCTAGATTCACCCCCCCCCCTCTATAGCCATCTCGTACCCAACAGGTAGTGGATCCCGATTTATAGCTCGTTCGGAGATGCGAGTTTGGCCTCTCGGTCAAGGGACCTCTTTGGGAGTGTGGGTCGCCACGCGTCCGGCTAAGACCCGATCCGAGAGATAGTGGGAGCGGATCCCGATTTATAGCTCGTTCGGAGACGAGAGTTTGGCCACTCGGTCGGGGGGTGATGAACCCGAACTATAGGTGTCACGAATGTGGGTCTCAAAATTTAGATATTCGTAAAGCTGGAAACCCTTTTTGCTAGCAAAGATGAAAATGTAGTAAAGGGGCCACAGGTCGTATTTTTCCTAGGGCTAATTAAGATTGTTTGATTCGAGCTCGAGTTTATGTGTCGTCAAATGCTTTTGGGTTTCAAGTAAGAATCGGTTTGGTTTCAATTGGAAATGAAATTGCAATGAAAATGAAGGAAACTCAACTATGGAACTTAACCTAAATAATTCAACCAATGAACTCAAACAATTGGGGGTTTAAATGCAACTTAGCCTAATTTGGAAAACCAATCTGATATAAAATCAAACCAAATTTCGATTGATATTAATGCAAAGAACTTCTTCAGGAATTATTACTCCAAACAAACCAAATGCAACTCAATCTTCAACCAAATTGATACGAAATCAGTGCCAAGATTTCACTTGATACAAAGTGCAAGCAATTTAACAAACTTGATACCAAGATGAGAAAAACTGATATGCCAAAGATTGAAACTAACTGCAGAAATTAAAGCGGATCAACTCAGCTTGGAAGGCTAGGCTATCAATGAAGACATTTGCAGAAATGAATGAAGAATTCGAACCTGAAGACTGATCAAAGCAGGTACAAGTTTAATTCAGAAACTCACAAAACAAGCTGAGATCAAATGCATAAACCCATGCTCGAAAAAAAATTCGGATAACTCTAACTGATACTCATAAAGTAGGCTGATCAATTCAGAAACATTGCAGAAATTTGAAGGCAGAAATGCAAGAACACACTCAATGCAGAATTGAATTTGCAGGTAAGTAGGAACGAAATGCAGAATTTCAGAAACCAAATTGGATGCTAAACCAAACAAAGAAACTGATACCAAGTACTCGAATCTAATATTCGGATAAGGTTCAGTAGAGCTATGTTTACTTGACACAAAATTCAGAAGTGCTAGACTAAGTGTTGCAGAAATTAATCGAAACTGAAACTAGCTGAATTGCAGAAACTGATACAAGAGCAAACTGAGCAGAAATGAAGATAGAAATCTAAATGCGAAACAAACTTAGATCAAATGCATTATCACACTAATTGTTGTCTCTAATTCAGAGCATCAAAACTAGACATAAACTAAATTCGAAAGAAGCTGCAAAATCATGAACTAAACTGATACGCAAGGAATGGACTAATGTGCAGAAACAAACCTGATACGCAGAATTAAAGTTAGAACAAACTGAAATTAAATGCAATTGTTCACTAAAAAGGAGTATGTCTAATTAACAGAAATGAATCCTAATTAAGGCAGGAATGATTCATACAAGAAAACTAAGCAGCTGATACAAAGTTCAGAAATGAAAGGCTGGCAGAAATCGAAATTATAGCTGATAACGGAAATTCACTAAGAAAACTATCATCAATCCCTTCTCTTAGCTCAAGAACTCCTTGTCGTCACACAAGGGTGAGCCTCGAACCCGTAAGCTCAACAAATCGCTGGGAAACTGTCTCTGCGAATCAAATCAAGCTCAAACTCTGCTCAATCAGAAAAACCATTCGATCTCCTCAATCTAGCTATGTCCGATTGCGCTGATGGCTTGGGGATGATCTGAGCACTCCAGAGGACCCTCCAGATAGGTCAGATGGATGAAAATGGTGCACAGCTGAGACCAACGAGATAAGATGTCAGAGCTAAGGAAACCTCACTCAGCTCTGTTCCTTGGGCAAATTGGAGCTGGAATCTTCACGAAGAGATCTTCCCGACAATCTAGAACTTGATCTAAGCTTGGAATTGATGTGGTCACGCCTCCGGATGAAGAAAATTGCTGAAGAAATGATAAAGAAGAACGCAAAAATTGAGCTGCGGCGAAGAAGACGCGACAATTGCTTCCTGGGGATTTTTGGCTTAAATATTTTGAAACCAACGGCTGAGATTATTTTGGATGAATCCAACGGTCGGATCTTCTTCGATCGAACCCAAACTCTACAGATCTCAATCATGGGTCAGGATCTGCCTCTCAGTGGCTCGAATCTACCTAATTTGCAACGGATGGCTCAGATCTACCTTCTCTTTGAATGGACGGTCTAGATCCTACTGAGCTTGATCCAACGGTAAAATGATCTCTGATTTGGATGAAAATTTCAGATCTTGACCTGAGTGCTTGATCAGCTTTAACCTTAGCTCGGATTGAGTCAAAAGTTCTCAGAGGCCTCAGATCTAGCTATTTTTGAATCGGACGGCTCATGGTAGTCGGATGCTTGATCACTCGATCCGGTCCACTTCTGACTCAAGTTTGACCCAGCATGACCTAGGTCCATGATCCTTCCAAGCCTGAAAAAGTAGATCAACAATTTAGTAGCAAAATAATTCAAATATATAAAAATTTACAATAAAGTCCAAAATAGAATAAATTCACAAAACCTAGGATAAATCTAATATTAAATAAGTAAAATATGGGTCAAACTTGGATTTTAAAAATATGAAATGATCAATAAAATAACACTTATCAACTCCCCCACACTTAAGCTTGAGCTTCTCGTGAAAACTACTAAATATGTATCCCTTAGATAATTTTCAAACATAGTTAGAAGCAATTGAAAAGAAATTACCTAAGGTTGTCAATTCTTAAAAATCTAAGCTATATGGATTAGTATCTTGTCCTTAAATTAACAACTTAGCAATTTCATCCTTCATGATTTATTGAGATGAATTTAACTCACTAAGCCTTTCAAGGGAAATGTTGGTGCTCTCTTTTTGAGTTCTAAGTTCATGATGAAAGTGGAGCTCACTCAAACACACATGCTTTTTGCACTACCATAGGCTTGCTTGTTATCTACTCTCCACCATTATTCATGATTAGGATCAACATCTATAAAAGTTTATTTCAAACAAAATAAAGACATATGAAATGGAAGAATGAAGTGAAAGCTATGAAAATAGAGAAATTGATGAAATGGGAAACTTGGTTGCTCAAGAATGTTTCTAATGCACTTTGCCCTCTTTATAGTCTTCTATTGAAGTCAAAAGTGTGGTGGAGTAAGAATTTGAATAATGCCTTTGATTTGGATGAAGAAAACCCCATTGGTCTCAATGTGCCAATTTTGCTTTTGCGTGTCACTTGTTTCCTTTTTCTCTCTTTTTTTTCTTCTTCCTTTCTCTTTTTTTTTTATAACCCTCTAGCAAAGTTAGAATTGTGATGGAGCAAGGCTTTGATTCGGATGAGAAGAACTCCACTTGTTTCATGGTGCTAACACTTCAATTGCGTACCATTTGTGTCTCTTTGTTTTTCTTTCTTTTTTTTTCTCTTTTTATGGTCGGCTGTTACTTCCTGTTTTTAGTCTTCATTTTGTTCAGTCATGATGTGCTCAGCTCCCAAATCCTTATCAGAATCAGCTCCCATCCAATTCTACTGTAATTTTCCAAATAAAGTGTAGCTGCTGTGCTTAGTTTCCAGTTTTTTCATAGCTGCATTTTTTTCTTCAGTTTACATTCTACCGATCACCATGGAAACAGAACTGAATACTTATATACTACCAAATTCTTCAATTATGCCAGATTCTGCAGCTTCATGAAGTACTCAGTTCCAAACAAGCTGTTAACTCCCAAGATCCAGAATGTTCAGCTTCATTGCTTTTTTTTCAGTGTGTTTGATACTTTGTTTGGTATAACTATTTATTCAGTGGCCAAACTTCCTCATTTTCCATCAAGAATTCGATCATATATCAACAATTTTTACAACCCTGCCGCTCTCCCAAATTCTGATCGCATGATGAAAGTGGATTTCTTAATGCTTGTTAGCAACCCTTGCATTGGTTTCCACTTTTGGCATAGATTTTCTGCATTGTTTCGGATTGGTACAGCTGCAATTCAACTTCTAGCACATTGTTTCTTATTTTCATTAACTTCCATAATTCCTTATCCAAACCTTGCTAACCAAATCATGCTTCACAGATTTTTTTTTTCTCTTCACTTTGGCACAAAATTTCTCATTTATGTGCCACTTGGACTTTGACACAAAAAAAAAATTCTTCCTTCTTCAGCCGAATTCACTTTGGCACAACTTCCTTGGATCTTCAAATTATGATCAAGAATCTAGATGCTTCAATTGTTTTCCTCCTTAACTACTTCTTCCCATTTGTTCTTGATACCAAACTCAATTCAACTTGGCACCTCTTTGATTCAACCACAAAGAATTTTTCTCTTTGAAATGAAATGCATCCTTGCTACAAAATGATTCCAAAACACTAGCTACCTCCCCCACACTTGATCTTTTGTCCGTCTCGGGCAAAGTAACATCAAGAAACATCTCAAACAAACAACTTCATAGAAAAGTATGGTTAAGAGTAGGAAGTATGGAAAAGAAAATAGAATAAACTTGATTATTGCCAAAAATTGATATGGAAAGGAAAACAAATTGATTAGCCTCTATAGATGTGATCCAATCATAGAAATATGGGTTTGAAAGAACCTAAGTAAGTTCTAGAGTATAATCACATATGTGTGTCACAAAAATAAGGCTAATTCTCACTAGGTACAAATGATTCATCTCAAGTCATCAATTAAGAATCCATAGCCAAGTAGTACTCAAGCATCCAAGATTTCATCCATGAGCTCAAACCCTAAGTTTTAACAACCAAATTTAATTTATTTTCAAGATACTCTAAAATGACATGAAAACAACCTAAAGGGATACATTTATTCCTACTCATTAAGAAAATTTGCCAAAAGAAATAACATGGTATTTACAATGTCTATTTATTCATCCATTCTACTCTACTCACGCATTTATTAGCAAGAACTTTTTTTAAAAGAAAATTCTACTTCTAGAAAACATAAAAGTGAAGGAAAATACAAGAAAGAACAAACTCTCCTTTATTTCTGGCGGTCGGAGTCTATCAAGAAATAACCTCCATCGTGACAGTGGAGGAGTATGGGTAACTGAGAGAGTTTCCTTCATTTGTTCAATTTTATGGTGCATTACTCCCCCACACTTAGACTTTACAACAAAATGTTCAGGTGGCCGAAGGTGATTTAGGTACAAGAGTCATTTAAGAGGTAGAGTGCTTCGAATTAAAGTAAAATCATCTCCTCCCTCTTGATGCTTCTTGAAAATCCTTCCAGGAGGTTGAGGACTGGTTAGATGGAGCACCCACCCCAAAAGTCTTCGGTACCTTGCAAAACCATGTAAAACCTTCCTCATGCGTGTAGGGTAAGATAGAAGTGTAATACCATCAATTTCTACATAGAATGTATCCAAAAATGCATCACATCCAATAAAATCAATTTTTGGTACCTCAATGAATTTTTCACAATTAATATCCACCAAAGGTATATCAAGAAACTTATCACTATAATGCCCCAAATTTTCCGCTCTAGCGTGGTAATAATGGAACATGTGGCCAAGAATAATATTATAAATTTAGGGGGAAAAGTTATGAATAAAGAAATGTTAGGCATTATCTTGACACGTAGTGGATGTGTGATAATTATGCTTAGGTACTATATTTAATGTTATGCTTAAGTATCCTACACATGTATGAATGAATAATGATATGCATATGCATGTGTATGAATTAAATAAGTAGCATTTTCTAGGTGGGCTTTGGTTATGCGGGCTTGGAAAAAAAATAATAAAAAAGGAAGAGAAAGCAAAAAGAAGAGGAGGTGCCAAGGATTGAACCTTGGACCTCAAAGAAAAGCCAAGCCTTAAGAATGCATATGTAACCAATTCACCCAGCAGGGGAGTGCTATTAGGAGGAGATGGGAAATCGTAGATGAATAGAAGATAAGTGAAGAGACACATGAAAATGAAGAGACATCATTGAAAGAGGTGGTTACCTTTTCACTCCCTATAAAAGAGCATGGAATGGGAAAAATGCTTAAGGCATTTTCGGCCAAGAAAACTCCCATTTCTCTTCCACCAAACTTTTCCTCTTCCTCCTCTCCCTCACCGAGATTCTAGAGCCCCCTTGCTGCCCCCAAACCGAGCCTCACCACTCTAAGGAAACTGGGAAAAGAAGAAGGGAGGAACAAGAGGGAACACCAAGTTTAAGAGCCCCTTTTCTTCTCCAAAGTTTAGGACATCTTTTGGGATTTTAGCGCAAGTGGTAAGACTCCCTCACCTGCAACATAATAGCCTTGAATGTGTATTTATGATCCCTTATGTTTGCTTGTGATGTTGGGTGGAAAGAATGGAAGAAAGGCCATGTTGTGTGTTTTGGTCAAGGGAGGTTTTCTCCTCTTTTGTTATGTTTAAGTTTAGATGATGATTCTACATGCTTATTGATATCTTCTTATAGCAGATGAATGATGAATACATGATGTTTGAGTGCCTTTCATGATGTAAAGGACCTAGAACCTCTCGGCCAAGGGGTGGAAGTAAGTTGTTTCATGTGCATGAAGTAGGGTTTTGTTCTTGCATGTATTCCCTAGCTTATGTAATGTTTTTGGCCAAGAAATTTGGTAGAATCTATGCTAAATGACCTCTGTAATATTCGGCCAAAGGGCCTTAATTTAGGCCTTAAAACAGATTTATAAACCCTCATGAGGTTATAGATGCTTCAAGTGATATACATGTGATGTATGTGTTTGTTTCATGTTGTACCTTTCGGGTAGCCCCTGATCTAGGCCTTTCGAACCTAAATTTATGTTTATTTTTAGGTTGTGATGCTTAGAAAAATGTTACATGTACCCTCATACCATGTTAACCTAAGTAGAGTTACAAGCATGCACCTAAACTAAGGTTTAGTGAAGATTTGGACTACTCTTGTACTTGCAAATGATCACTTATGTAAAATATGCAATTGTTTCCATGTTACATGAATTTTTATGTATAATACCCTAACTATGAATTTCGGCCAGCATCTAGAATGAGGATTAAAAATAGGTTCAATTACAAATCATGTACCTAAACTAATGTGTAATGAAGTCTAGACTATCCTTGTACTTGTAAATGACCCCTTATGAAAAGTATACCTTTATTTCAATGTTGTATGAATTTTATGCTACTTGTGATGTTTCAGCCAGCATCTAGAAGTAGGGCTAAAGTAGATTCAAACTATAAATCATGCACCTAAACTAATGTTTAGTGAAGTTTAGACTACCCTTGTATTTGTAAATGATCTCTTATGCAATGTATGCCTTTATTTCAATGTTGTGTGAATTTTATGCTATGAAACCCCTCCTATAATGTTTTGGCCAGCATGTGTTAAGGTAGGAAAGGAAAGCTAAAACTAATGTATTGCCTTGACTAAGACAAGTATGTATATGAATGATATGTTGGTAAGACTAGCATGATGTTCGCTTCACTTATATGTATTTAAAGAAAAGTCTTATAATGTCATGCTATTTATGTTAATGATTATGCCAGGAAAAGTATGTCTATACTTATGAATAATTGAATGTCCATAGTACATTCTTTATGAAAGAAAGAAAGAAAAGGAAAGAATGCATGTATGTATTTTACTTTAAAGAATGGCTTGTACCGGGTCTTGAAAAGATCCACGGTTCTGGACTACCGAAGTTGTCCCTAGGCTGAAAGATAGTAAGCCTAGAATGTAGACCCCTGTAGGTCGGGATTAGCTACCTCGCATATTCCTACATAGGGGTATGCGCGCAAAAGAAAGAATGGGTACAAGCCGGGGACCCCAAGAAAGATGATGTATGCTTATGTTGAAGTATTACTTATTATGTTTTCTAAAAAGCATCCTAATTGTCTATGCAATGCATATGTTCTATGTTTATATGCCTTCATATGTTTATATGTCTTATGTATTTTTATGCTATGCATAAGATGTTATATGTCTCTCAAATGCATGTGACGTATGGATTTAGTGAGTAGGAAAGAGCTTACTAAGTTTCATACTTATAGTTTGTTTGCTTATGTTGCAGATCAACATAGAAATTACTAAAGAAAGGGAAGCTGCAGGAAGGGCTAATGTGTGTGGTGGTGACTTGGCTAATCGATCCATTTTAGTGTCATTTATAGACTTAGCACTTACTTTTATAAGAAAGCATGTGTTATACTTTATACTTGTTACTTGTTATCTCTATTGAAGTTTATTTAAGACATGGATGCTACTAGATGTTACATGATTAATATTTACACTCCTTCTCCTTTGCATATGATTATATTTATGTTTTATTTCCGCTGCAATGTTTTTGAATCATATGCTATACTATAAGTTAAATTAAGTAGGAGTAGTAGGAATAAGGTAACGCGCCGCTTTAACGGTAAGGGGCGGGCATTACAATCACCACCCATGAAATCTATTTTGGATACTTCAATGGAATTTTCATAATTATTTCCCACCAAGGATGTATCAAGCAATGCATTACAATCAATAAAATCAACTTTAGGTATCTCTATCGAATTTTCACAAGCAGTTTCTACATAAGGTATATCAAGAAATGTTTCACAGCCAATAAAATCAATCTCGGGTACCTCCATAAGTTTTTTACACTCAACTTTAGCATAAGATATAGCAAGAGATTCATCACAATAAACAACTTCAATTTCAAGCCCTTCTAAAAAATTTTCACAATCAATTTCAGCATAATATGTATCAAGAATATCATTGTAATGAATAAAATCAAGCCTGGGTGCCTCTATGGAATTTTCATAACTATTTGTCACAAAAGATGTATTAAGACATGCTTCACATGCAATTCTAGACACCTCCCTGAAATTTTCTAAAGGAAAAGGAGAAATACTTACCTGATCGTACTGAAAAATACCTGGAGGTTCTACAAGAATAGATGTATCCATAGCTTCCTTCTGGTCAAGTATAGGTTCCATCTCAGGCTCAAGTTCTGGTGGACACTCAACTAGAATAGGTGATCCTTGGGTTCTTGCTCCCATCATGCAAGTCCCTACATTTTCTGGCTTATCCTCTGAATTTTCTAATGTATCAGTCAATGTTGGTGGTCCCTAGGGCTCTGTGCAATCCCCTACACCTGTAGAATCATCTCCCGTGCATGCTTCCTCAGTAATATCTGCAACAACCTTATTAGAAAAATTAGGACTATCAATAGCAATATCATCACAAAATAAAAGATAAGAAGAGTCCTGTAAAGCTTCAGTTTCGAATTCAAGGCTGTCACGTGTTTTTCCATCCATCTCCTCTAATGCCATCACAACTGATGCATCCTCAGCTTTCTCTGAAATCAAATCTCCTCCCACTATGTCAAATGCAACATCATCAGCAATTAACTGTGCCTCAACAGTCTCATCTGGGGTGTCCATGCTCATAATAGAGTGATCTCCCCTAGGGTCCTTCATGGCATCGAAAATACTAAACTGGACTACTGTGTCCCCCATTTCCATCGAAAGTGTGACAGCATAAACATCAATTTTTGTTCTGGCAGTCTTCAGAAAAGGCCTCCCAAGGATAAGTGGGGATCTATGTGCAAGATATTCTCCTTCCATGTCTAGAATGTAGAAGTCTGCAGGGAAAATCAACTCCTTTACTTTTACCAAACATCTTCAATAACTCCTGCTGGATGGGTCTGGCTTCTGTCAGCTAACTGAATTACCACTCCAGTGGGCTATAGAGGGCCAATGCCAAGCATCTGGAAGATCGATCTGGGCATTACATTGATGGAGGCTCCCAAGTCTAGCATAGCGTCATGAAATATAGTCCTCCCTATCTCACATGATACAGTAAAAACTCCAGGGTCTTCACACTTTTGAGGTATGGCATGGATGAGTGCTGAAACATTCTTCCCCAAGCTGACCAACTCATTCTCCTTAAGCTTCTTCTTGTGAACACATAGATCTTTCAGAAATTTTGCATACTTAGGAATCTGTTTAATCATGGTCAATAGGGGTACATTAATTTCTACTTTGCTAAAAAGTTTTACCAGCTCATTGTACTCTTTGGCTTTCTCCTCCTCTACTTGTCTTTTAGCTTGAGTTTTCCGCTGTGGAAAGGGCAAGGGCACCCTCATTTCTTCCTCTTGAACCGAATTTGGAGGGGCTGAATTGTGAGCTGTTGTCCCATTCGGTGTAGCTGCTGTGAGGTTGCTTTCGGCACTGAGTTCTCCTTCATTTTCCACCAAAATTACAGGATTACTTGATGAAGGAGTTGAGCACAGGTTAGGGGTGGAACCAACTGATTTTGAAGCGATTTCTAGGCTGATTGGTGCTGAAAATGTAGGTGTTGCCCTGTTTTCAGAAAATTCTGCTCTTAGACTCTTTTGAGATGAAGTGACCTTCCCACTCCTCAAAGTAATAGCGCTAACATTTTCCTTTGGATTGGGAATAGCTTGAGAAGGTAATTGGCTTGATCCTTGAGCTTTACTTTGATTTATTTCACTAGCCAATTGTCCAATTTGCCTTTCGATGTTTTGTAAGGCGCCAAAAATATTACCCTGCTGTGATTGTTGGAATTGGGGTTGTCGGGGCTGATAGGAGGGTTGAAATTGTTGTTGAAAGGGCTGATAATTAGGCTGGAATGATGGTTGAGCTTGTTGAGTATTATAGCCTTGAAAATTCTGATTTTGAAATAGGAATGGTTGCGGTGAAGGTTGAAACTGAGTGGGTTGAATGTTCTGATTGTAAAGCTGTGAGGGTTGGAAAACTTGCTGGTTTTGAGGTTGGGATGTCTGAAATGTTTGAAAACCTTGTTGCCCCTGCTGAATTGGCTGGAATTGCTACTGAGGTTGCTGAAATGTTGGTTGAAATGGCTGAATTTGTGGCTGGAATTGTTGGTTTTGGAGCTGGAATTACATATTTTGATTCTGAGATTGCTGTGGTTGCTGGAAGGTTTGTTGCGGCTGCTAAAATTGTTGTTGTTGCGGGTTCTGTTGGTAGAAAGAATTCCCATACCTCAGATTTGGATGATCCCTCCAACCAGGGTTATAAGTAGAGGAGTAGGGGTTATTCCGGGCTTGAAATTGTCCCCTAACCAATGCCCCTATTGTCTCATCTTGTTGGAGATTGGGACATGAATCTGAATTATGTTCCTAACTAGAGCAAATACCACATACCCTCATCACTTGGCTTGATTGTGGAGGTACCGAAGAGTTGGGATTTTGGTTTGCATTATTAAGACCCATTTGCTTTATCAATAATGTGAGCTCTACTAGAGAATTCTTAATATCCTTTTGTTCATTAGAAGCCACTTGGACCTCATTCACTCCTCTGGCGGACAATGCTCTGCTTCCAAACTGCTGTGAGTTCTCTGCCATGTTTGAAATAAGCTCCCTAGCTTGTTCTGGTGTTTTGTTAACTAAGGCTCCTCCAGCTGCAGCATCTATCATAATCCTATACATCTGCAATAAGCCCTCGTAGAAGTACTGAATAAGGAGCTGCTCGCTGATCTGGTGTTGTGGGCAACTGGAGCATAACTTGTTAAATCTCTCCCAGTAGTCATAAAGAGTCTCCCTACCACTTGTTGTATACCACATATGCTTTTTCTGATGATTGCAGTTCTGGAGGCTGGGAAATATTTTTCTAAAAATGCCTTCATCATGGAAATCCAGCTAGGCACGTGCCCAGTAGGTAAATAGTAGAACAAATCCTTTGCTGCTCCAGTCAGAGAAAATGGAAAAGCCCTCAGCTTGATATCTTCCTCTGAAATCCCCTGAGGCTTCATTGTGGAGCAGACTACGTGAAATTCATGCAGGTGCCTGTTTGGATCTTCTCCAGATAATCCTTGAAATTTAGGTAGCAAGTGGATGAGTCCAGATCTAAGCTCAAAATCGCCAGCCAGCTCTGGATAAGCAATGCTGGAATACTGAAAGGTATCATCTGGTGCTGCAAGTTCTTTCATGGTCTTCTGGTGGTCTGCCATGATAATGCCTAAATGAGTAGGAATAGTCTGAAGAGGAGGAATATCAATAGCTTCTGAAAATATGCCTTGGTTCCTCCTTGCTCTAAAAGTTCTCTCAATTTCAGGATCAAATTCTTCAAGATCACCACCTGCTGACCTGGTCATAAAATAAACAAATCGCAGCAAATGTGTATAGAAAAATGGAACAAATAAAGTAAATCACAAGATATATCAGTAAGTGCAAAAATGGATCAAGAAAAATATGAAATAAGCACATAAGCAAAAATCAAACAACTCAACTAGTAACTCCCCGGCAACGGTGCCAAAAATTTTGATGAACCCGAACTATAAGTGTCACGAATGTGTGTCTCAAAATTTAAATATTCGTAAAGCTGGAAACCCTTTTTGCTAGCAAAGATGAAAATGTAGTAAAGGGGCCACAGGTCGTATTTTTCCTAGGGCTAATTAAGATTGTTTGATTCGAGCTCGAGTTTATGTGTCGTCAAATGCTTTTGGGTTTCAAGTAAGAATCGGTTTGGTTTCAATTGGAAATGAAATTGCAATGAAAATGAAGGAAACTCAACTATGGAACTTAACCCAAATAATTCAACCAATGAACTCAAACAATTGGGGGTTTAAATGCAACTTAGCCTAATTTGGAAAACCAATCTGATATAAAATCAAACCAAATTTCGATTGATATTAATGCAAAGAACTTCTTCAGGAATTATTACTCCAAACAAACCAAATGCAACTCAATCTTCAACCAAATTGATACAAAATCAGTGCCAAGATTTCACTAGATACAAAGTGCAAGCAATTTAACAAACTTGATACCAAGATGAGAAAAACTGATGTGCCAAAGATTGAAACTAACTGCAGAAATTAAAGCGGATCAACTCAGCTTGGAAGGCTAGGCTATCAATGAAGACATTTGCAGAAATGAATGAAGAATTCGAAACCTGAAGACTGATCAAAGCAGGTACAAGTTTAATTCAGAAACTCACAAAATAAGCTGAGATCAAATGCATAAACCCATGCTTGAAAAAAAATTCAGATAACTCTAACTGATACTCATAAAGTAGGTTGATCAATTCAGAAACATTGCAGAAATTTGAAGGCAGAAATGCAAGAACACACTCAATGCAGAATTGAATTTACAGGTAAGCAGGAACGAAATGCAGAATTTCAGAAACCAAATTGGATGCTAAACCAAACAAAGAAACTGATACCAAGTACTCGAATCTAATATTCGGATAAGGTTCAGTAGAGCTATGTTTACTTGACACAAAATTCAGAAGTGCTAGACTAAGTGTTGCAGAAATTAATCGAAACTGAAACTAGCTGAATTGTAGAAACTGATACAAGAGCAAACTGAGCAGAAATGCAGATAGAAATCTAAATGCGAAACAAACTTAGATCAAATGCATTATCACACTAATTGTTGTCTCTAATTCAGAGCATCAAAACTAGACATAAACTAAATTTGAAAGAAGCTGCAAAATCATGAACTAAACTGATACGCAAGGAATGAACTAATGTGCAAAAACAAACCTGATACGCAGAATTAAAGCTGGAACAAACTGAAATTAAATGCAATTGTTCACTAAAAAGGAGTATGTCTAATTAACTTGCAGAAATGAATCCTAATTAAGGCAGGAATGATTCATACAAGAAAACTAAGCAGCTGATACAATGTTCAGAAATGAAAGGCTGGCAGAAATCGAAATTATAGCTGATAACGGAAATTCACTAAGAAAACTATCATCAATCCCTTCTCTTAGCTCAAGAACTCCTTGCCGTCACACAAGGGTGAGCCTCGAACCCGTAAGCTCAACAAATCACTGGGAAACTGTCTCTGCGAATCAAATCAAGCTCAAACTCTGCTCAATCTGAAAAACCATTCAATCTCAATCTAGCTGTGTCCGATTGCGCTGATGGCTTGGGGATGATCTGAGCACTCCAGAGGACCCTCCAGATAGGTCAGATGGATGAAAATGGTGCACAGCCGAGACCAACGAGATAAGATGTCAGAGCTAAGGAAACCTCACTCAGCTCTGTTCCTTGGGCAAATTGGAACTGGAATCTTCACGAAGAGATCTTCCCGACGATCTAGAACTTGATCTAAGCTTGGAATTGATGTGGTCACACCTTCGGATGAAGAAAATTGCTAAAGAAACGATGAAGAAGAACGCAAAAACTGAGCTGCGGCGAAGAAGATGCGACAACTGCTTCCTGGGGATTTTTGGCTTAAATATTTTGAAACCAATGGCTGAGATTGTTTTGGATGAATCCAACGGTCGGATCTTCTCCGATCGAACCCAAACTCTACAGATCTCAATCATGGGTCAGGATCTGCCTCTCAGTGGCTCGGATCTACCTGATTTGCAACGGATGGCTCAGATCTACCTGCTCTTTGAATGGACGATCTAGATCCTACTAAGCTTGATCCAATGGCTAAATGACCTCTGATTTGGATGAAAATTTCAGATCTTGACCTGAGTGCTTGATCAGCTTTAACCCTAGCTCGGATTGAGTCAAAAGTTCTCAGAGGCCTCAGATCTAGCCTTTTTTCAATCGGACGACCCATAGTAGTCGGATGCTTGATCACTCAATCCGGTCCACTTCTGACTCAAGTTTGACCCAGCATGACCTAGGTCCATGATGCTTCCAAGCCTGAAAAAGTAGATCAACAATTTAGTGACAAAATAATTCAAATATATAAAAATTTACAATAAAGTTCAAAATAGAATAAATTCACAAAACCTAGGATAAATCCAATATTAAACAAGTAAAATATGGGTCAAACTTGGATTTTAAAATCTGAAATGATCAATAAAATAACACTTATCAAGGGGCCTCTTAGGGAGCGTGGGTCGCCACGCGTCCGGCTAAGAGCCGATCCGAGGGATAGCGGGAGCGGATCCCGATTTATAGCTCGTTCGGAGACGAGAGTTTGGCCTCTCGGTCAGGGGACCTCTTAGAGAGCGTGGGTCGCCACATGTCCTGCTAAGAGCCGATCCAAGGGATAGCGGGAGCAGATCCCGATTTATAGCTCGTTCGGAGACGAGAGTTTGGCCTCTCAGTCGGGGGACCTCTTAGGGAGCGTGGTGTTAGTAATATGAGAGAAGTGTCCTAAGGCAATCGCCTTATGATTGTAATCATTTACTTTAATAAATGAATATTCACTATTTGAGTATATATGTTCGTGTATTTGATTGAGATCTTAAACTCATTTACTGAATGTCCGCAATACAATTCACAGCATGAGAGAATTTGTGATGAATTCACAACTAGTGATTATCTCTACATGTGTAATTGTGAAGTATTGAAATTGTCCCTAGTCGATGAATTGATAAATACGGACACTATCAATTCTGTTGAGACTAGCATGGGTTATTCTCTAATCAGCTGATTCTCACTGGCTGGTGACATTGGGATGTCCGGAGATAAACATGGATGCTAGTTAAGGGAACTAGTTCATTGGAGTGACTGGCTGTAAGACTTCATATGGGAATCTACATGTAGATATGTCAATGAAGTTCTTACTGCAGCTTAAGGGCGATATTCCTTTGACTTGCGGTGTTCAAGTCATCTTGGTCACGGAGACTTATACTTTGACATCTTAAGCAAGCATCTCTAAGGAGGTGTGGACCCAGGATGGTTGGGTATAAACCGATGTGCCCGAAGATGTTTGAACAGCCTACAAAGGATTCACCACTCCTTGCGAGGAGATGTATACCCAAGGTCCATCGTCGGATTGTTACTCGAAACCTCTGGCCAGAGCATAACATGTTCCGAGTATGAATCTCTAGGAAACATGAGAGTAATTAGAATCCGTTGGACGAGAAAGACATTACTTGGGCTAGGTGTGACGTAGTCAGCCTAGTGGGGACTGACACATAAAGACCGTGTCCTGAACCAAGTGGGTATAAGATGGTGAAGGGAATGAGGCACGACTCATTATAGCTGCTGAAGGGTTTCAGAATTCTTTCTAAGGTCAACCGTTGATCTTTCGATTAATTGGGGGTCATGATGTACTACAGGTGTCACTCATGATCGTTCTATAATTGGTTAATTATAGACGGCCAACATAAATCGAAAGCCTATTTAGTCACACGCACAACGAGTGATCCGAGGGATTTAAAACGAGTTGAAAATTGAATTTTCCAATCAAGAGAAATAAGTCGAATCTGAATTTATCAGAGGCGCATCGGAAGCTTAAAATGGCTAAGTCTTTTGAAGGCTTATTGGACAAATTAAATGAGTTTAATTCGCGAGGAGACGACTTGGTTTGGCCGGCCAAAGAGGGTCCCCACCCTCTTTGTTTTGGTCGGCCACAACAAAGGAGAGAAACCAATTTATTTGGTTTAAATTATAAAATAAATCAAGCGCGATTTGTTTTATAAAATTATGGATAAATAAATTTATATAAATAAATTTATTTTCATGGAGATTAAAATAAACTTTAAATGGTTTATTTTATTTTATAAAATCAATTGTGAATTGATTTTTCCATGATAAGAAAAATTTATATAGTAAATTTCTTGTAAAAATTTATTCCATAATAAATTGGGAGATGTGTTTGTTTTATTATAAATTTAGTTATAATAAAACTTGGCATAACGGAATAATTCATAAGAAAATTTATAAGATAAATTTCTTATGTAAATTTATTTCGTTAAAAGGGAGACTTGGCAATGGAGAGGCTACTATATAAAGGAACCAAGGCAAGCCTTGAATTCCAATTAATTAAGAGATTAAGAAGTTCTCTCTCTCTCTCATTCTCTCCCTCTCTCTCTCTAGGGCCGGCGCCCTCTCTCTCTCTCTCTAGGGCCGGCGCCCTCTCTCCTCCCCTAGGGCCGACGCGCCACCTAGGGTTGCCGTGAGCCTCCTCCACCAAGAAGGTGCCAAAGAAGAAGAAGAAGCGGGTCGCAAATTCATCCTTCCGCCGGAATCTCGATTCCGTAGCTTAGTGGTTAGTTTCCATCTCTCTCTCTTGATATTCTAGTTGTGCCTTTGGAGAATCTAGTAGTTCTTGTCAGCACGAAACTCGTGGCTTTACGAAGTCATCCCGAAGAGAACTCGGCGTGGACGTGAATAGAGGCGAAGCTTCCAAGGGACGCTACGGTTGGATCTCGTCCCTTACTTCGAGTTACGCGAGGTATTGAGTAAATTAGTTTACTTTCTGCAAAATTTTAATTTATGATCATGTCCACACATCATAAGGTTGCATACTAGATACGTGGTTAAAATAATTTGAGAAATTATTTATGCTAATTCTTCCATTGCACGTAATTATTTTTTTAAATTACGAACCCGTATCCATGTCAACATGCACCCGGTCCCAACACGTGGGTCGCCACGCGTCTGGCTAAGAGTTGATCTGAGGGATAGCGGGAGTGAATCCCGATTTATAGCTTGTTCCAAGACGAGCTGCTAGCCTATCCTTGGGAAGGTTGGACTTGTTGGAATTCGGATGGCTAGAGAGGGGGAGGTGAATGTAGCCAGACACCCACAACAAGTTGCTCTTTGAGGTTTTCTGCGTGATCAGATTAGCAGCGGAGTAAAATGCAGAACAAAGAACAAAGCAGAGAAGGAAACGCAAACCAAACAAACGCTAAGACCGTGATGTACAAGGTTCGGGGATAACTTGCCCCTACTCCTTGGCGTGCCCGTAAGGTGGGCGATCCCTTGATCGTCGGCAGATCAAGCCCCGGTGAACCCAGATAAGATAGAGCCTCCTTCTCGGTGGAGAAACCTCTCCACAGATCTCACAGATGATTGAACTTGAGTACAAGAGATCACACAAGAAGGAACACTCACAAAGATCTCACAGGAATGCAACAAGATCGCTTAAGCACAAAGCAACAGAGAGCACAACCCCACAGCAAAAATTTCACTCATTTTTCTGTCTCCCTTGTTATCGCTCCTCTGCTTCCAGCCTCGTCTTAAGCCTCTGCTCCCATCACCAGGATCTCCATCAGCATCCACTGAAGCCACAGCCTGACCCCTTGACTCATTGAGCACTCAGTCCACTGAAGACCCTCTCCAGCTGAGCCTCCGTCAGTTGCCTGCTGCTCTCCAGAAGCCGTTGAGACCTGAAACAAGGAAACAGCCAAACCTGCTCCAAGGAAAGCCTCCCATTGACTCTCCTCCAATGTTTGAATCATACCTGTAAAGCCTGCACACTCCAATAGAAGCTTAGCAACTCATATCAAACATAATCAACAATGTATCAGAGAATCGGCAGAGAAAACAGTCGCGATCAGAGCTTCTGACACCGTATTTGAATTAAAGTTCTGCTCCTGATCGGTCACCTGACCGATCAGGAAGGACCCTGATCGATCACCAGACTGATCCAGTAGTCTTCTGCATACTCCTGATTGGTCCCCAGACCTATCCAGCAGTCTGCTGCACACTCCAGATCGGTCCCCAGACCAATCAGGCTCCAGCCTGATCGATCACCAGACCGATCAGGCTGCTTCCTGACCGATCAGGAGTCATCCTGATCGGTCACCACAGTGAGAAAACTTTAATCGTGGACATTAGATCCTAGGTCTTGGATCGGTCACCGGACCGTTCAGGAGCTGATCAGCGGGGGAACTCAACTCACTGAGTGCTCCCTGATCGGTCACCAGACCGATCAGGAGCTGTGCAGTGAGTGAAACGCATACTCCCTGATCGGTCACCAGACCGATCAGTCATCGCTGGATCAGTCACCAGACCGATCCACGAAGGAGCACCGTGCCAACTTCCCTGATCGGTCACCAGACCGATCCAGGCAAGCCCAAATGCACTCTAAGTCACGAGAACAAGCCTCCAGCCATTCTCTGACTCGTGCCATGCCCAGCTTCACTCACTGGGACTTCAACCTAGCCCTCCAAGCTAGGACCTGGCTTTACTCACCAGGGTTTCGGTCACCCGGCTTCACTCACCCGGACCCGGCTTCACTCACCAGGATTTCAACCTAGCTTCACTCACTAGGATTTCCATCACCTGGCTTCTCTCACCAGGACCTGGCTTCACTCACCGGGATTTCCATCACCTGGCTTCACTCACCAGGACCCGGCTTCACTCACCGGGATTTTCACCACCTGGCTTTACTCACCAGGACCCGCCTTCACTCACCGGGATTTCCACCACCTGGCTTCACTCACCAGGACCCGCCTTCACTCACCGGGATTTCCATCACCTAGCCCTCCAAGCTAGGACTTTTTACCCAACCCTCCAAGTTAAGTCTTTTCACCTAGCCCTCCAAGCTAGGACTTTTCACCTAGCCCTCCAAGCTAGGACTTTTCACCTAACCCTCCAAGTTGGGATTTTCCACACCTAACCCTCCAGGTTAGGATTTTTCACATGCCAGCGTGCGATCTCCCCATCCACCTGGACTTAATCCGAATTCAACCAAACTTGAATCAAACTTAAATCGGTGTCAACACCAAAACAACAATCAGGGTCAGACTGCATCAACAATCTCCCCATTTTTATTGTTTGACAACCCGATTTAAGTTTAGGCATTAATGATCAATTGAAGGCAGTTCAATTATCGTAAGGGAATCAAAATCCTCCCCCTACAATAACCCTAAACTTAATCAACCATTTTCTCCCCCTTTGTCAAACATCGAAAAGGGTATGGTTATTAAGTTTAAACATACCTCCCCCTCAAACACGGGTCTCTCCCCAAACCTAAATAATCAAAGGTAAACTTTTGAATTGCATATGAAAACATATACAGAAATATATCATGTTCAAACATGTATATGTTGTTGGTGCAGAAAGCACCCAAGTCAAACCTGTATTTTGATAATAGCAACAGGGTTCAAAAGTTAAGGTATATTGTTTGTCTAACATGTTACTCAAGTGTGCAGGCAAAGCCCTAGCGAAGGACTGCTAGGCACCTGGCGAAGGAACGCCAGGATACAAAGCCCTAGCGAAGGACTGCTAGGCACCTGGCGAAGGAATATCAGGATACAAAGCCCTAGCGAAGGACTGCTAGACACCTGGTGAAGGAATGCTAGGATACAAAGCCCTAGTGAAGGACAGCTAGGCACTAGGCGAAGGGCAGCTTGGTACTGAAGACCTGGCGAAGGACAGCTAGGCGCCTGGCGAAGAACTGTTGGGCAAAAGTCCAACCGGAGGAGTCGGTTGGCATCAGGTACATTCTCCCGAGAGGAGTAGGTGAGGACGCGTTCCCCGACGAGGGAACAGTAGGCGTCGGTTCGACCTAGGGCTCCATTTTGGAGGCCCAAAGTCAGAACCAAGATAGCTAAGGCTGTATAAACTAACATATTAATTGCTTTATGTTGTTTTGGACTAACCCTGGATGCAGGACCGAAGGAACGAGTGTCTGCAGCTTAGAGAGCCTCAAAGGAGTGAGGCAGAGTCTGAGTAGGGCGCCCGGAGTGTCCCGGGCGCCCCCAAGGTGAACACAAAACAAAGTAAACCAAGGTGAGCTTCGGCAGCTTATGGGCGGGGCGCCCCCGTGCTCCCGGGCGCCCCCCATGCTCCCGGGCGCCCCCAGGTGAAGCCAACGAAGCAAGCCAGCGAGAAGCCAAACGGATGAGAGTTGACCCGGTCAATCCGAGCGCCCCCAGTCAAGATCTGATCCCGAGTTTGAAGGGATCAGAGCTGACCGAGAAGAACTCGGATCGGCTGACACGTGGGGGGGCGCCCCCGACATTCCGGACGCCCCCAGGTGCTATAAAAAGGGCCCTCGACCCCAAGGCTTCAACACTCAATTCATTCAACGCAACCACGCTCTTCTGCTCCCGCGCTCTGCTCCAGAAACCTCCCGACTCGAGATACAAGCGCCGATGACGTCCCTCTGCTCCGAGAAACATTCCACACTGGATGTCGGTAACGAAGAGCAATTTCCTTTTTGTGTTTACTATACTGCAATTGTAAATCTATTTGTAAACTGTTTTGTGAACATATAGAATCGCCCGCAGTAAACGGTCAACGATCGTGGGCCTTGGAGTAGGAGTCGACCTAGGCTCCGAACCAAGTAAAAAACTTGGTGTTTGCGTTTGTTTGTTTTAATTTCCGCTGCGTAATTTCTCTATTTCTTAAATCCGAACGTTTTCCGATATTCACCCCCCCTCTATCGGTTCTCTCGATCCAACAAGTGGTATCAGAGCGAGGAAGCTCAAATTTGGTGCAACCACCAATTTGAGAATTTTTCGGATTTTTACGAATTTTTTTTAAATTTCTTCTCGTTAATCGAGGTTGGTGCAACACCCCTCGACAAATATTTTTTTTCCTTTATCCCGCACTACTAATCCAAGACCAAGTCTTGGGATATTCTTTTTTTTTGCTTAGTTTACATTTCAGATAATATGGCCATGCAAGAGGGCTTCAGCACCGCAAGACCACCTCTCTTCAGTGGGGAGGACTTCTCCTACTGGAAGAGCAGAATGGAGGTCCACCTGAAAACTCAGGTGGACATGTGGATAATCATCCAGTCCGGACTAGAGATTCCAAGAAATGCTGAAGGAGTACCTCAGACTTACACAGAGTGGGACACCGCTCTGAAACGGAAAATTTAAGCGGATGCAAAGGCGACCCAGACCCTCCAATGCGGCTTAACAAAAGAGGAGCTGAACCGGGTGGGTCCCTTCAACAGTGCTAAGGAGCTGTGGGGGAAACTGATCGAGCTGCACGAAGGAACATCGGACACTCGGATCAGCAAGAGGGATCTCCTCCTGAACAAGCTGTATACAATTAAAATGACCGACAACGAAACAGCAGCTCAGCTTCACGCCCGAATCCAGGAACTGATGAACGGACTGCACACCATCTGTCACAAGGTAGAAAACCGTGACTTAATAAGGTACGCTTTAAATGCTTTCCCTAGAAACACCTTGTGGGCATCTATGGTAGATGCATACAAGGTTTCAAGGGACCTTACAAAAGTTAAATTAGATGAATTGTTCTCTGAATTAGAGTTACACGAACAGACTAACTGCAATCTGACCGAGAAAGGTATTGCCTTTGTTGCAGGTATAACTAGAAGGACAACCAAGAAGAAGCATCAACCTGAACCCGAGTCTAACTCAGACTCAGACTCAGAAGACGAAGAAGGAGATCGACCTAAGTTGGTACAATTGGCCCGAAACTATTACAAGGAGTTAAAAAACCAAACCAACAGACGAAAAGCTAGCCGAAGAAAGGATGAACCGGCTGAACCCGCAAATGAAAAGAACAAGCCCAACGTGACCTGCTACGAGTGCAAGAAGAAGGGTCACTACAAGACAGAGTGTCCGAACCTACAGGAGACCAAGAAGAATAGAAGGAAAAAGGCACTTCAGGCAACGTGGGACGAGTCCTCCTTCGAAGAAGAAGAAGAAGAAGTCCCACAGTCGAACCTGCTTGCACTAACCGCCTCGGAAGAAATTGGGACTGAGTCAGAATCCGAACAGGACGACGGCAAACTAACATTTTCAAAAAACGGCGAAATCAAGGTAAGTGGTTTTACTAGAAGTCAGTTAAGTGAATTAATTGCTTATCTTTCTCGAGATTTGGCGAAAGCCAAACTCCGAGTCGAGTCCCTCCGACAGGAAGTAAAACTCCTGAAAGAGGGAGCTGACCCTAAACCCTTAACTGAGAAGGTTCAAGAAGGAACCTCTACTCAAGTTGAAAAACTTGAGAAAGAGAACTCCTCCCTGAAAACTCAGGTTAAGGATCATAGATCAGCCTTAGAACGATTCACTTCTGATTCCAAGAATCTTGACATGATTCTTGGAAAACAGAAATCAGTTCTAAATCGATCCGGACTAGGTTATATAACCAAGTCTCGACAAAGATCCTACTTTGCTGTACTGAACCAGTCCAGACCTAAAGTTCAGGCATGGGTACCAAAACTATGCCTGAACAAACAAACTGGATCAAACCAATATTGGATCCCCAAGGACAAGATTCACATCTTGCCAAACTATTACCGTGGCTATAGTCCAGGGGGAGCCAAATTGAAAACAATAGTTATTATTAGATAAAATTCAATTCTTGATTGCAATTTGCCTGTTTGCTTGTTTACTTAATTTCTACAATTTACCATGCTTAGACTAAGGAATGGTTAGTTTAAGGACTAAACAAACTTAACTGAAATTTGAACAACATAGTATTGGGTGGCGGTGAGATGATAGTACGTTAGGGAAACCAACTCTAATAAGGTCAAGTATACTTGGTCTCTTTAGACTGGTGAAACTAGCCGAAGCTACCGATCCAAAACTCAAACTAGTTAGACCAGAATTTTTCAAAGATTAATTTTGAAAATGAAATTTCATCAAAAGGCTTTGTCAAGGAAAGATTGATGATCCAATAAGGCTACGGCCAAAGAAGGCCTAGTGCTCGCCAAGACCTGGAAGCCAATTTTTGAAATTCAAATTCAAATTATTCTTTGTCAAATTCAAATCTAACATAAATTTTCAGTTACTTGTAGATTTAAACATTCTTTTCAAAATAAATTCAATTGTTTTCAAAATTATTTATGTGTTTCAAAATGAATAATAATTTTTCAAAATAATTTTTCAAAACCTGTCTCACAAAATCTATAAGGCTAACGTAATTGAAAACCCTAGATTAAGTGAGACAGCAAAATTAAACTCAATTGTAATTTCTTTAATACCTATATTATGGTTTAATTCTGTAGTTCAGAACGCAGTCAAACCATGGTCAACCTGGTCAAACCATGGTTAACATAGTCAAACCATAGTCAAAGCAGTCAAACCATGGTCAAACCAACTAAACCATTGTCAAACAATGACAAGACATCAAATTTGTCACTTTCTATACACTCCGGGCGCCCGTGACACCTCGGACGCCCCCAACCAGCCCCAGTCTCTGCCATGGCAGAGACCACTGTCCCGGGCGCCCGGGAGCACCCGGGCGCCCCCAATAACCTGCCTATAAAAAGGCATCCGAACCCCCTCTTCTTCCCACACCAAAAACCATCCTCCTTCCTCCCTTCCTTCCTTCCAAGAAGATCAAGTGACACTTGTGCTTCCTCAATCTCAACCATGCCTCCCCGGTATGATTTGTTTTATGCATTTAGAATTACTTTCCTAATTCCTTTTGCATTTAAGATTATTTTCCTAATTCATTTCTTATAAATGCATGTCTCTCAACTTAGAAAAAGCCGAGCAAACCAAACGAACCCCGGTACCGAACCGAGTCCCGACCCTAGGTTCCCGACTCTAGAACTGTGTAATAAGTTCGCTCGAACAACTTACAAGCCTATTAAAACAAGCTATCTTAATAGATATTTCTTTACCCAATCATGTCCCTTAGCCATGAATGTTATAAACTTCTATCAATTAGATAATCTAGTATTCTGCACTCATACCATTAACATATCCTTATGTGCAGAATTTTATAATAACATAGTTCGACAGAATGATCTCATGTTTAACACTACTGTTCAAGGGATACCCTTGTCGATCACTCCTACCTTGCTAAACCGATTCCTTGGACTACGACCCTCCCAGTCCACCTTTTGTTGCTATCCACCTAGGAATCCTCCATTTGATCCTCCCTACTCTCACATTACTTTAGATACTCTTCACTCATATTTCTATAGGGAAGCTAGACTCCCCGCAGATAGACGATTCCAGTCCGTTGACCTTCAGGCACAGGACTACGCCCTGTACAGAGTCTGGTCCGCTGTATCTTACCACTCTCCACTAGTGATGTCGCGACTATGCGACCTTTTCATGCCTTCCTTCTATATGCCTTGATCCATCACCTTGACATTGACATTGGGCTACACATGTTTCATACTATTCTGCATGCGTCCAGTGTTACGACCCAGGGATGAGTGCGCACTCCATTCTGCCACATCATCACCTCCCTCCTTCATCACCACGGTCGTGACATTACCGTGGGTGAAATAACCGCGATGACCAATTTTGATGAGATAGAATTTAGGAACTTCTCTTTAGATGGTCTAGAGGTATTGGCCACCGGGGTTTTGAGTTGGAGACGACAGCAAGCCGGGGCTCCGATCGACTCAGACGAGGAGGTAGACGTTGACATTGCTGATCTCGCAGCAGAGATACGCGACCATATAGATCAGCCTCCACCACCGACCATTGACCATCGCTTCACACAGATGCAGACGGAGATCCACAGTCTCGGAGAGGAGGTCGAGGCCTATCACATCGAGCAGATGGACGCTCGTAGAGCCGATCGAGAGGTGGCCGATGCACGATACACTGAGATGATGACACTATTTCGATCATGGCAGCCTGGCTCATCTGACCACCCTGGCCCTTCTTCATAGTTAGACTATTGTCAGCATTGTACTAAGTAACTAAAACTTGACTCATGTTTGACTCTACTGGACCTCTGTTGGACCAGTTAACCTATTTTGTTTGACTACTTATTTAACTTGAGTATCTGATCTTTGTTATGCTTGGTAGAATAGGTTTACTTTGCTTTTTGGTTTTTTTTCTACTACTTCAGCCCTTAAAATTTTCAAATGTTTTTAAAATCAGTTTTTAAAGTTTTTTTTAAATGTTTTCAAAATCAAATTTTAACTTAGTTTTGAAAAATTTTAAAATATTTTTCGACTTAGTTTTATTTTAAAACTACCCCCTTCAAAACTAGGGCTTTTTCACAAATGGACTTAGCCTAGGCCCTAACCCTAGAACTGCATGCACCTATAGATTTAGAAGCCAGCATCTCACAAGCACCTTAGGATCCTTTTGATTGATAACCTAGAATGGAGTGAGATGCTTAGGTCTTTGCCTTAATTCAAGATGCTTTAAGTCAGTGCATCTGCAGTAATTGGGGCACTAAATACAAACTACACAGTAATCAAGTTAAGTGTCAAGTTTAGAAAATCTAACTTGAACAGAACACTTAACTTGACTAACCCCAGCAAAAACTACTATTTAATAACAGTTAGTAAGTAGCTAATTGGGTTAGACAGGACCCTAAAAGAAATTGATTTGGTTTAGTTCATATCCTGAATTGGGTCAGTACAGCAAAATAATGCAATTTATTATTTCGCTCTTATGTAATCATCCTGTTTCTGCTATATTTTGTTTTTTTTTGATATATGGCAAAGGGGGAGAGATAGGAAAGGAGGAAAGGAGAGTTTAAAATTCTCTAAAAAATTTCTTATATAAATTTTTTTTCAAAATTTCAAACTCTATCCTTTATTCTAAGTATTTCAAAACTTAAGTTTGCAAAATTTCTCTAAATATTTCAAAACTTAAGTTTGCAAAATTTTTCTAAGTATTTCAAAACTTAAGTTTGCAAAATTTTTCTAAGTAACTTAAGTTTGCAAAATTTCTCTAAGTATTTCAAACTTAAGTTTGCAAAATTTTTCTAAGTATTTCAAAACTTAAGTTTGCAAAATTTTTCTAAGTAACTTAAGTTTGCAAAATTTTTCTAAGTATTTCAAAACTTAAGTTTGCAAAATTTTTCTATGTATCTTAAGTTTGCAAAATTTTTCTAAGTACTTAAATTTTTTATGCTCAACTTAAAGTTTTTTCTAAGTATATAAACATAAACTTTCCAAAACTTGTTTTGGAAAATATATCTTGAAAAAAAAACGGTTCTAAGTAAAAATTAATCCATCTTTAGACTTAGAACTTAATTTTCAAAAACTCCACGAATTTTTGAAATATCTAGGGGAGATTCCTTCCAGGGGGAGGGAACAAAAATTTATTTTTTTATTAACTTAACTTTTTGAACTAGGGTTGCCATAAATCAAAAAGGGGGAGATTGTTGGTGCAGAAAGCACCCAAGCCAAACCTGTATTTTGATAATGGCAACAGGGTTCAAAAGTTAAGGTATATTGTTTGTCTAACATGTTACTCAAGTGTGCAGGCAAAGCCCTAGCGAAGGAATGCTAGGCACCTGGTGAAGGAATGTCAGGATACAAAGCTCTAGCGAAGGACTGCTAAGCACCTGGCGAAGGAATACCAGGATACAAAGCCCTAGCGAAAGACTGCTAGGCACCTGGCGAAGGAATGCCAGGATACAAAGCCCTAGCGAAGGACTGCTAGGCACCTGGCGAAGGAATGCCAGGATACAAAGCCCTAGCGAAGGACAGCTAGGCACCAGGCGAAGGGCAGCTTGGTACTGAAGACCTGGCGAAGGACAACTAGGCGCCTGGCAAAGAACTGCTGGGCAAAAGTCCAACCGGAGGAGCCGGTTGGCATCAGGTACATTCTCCCGAGAGGAGTAGGTGAGGACGCGTTCCCCGACGAGGGAACAGTAGGCGTCGGTTCGACATAGGGCTCCATTTTGGAGGCCCAAAGTCAGAACCAAGACAGCTAAGGCTATATAAACTAACATATTAATTGCTTTATGTTGTTTTGGACTAACCCTGGATGCAGGACAGAAGGAATGAGTGCCTGCAGCTCATAGAGCCTCAAAGGAGTGAGGCAGAGTCTGAGTAGGGCGCCCGGAGTGTCCCGGGCGCCCCTAAGGTGAACACAAAACAAAGTAAACTAAGGTGAGCTTCGGCAGCTTATGGGCGGGGCTCCCCCGTGCTCCCGGGCACCCCCCATGCTCCCGGGCACCCCCGTGCTCCCGAGCGCCCCCAGGTGAAGCCAACGAAGCAAGCCAGCGAGAAGCCAAACGGATGAGAGTTGACCTGGTCAATCCGGGCGCCCCCAGTCAAGATCTAATCCCGAGTTTGAAGGGATCAGAGCTGACCGAGAAGAACTCGGATCGGCTGACACGTGGGGGGGGGCCCCGACGTTCCGGGCGCCCCCAGGTGCTATAAAAAGGGCCCTCGACCCCAAGGCTTCAACACTCAATTCATTCAACGCAACCACGCTCTTCTGCTCCCGCGCTCTGCTCTGCTCCAGAAACCTCCCGACTCGAGATACAAGCGCCGACGACGTCCCTCTGCTCTGAGAAACATTTCACACCGGACGTCGGTAACGAAGACCAATTTCCTTTTTGTGTTTACTATACTGCAATTGTAAATCTATTTGTAAACCGTTTTGCGAACATATAGAATTGCCCGCAGTAAACGATCAACGACCATGGGCCTTGGAGTAGGAGTCGACCTAGGCTCCGAACCAAGTAAAAAACTTGGTGTTTGCGTTTGTTTGTTTTAATTTCCGCAGCGTAATTTCTTTATTTCTTAAATCCGAACGTTTTCCGATATTCACCCCCCTCTATCGGTTCTCTCGATCCAACATATGTTTCATATGACAAGTAAGGAATGCAGCTGTATCGGACACATAATCCTGATTGGTCTCCGTGACCGATCAGGTTCGTTGATTATTTGATACAGAAATATTTCTTGTTAGTCTGGGGAACGATCAGATTTCAGAAAAATTTCTGAAACTCTGATACGTTCCTGATCAGACTGCATTAACAATTTGCATTCCAAAACAAGGTGTAGACTCCATTGATATTCGTCATTTCAAAAAAATTTCTGAAACACGATATTAAGAACAAGAGTCATGACTCAACAAACCTTTTCTTATGAATTTGATCATTCCAACTTAGGTTTGTATCAAATCAGCATTTTAATACTTGATGTTTCAGAAAAATTTCTGAGAATCAAGGATCTTAAAAATTCCTACCCTTCTTTGAATATTTGAACAAATTTGTACTCACTTAGTACAAGGTTTGTACCAGAAGAGGATCAAGTATGTTTCAATTGTACTTGGTTTGTATCAGATTTGTGTGTATCAGTATGATCAGGTAATCTGATACAACTTGATGAAATGGGATCGGACTGAAGAATAGTCTGATACCTCTGATCAGTATTGATCTGATCGGTCACCAGACCGATCAGACTTTCTTGGATCGGTCGGTGGACCGATCAGGGTGAATCCTGATCGGTCCGTGGACCGATCTGGTTTGATACAGAGAGGTTTTCTGAACCAGATTTCAGAAACTGAGTTTCAGAAACTCTGAAATCAGATTTGTTTCATTGTACAGTTTCAGAAACGAGATTTCAGACATCCTAATTCAATTAGATTCAATCTCATTGATCCTAAAGGGTTTCTTTTAACTAAAATCCATTTCCCAAAATGATCAACATGATTTGTGTCAAAGCATAGAGGTAATCCATTTGATTCTAAGGGTTCCCTTAATCAAAAATATATGTCATGATTTGTGTCAGAGCATGATCAGTATTTTCTAAGCATGAAATTGAATATCAAAATATGTTTGTATCAAAGCATGATCAGGTTCCCAAAATCTAAGTTGGATACTTCAAAACAGATTTGTATCAAGTCAATATTAAATTTGTATCAAAGTCAATGTATGATCAAGTTTGTTCAAAATATTTATCAATTTCATAATCCCCAACTCTGTCCAGCATGTTTGTATCAAGATAATATCAAAATATAATCGATTTTCCAAACATACCTATACAACATGAGTATCAAAGTATGATCATGTGTGTATCAAAATATTCCAATTATGATCATGTTTATTCCAAACAATTTTGATAATCCAATCTACCTTGATAATCAGATTTTATAGCAAATCATGGAACTTGAGTGCTGAATTTTGAAACATCATAACTATGTGAGCATACTGTTCTTAACCAAAATTTTCATGTCATAGACTAATGTTAATAGCACATAGAGTAAATCATGGCATACTTGATCATGTTCACCTCTAACACATTAAGGAAGAACTTAGACCTAAGATATATATCATCAGTTATTCCAAAAATAAACTACGATTTTGATATTTTGGCTAACTTCTAGATTTACTGTGACCTATAGCAATCCATTGTCATGATTCAACCTAAATCATTCATGCAATATATTTTTCATTTTCAAAACTAGTTGGTTTATTTTGAAGCATGAATATACTATCATTCATTGCATGAAAATTTCTTTACTACTCAAGTGAAATTTCATAAAACACAAATTGCAGTAAAACATAAATTGCTACAAGAAAACCAATTAATTTAAGCAATTCATGGCAAGAGCAAATTATGTGTGAATCTAAACCCTTCATGCAATATAAAAAAGATAATTTCCAAGGCTTGTTGACTTATTTTGACACTTGTGTAACCTTAGCCTTGGGTTTGGAGCACCACTTATCAACAACCTATGTTGATAGATTCTCCCCCTCAATTAATGCTTATACAATTCTAAATATTGAGGTTTTAGGTACCCAAATTTTGGGACCTAATGAATCTACAATGAATGACTTTGGCACCCATGCCTTAGTCAATTTCTTTTTGACTTTTTGAACCTTAGAATCTTTTGATGATCTAAAATAGGTTCTTGACATTAAAGATATGATATTAGGTTCTTTAGGTTGGTAACCCAAACCAACCTTGTTGTACATCGCCCTTTGTGAATTGAGTATCATATCTAATGTTTTAGAGCTTGTTGAAAACTTCTCAAGAACATTCTTGAGGTTTTCAACTTCGCTCTTCAAGCCCTTATTTTCATCCTCAAGGTTTTTAACATGCAAATTATCAAGATCCTCATCCTTAGAGGATTTCTCATGAAAATCATTAATATCCTCCACCCTAGAGGATTTCAATTCTTCTACTTCCAATTTCAATAATTTAACTTTGTTTTTGGATTTTTTAAGCAACCTAGCTAGACATGCAATGGTTCTATAGAACTTATCTAGCTCGGGAGAGATTACCTCTTCATCATCCGAAGATGATGAAGGCGTGGTTGAGGAGTCACTTGATTCATCACTGCTTCCTTCACTTGAATTCTCTACTGCCATGAAAGCAAAATGATGGGAGTTCTTCTCCTCCTCTTCTTCCTTCTCCTTTCTTTTGTTACCTGCCACGCAAGCAAACCCTTTCTCTTTTAGGCTTGTGTTAGAGATCTCGTGTAGCTCCATCTCACAAAATAAATCCTCTAACTTAACAAAAGATAAGTCCTTGGAAACCTTGTAGGCATCCACCATGGATGATCACAAAGCATTCCTCGGAAAAGCTTTGAGCACATACCTCACAAGGTCTCGGTTTTCTACTTTTTCATTTATAGAGTGTAGACCATTGAGGATCTCTTTGAATCTTCCATGGAGTTCACTTACCTTTTCATTTACTTCCATGGACAAATTTTGGAGTTGACTGTGAAGGAAATCCTTCTTGGCTGTCCGGGTTTCATGAGTGCCTTCATGGAGCTCAATGATTTTGTTCCAAAGACCTTTAGCACTTGTAAAAGGACCCACCTTGATCAACTCCTCCTTGGTCAACCCGCATTGCAAAGTGACCACCGCTTTGGCATTTGCTTCACTCTTTCTTATTTGCTCAGCCGACCAACTTGAGAAATCGAGATATTTTCCTTCAACATCTCTTGGAGGGATGAAACCTTCTTTGACCAAGAACCATATGCTCATGTTTGTCTTCAAATAAAACTCCATCTTCGATTTCTAATATTGAAAATCTGTGCCGTCGAAGAGTGGAGGTCGGTTTGTGCTAATTCCTTCTCTTCCAGCCATCTTGTTGATAACTCTCGGATGTTAAGCCGTTTGTACAGAGCCCCAAGCTCTGATACCACTTGTTGGAATTCGGATGTCTAGAGAGGGGGTGAATGTAGCCAGACACCCACAACAAGTTGCTCTTTGAGGTTTTCTGCGTGATCAGATTAGCAGTGGAGGAAAATGCAGAACAAAGAACAAAGAACAAAGCAGAGAAGGAAATGCAAACCAAACAAACGCTAAGACCGTGATGTACAAGGTTCAGGGATAACTTGCCCCTACTCCTTGGCGTGCCCGTAAGGTGGGTGATCCCTTGATCGTCGGCAGATCAAGCCCCGGTAAACCCAGATAAGATAGAGCCTCCTTCTCGGTGGAGAAACCTCTCCACAGATCTCACAGATGATTGAACTTGAGTACAAGAGATCACACAAGAAGGAACACTCACAAAGATCTCACAGGAATGCAACAAGATTGCTCAAGCACAAAGCAACAGAGAGCACAACCCCACAGCAAAAACTTCACTCGTTTTTCTGTCTCCCTTGTTATCGCTCCTCTGCTTCCAGCCTCGTCTTAAGCCTCTGCTCCCATCACCAGGCTCTCCATCAGCATCCACTGAAGCCACAGCCTGACCCCTTGACTCCCTGAGCACTCAGTCCACTGAAGACCCTCTCCAGTTGAGCCTCCGTCAGTTGCCAGCTGCTCTCCAGACGCCGTTGAGACCTGAAACAAGGAAACAGCCAAACCTGCTCCAAGGAAAGCCTCCCATTGACTCTCCTCCAATGTTTGAATCATCCCTGTAAAGCCTGCATACTCCAATAGAAGCTTAGCAACTCATATCAAACATAATCAGCAATGTATCAGAGAATCGGCAGAGAAAACAGTCGCGATCAAAGCTTCTGACATCGTATTTGAATTAAAGTTCTGCTCCTGATCGGTCACCAGACCGATCCAGCAGTCTTCTGCATACTCCTGATTGGTCCCCAGACCTATCCAGCAGTCTGTTGCACACTCCAGATCGGTCCCCAGACCAATCAGGCTCCAGTCTGATCGGTCACCAGACCGATCAGACTGCTTCCTGACCGATCAGGAGTCATCCTAATCGGTCACCACAGTGAGAAAACTTTAATCATGGACATTAGATCCTAGGTCTTGGATCGGTCACCGGACCGTTCAGGAGCTGATCAGCGGGGGAACTCAACTCACTTAGTGCTCCCTGATCGGTCACCAGACCGATCAGGAGCTGTGCAGTGAGTGAAACGCATACTCCCTGATCGGTCACCAGACCGATCAGTCATCACTGGATCGGTCACCAGACCGATCCACGAAGGAGCACCGTGCCAACTTCCCTGATCGGTCACCAAACCGATCCAGACAAGCTCAAATGCACTCTAAGTCACGAGAACAAGCCTCCAGCCATTCTCTGACTCGTGTCATGCCCAGCTTCACTCACTGGGACTTCAACCTAGCCCTCCAAGCTAGGACCTGGCTTCACTCACCAGGGTTTCGGTCACCCGGCTTCACTCACCGGGACCCGGCTTCACTCACCAGGATTTCAACCTAGCTTCACTCACTAGGATTTCCATCACCTGGCTTCACTCACCAGGACCCAGCTTCACTCACCGAGATTTCCATCACCTGGCTTCACTCACCAGGACCCGGCTTCACTCACCGAGATTTCCACCACCTGGCTTCACTCACCAGGACCCGCCTTCACTCACCGGGATTTCCACCACCTACCTTCACTAACCAGGACCCGGCTTCACTCACCGGGATTTCCATCACCTAGCCCTCCAAGCTAGGACTTTTTACCCAACCCTCCAAATTAGGACTTTTCACCTAGCCCTCCAAGCTAGGACTTTTCACCTAGCCCTCCAAGCTAGGACTTTTCACCTAACCCTCCAAGTTGGGATTTTCCATACCTAACCCTCCAGGTTAGGATTTTTCACATGCCAGCGTGCGATCTCTCAATCCACCTGGACTTAATCTGAATTCAACCAAACTTGAATCAAACTTAAATCGGTGTCAACACCAAAACAACAATCAGGGTCAGACTGCATCAACAGGACTTTCACTGGATGTGTGAAGGGTTGCGAAATACATCTTTTTCCCTATCCTAGAGGATGAGACTCTCCTCGGGCTGGCTTGCTTAGAATCAGGCGTACTCCTTTCTGAACAACGCTCTACTGATTGGCCTACCACCCGTCTATTCTCTTGGGCTCACCAAGCAGCCTTGATGGAGGGAGACCACGAGCGACCGAGGGCTCGGACCCTTATTTCTCGACTGGAGCATCCTTCCCAGGCTATTGCTCCGCCTGGAGGCGACTTGTCCCCGGGCGCCAGGATTCCGGCTTTGGCCAAGCTGTCGGCATTCCTCAATGTCGTGAGTGCGACTATGATGAAATGTGCAATACGGCCTCCAGCGGGTCGGCTGACACCTCTGAGCCACTTGCTGCCCCTGCCGAGGATCCATTCTGCTTAGTTCAGCGGATCCTCGCGGGCTACAAATGAGCCCGCCTGGCGATGATTTAGGCTGCACCGAAGTCGGGGGTGGCACGCCAGTCGGCTCCTTCTTCTGAGCGGCTTGGGCCTCTTCAACATTGATGTGTTTGACGACCTCCTCTAGTAGGCTATCCAAGTCTTTGGGGGGCTTCCGTATGAGCGAGTGAAAGAAGTCCCCTTCTTGTAGCCCTTGAGTGAAAGCGCTGACCAACACTTTCGGGGCGGCCGTTGGCACGTCGAGCGCCACCCTAGTGAATCTTTTAAAGTAGGCCCGGAGCGGTTCCTTCGGGCCCTGTTTCAAGACGAACAGGTTAATACTTGTCTTGTGATGCCTTTGATTGCTAACGAAATGCTGGAGGAATGCCTTCCGGAGCTCCTCGAAGTTGATGATTGACCCGTCGGGTATTTGGCTGAACCATCGTTGGGCGGACCCAGAGAGTGTGGTCAAGATGGATCGACACTTCACGCCTTCCGAGTACTGCTGTAGCAGGGCGATACTCTCAAACTTCATGAGGTGTTCTTCGGGATCGACCGCCCCCCGCATACTCAGGCATAGTGACGAATCTGAGATGCCTGGGGACCAAATCCTCCAAGATCCAGGCAGCAAAAGGGTTGTGAGCGCAAGCAGCCAGTGGGGCACCGACGGGGGCTTTTACCTTATCGCGATGCGGTAAGAGAGTTTGACTAGACGCGGATGCCTCGATCGGCGCTGGCTTCGCTGCATCGGCCCAGTTAGGGCGTGTAGGTGGGAGGGCATAGGGCGAGTCTCCTTCTAGCGGAACGACCTCTCCCTGCCCTTCTGAGACATTAGGTGCCACGGGCTCCTGGGTCAAGTAGCTGGGTTGTTAGCGCGTGAGAACCTCAGTGGGGTTCCTCGATCCCTGGCAACTGAGAGGAGATCGCATTCCTCAAGAGTATCGGTCATCATGACCCGGTTGGGATTTTCCATCTTCGCTTCCGATCAGGTGGGATGCCCTCCTTCTAGCGCCAAATTTGATCCTGTCGCGAAGCGAGGTAGCAGTCCCAAGGGCCGGATGGTCTCCTGAGGTGCTACGAGCGGGTGATGTGGCTCCGGTCTGGCTCCGAGTCGGCGCTTGCCTGCAAAACAATGATCGTAAGCAAACCTGCCAAGGGTTTCCCCGGTCAGGCACTCCGATGGTCAAGGCAGTATCCGCAGGAATATAGTAGAGCTGAATTGAAATGCAGTAGTAGGGAGAGCTCGCCTGCGCATACCTGCGGTAGGAGGAGTGAAGAGTTTATATAGCCGGGGGAGCTAACAACCCTTGTCAGTGTTGACGAGACAAGGGTGTAATACCTGTCAGCTCATATGAGAGCACTCCCAGGAGCAGTGCGGCATGGCGCGGGGTGCTCGAACAGTATGAAAGTACTGGATTGGCGGACTAACTGTGAGATATGTCAGAGATGAGTAAGGTGTGCAGTATCCCAATAGCAAGGTCGTACCCGGGATATAATGATATAGGGGCATAGGGGAGATGTAGCCAGTACCCCGAGCGTCAACCGGCAGGTCCGAGTGTCAAGGACCGGTCGGGTAACGGCCAATGAGCGTGGGCAACCACGCGTCCGACTGGGAGAGTTGAGGTGCAGGGCACGCCTTGAGTCGGGGGGTTTATTGAGTTATGTCTAGCTGATTCCGTTAGATATCTGGTCCTGGTGAGGTTGCTGGAGCGTGGGTCACCACGCGTCTGATTGGATTGCCCAACCCCGATCGGGATCGGGGCAAAGGTCAAGATAACCGAGCCAGGAGGATCTTGGGGTCGGCCTGACTGACCCTGCTCGTCGCTGGCTGGCTAATGCCCCGGGGAACCCTCTGGCTCAGGAAACCCCGGGTGAGGTCTCAGGTGGTCCATCTGCTAGACCTGCACGGCGCCAGGCGGGCTGGATAAGCGGGTCATACTACCCGTAGGCAAGACCGGGATCAGTCTCCTTGTTAGATGGACATGTAAACTACAATTAAACCCTGGGACGCTGGGCTTCTAGACCGCCCACTGCGAGCGCTTCCCGATTTATCCTGGTGGCCAGTGGGAAACTTTCGTGTGACCGGGTCGGTCGCCCGAGGTTGGTTGGAAAAACCTCGTTAATCACAATTAAACCCTCTAGTCTGGGTACTGTGCACATTGAATAAATTGCAGGCGACTACTGGTTGATCAAAACTGCATTCGGAAAGATTATTTTGTTCCTTGGACTTGGCTGGATCCGTGAGGGAGAGACTTTGTGAATCACAAGAAACTGTAGAGTGTGGTGATCTGCATCAGTAAGAGTTGGTAGGAAAATTTTCCTCAAAATTCAGGAAGATCAATTAATTAATTAGTGATCTTAACATATTCTAGAAGATGTGCTAAATTAGTCGACATAATAGCATTTACTTTTCCGAGGAGTTGGTTGAGATAAAGAGAAATTCCACAAGAAGAAAGTAGGAGAGTTTCGCTCTTGTTTGTGTATATATATGTCTATTGGTTACATTTAGATTTCCCAGCAGCTTAGCTTAGAAAGACATAATTCCAATGGAGGATCGGAAGCTGCTTCCTCCTGGGTTTAGGTTTCATCCCACCGATGAGGAGCTCATCACCTACTATTTGACTCATAAGGTTACTGAGATTGGATTTGTCACTGAAGCTATTGCAGATGTTGATCTCAACAAGTGCGATCCTTGGGATCTCCCGGGTATTGCTACATTCTCTTAATTCAATCAATCTATCTAATTTGTCTCGGTGTATATTCATCGAGTTACACTACTAATGAACTTTGCAGGGAAGGCGAGTATGGGGGAGAAAGAGTGGTACTTCTTTAGCATAAAGGATCGAAAATATCCGACGGGGTTTCGTATCAATCGAGCCACAGAGTCGGGTTATTGGAAGACCACTGGCAAGGACAAAGAGATCTTTCATTGTCAAGTCTTGGTCGGGATGAAGAAAACCTTAGTGTTCTACAAGGGCAGAGCTCCCACAGGCGAGAAGACCAACTGGGTGATGCACGAGTACAAACTAATTCCCTACAATGCGATTTCAAAGGTAGTAGCTAGAACAGTTTTAATTTGTTGATATATAGACTTAGCTTGAAATCTTAATCCATAAAGATTATTATTATTATTATTATTTATTATTGCTGCTACATGTATAGGAAGAATGGGTGGTGTGTAGGGTCTTCAAAAAGAGTTGCAGCGGGAAGATTATTAAGCGGCAACCAAGCTGTCTACATTCGTCACTAGATTATAATTCCTCGTGCAACAATTTCACCTCGCTCAATGCGTCCGATTTAAACGATTTCGTCAGCACTCCCTCAACAATTGGCTCGCAGATTAAGCCTTTGCAGCTACCGAACTACAACGTTAATCACATGAATTGGGCAGTGGCGGACCAGTACATTAACGGTGCATGGATCCAAGGCCTGTTGGGAGCTGGAATGGTCCCAGAAATGATATTGAAGGCTTCGTTACCGGCGATCCATAATATTGTTCATCCTCATAAGGCACGAGCTGAAGCAGTGCAAGCAGCAATGTCGGACGACGTCGCCAGCTTGGGCTCGTGCGTGGCTCAGGGCGACAACAATTTGGAGGGCGTTTCTACGCATGGAGGAAATGCTTTGGAGAGATTACTAAGAAACGAAGTAGAGTCGATCGATTGTTTGGGCCATCAGTACTGATTGCTGTGCACTCGTTCGGCGAGTGCAAATTATTAACGTGCTGGGCTGTTACCGAAGGAACGGCACGGCACGGCACGGCAGCCGTGCACGCTATACTTTTCTTCTTCTACTAAACTTTCAGCAAAGTTACAAAATTAATTGAATTGCATAATTTGGATAATTAGTCAAATATATATACAAGAGATCATGTGTGGTCCGGTGTCGCTTTCGTCGGCCATACATTATAAAAAAACAAGGACTTGCCACGTTAATTGTTCCATAGGTCAAGGTCGTTCTATTTATATATTCCTAAACGTAGGTCATTCTAATAATTAAAGCCCCATTAATATTGAAACCCAAAAAGAAAAAAAAAAACACAGTGGAAAAGTCCCCCGTCGCAACCACTTCATGATCGATGATGGAATAACCCTCTGTCTCCTGCAACCTCGTGGAAGTTTCCGCTCCATTCATTCTTCAGTCAGCATCATGGTCGTCGGTCGTGCTGCACCGCGCGTGCTTTCGCGCGGTTAAGTCTTCGCTTAAACCCAACGAGGGGATCGATTCCCTTGAGTTAAGGATCTGGCCAAAAACTTCGGTTGACTGCTGGGGGATCGATTCCCTTAAGTTTCGAATATTTAATAATCAATAGTAAATATTCGAAACTTAAATCGACTGCCCAAGATATTAATTTATTATTGAGTAGACTGCCAGATAATCTCGTTGGGGGCATTAATAAAACGTGAAATCATCACATCATAGACATCGTCGTCCGGAGAGAAATTCAATAAATATATAGATATATAGATGGTGCATATCACATGCAGAGATAAATTCAATAAATATATAAGTAAAAGACGTATAGTGGAGTTATCATAGACAATGTCATTTTGAAAATCAGTCTCTCTCCAATTTGAAGGTATTATCATGTGTCCGTCATCGATCTTACATCGGGAATCTCGTTAGATAATATTAATATAAAACTTACCATGTGTTTCAATTAATAATTTTTAATTAAATTTCTATTTGAACATATTGAATCACTTTAAAATTTTATAAATAATAGTATAAATATAATTACAATTCATAATTTTAATTCCCTAAGGGGTGTTTGTTAAACAAGTTTAGAAGGTGGTTTAGAAGGTGGAAATGATAATGAAATCTATTTTATTTTCATTTATGATGATTAATATACGATAATCAGAATCAAAAATAAAAATGATATTCTTGATTATATAGCTCAATCCCCATTAAATTATCATTAAATTTATAAATCTCTAAATTAAAACTCATTATTATTATATTATCGAATATATACCAAATACCCTTAATATCCTACTCATGTGGATAGTGTAATCAAAAATAATTTTTTTTTTTATAATTTAAATATTCAATTCTTACACATTGGATGAATCCTAAATTAAAATGATCGAATCAGTTCGATCTCAACCGAATTTTTTTTATCGACTACTAGATGCTGCAATGTTATAAATTTTTTAAATTTATTAAATATAATAGACCTGATTAAAATTTAAACTTTTGTCTACCAGAAAATCCGTCGAGAACAAATCCTCTATCCCGAAATTCTCTCTGTCCCCGTATCCCAACTCGTCAGTGATGGTCGGCGAGTCCTCTGTTCGTCGATCGGACACTACCGGCGGCCTCCGGTCGTCGCTCCGAACAAAACTATATCCTAAGGGGTACGGTGAACCCGTCGGGGATCGTCATAATTGCGATCTCGCCGGAATCACTGTTGAATCCGGCGAGATCGCAATTGCGACGATCTCGATCGATTCACTGTTCCCAAGATATTATTTGATTCAGGACGACGATTAGATACTAATGATGATATTCGATTGACGATCGGAGAACTCTTCGACCATCGCCGACGAATTAAAACACAGGAACAGAGAAATTTGGGACAGAGGATCACGTTTCAAATTCGTCCCATTCTTTCTATAGTATATAGCATGAGGACAATTATTTTTCGGGCTACTATTGACTTGACACAAACGAGGTGGAGTCCACGCCGAGACAGAATTATCCCCCCTACAGATTATTATTGACTAAGTTATGATTTAATTTTACCAACCGTACAACAACAAAATAAAATAAAATACAAAAATAATCGAGAGGCAAAACACTGAGAAGAGATTATAATTATCACAAGTTTGCATAGATTTTTTTTTTGTTTGTTTGTTTTTACATATGGCGCAGGATTTAAACAAATTAGATGGCGAAAAATTACGCAATAAGTTGGATATGGATTCCAGCGATGCAGACACCGGCTCACCGTTGCAATCAGTCACCTTAGTCGTCGTCAGCTGGCTCTTCGTTCAGATCGAGGGAGCGCGTTGCCGTTCCGTTCTCCGCCACCGTTTCCTCCTCGTCGTAGTCGTATACCCTCTCCGCCGCCGCCTTACTCGATCTCTCCCAAACCTCGCGCTCGACGCTCATCCAGCCCCTCCGCGTGGAGGACTCTCCTGCGCCTGCCTCCTCGAAGTCCTCGCGCTCGAACGCCGGCCGCCACCGCGGCGCAGACTCTGCCTTCGCCGCCTCCTTGCCCGCGGCGGCGCTCGGGGCAAGTAACCGGGTCGCCTCGCGCATCCGGTGGAGGATGGCGAAGAACTCCTCGACCTCGTCGTCCTTGACGTCCTCCATCGTCGCCAAGCGTCGCCGAGGTGCCGGCCGTTCCACAACCACTGCGTCGGCAGTTGGACGCTTCCTCCTCCTCGTCTCCTCTGCCGCTATCTCCATAATCGAAGCGTTGTGGAGACGAGGAAATGTAAAGCGCCTTAGGCAGAATTATAACCTATACGGTAAACAAAAGGACGTTAGATGCATAGATAATTTTATGCGGTCGGAGCATTTGCGATGAGGTCATTGAGAGGATGATGATGCAATCACAGTGACATCATCGGCTTCGCCAACGACCACCTATAGTTTTTGACCACCGATCAATAAAGTCAGTTCGAGTGCCCGTTCGCATGTGGGGTATGGCGTCGGTCAACTTGGACCAATTTTACAAAATTTATTGGCGAGTCATGACTCTTATCTTCACGAAAACAAAAGACTCTTGTCACACAAAACAGGAGAATCTGATACTGAAAAATGGGGGGGGGGGACAAAAATATACCAGAGAAAATAAATATAAAAAATGAAAAATAAATAAAGTTACGATAATTTGACAACGTATTGTGAGATAATATAGAGAACACTATACTAAATCATTCCTAGTCAAACATTAATATTCAAGGACAATATTAATGCATGGAGACTAATATGTAGGTCAATTGATAACTTGAACTCATAAGTCATGAATATGTGATATCAAATTGACACATGAGTATACATTAGAGAATGTGTACTGAATTAACCCGCCATGAAAAAGTTTCATAGATTGTCATATGAGTGTCATAACCTTTCTCATGTGACTATCAGTATGAATAGTCCTTAGACTTGAAGTCACTACGGTTCCTTACATGAGGAGTTATGTACTTTAGTATCGTCAAACGTCACTCGTAACAGGGTGAACTATAAAGGCGATCACTGGGTATATAATGAATTATGCGGAGGAATATAAGTGATGTAGATGAGATCTATCCCTCCTATATGACGGAAGTGATATCTGTGGGTCCCTTGATCCAGTAGAACTGCTAAAACGCATAGTCATGCTCAAATGAGTCAATATGAGATATTGAGTTCATTTGTTTGAGTGAGTATACTTGGAAATCAAGAAACACAAAGATTGATCGAGGATGACACAGTTTATGCCTCATTGGTCAATCTAGATATCGAGGATAGAAGGACAAGGTTGTTGATGCAGTCTGGCCCTGATTGTTGTTTTGGTGTTGACACAGATTTAAGTTTAGGTGGATGATTATTGATTATGATTAAATCCTGATCGGGGATCAGACATGGTATGGAAAATCCTAGTCTGGAGGGCTAGGTGTTGGAAAATCCTAACCTGGAGGGTTAGGTGTTGAAAATCCTAGTCTGGAGGGCTAGGTGCTGGAAAATCCTAACCTGGAGGGTTAGGTGTTGAAAAGTCCTAGCTTGGAGGGGCTAGGTGTTGGAAAAGTCCTAATTCGGAAAGGTTGGGTGAAAAGTCCTAGCTTGGAGGGCTAAGTGAAAAGTCCTAACTTGGAGGGTTAGGTGCAAATTCCCATCCTGGAGAATTAGGTGAAAAAGTCCTAGCTTGGAGGGTCAGGTGCCTAGCTTGGAAGGCTAGGTTGGATGGAGTTCTAACTCGGAAGGGTTGGGTGAAAAGTCCTAGCTTGGAGGGCTAGGTGAAAAGTCCTAACTTGGAGGGTTAGGTGCAAATTCCCAACTTGGAGAGTTAGATGGAAAATCCTTAGCTTGGAGGGCTAAGGTGGATGGAAACTTAGCTTGGAGGGCTGAGTTTGAGTCTCTGGATCGGTCTGGTGATCGATCAGGGATTCTAGCACGCTGCTCCTTCGTGGATCGGTCTGGTGACCGATCCAGCGATGACTGATCGGTCGGGTGACCGATCAGGGAGCACACAGTGAGGTTGGGAACCTACTGTGCTGCTCCTGATCGATCTGGTGACCGATCAGGGAGTATGTGTTTCACCCATTGACTGGCTCCTGATCGGTCTGGTGACCGATCGGTCTGGTGACCGATCAGGGAGCGAGCAGTGAGGTTGAGTTCCCCTGCTGAACTGCTCCTGATCGGTCGGGTGACCGATCAGGATCACTGTGCAGATCGTTCCGGAGAACGATCAAGCGTCGCAGGTTCCTCTCTATGATCGATCAGGACGGAGCTTGATCAGTCTGGTCATGATCTGATCAGTCTGGTGACCAATCAGGAGGCTGTCTGATCGGTCTGATGACCGATCAGGAGGTCTGGACTGCGAAGCTCAGAAATTGCCCAAGAAAGGGGTGGATCGTTCGGGTGATCGATCCACAACCTGGGATCGGTCTGGTGATCGATCTAGGAGAAGTCACAAAGAAATCGCGATTTCTGATTGAGCGTTGGGGACAGATCAGGACGGAGCCTGATCGGTCTGGACCTAGCCTGATCGGTCTGGTGACCGATCAGGAGTCGCTCTGATCGGTCGGGTGACCGATCACTTTAATTCAAATTGCACTGTCAGATGCTCTGATCGCGTCTGACCGTATCCGATTCGCTGATGGTTGCCTCTGATACTTGATTTACTGTGTGATATACTGCTCTAATATTCTGACTAAGCTGCAGGTGACAGGGGAGGATTCAAACACTCAAGGAGAAGTCAATGGAGGCTTTCCTTGGAGCAGGTTTGTCCATTTCTCATCTCAGGTTGCAACGGCTGGAGCTGCAGGACTGAAGCCGCTGACTGAAGCTTGGCTGAGGGAGCTCAGGAAGTTCAGTAAGGGTTCAGTGTAGCTGGCGTTGGCAGTGAGGCAGCTGGAGGCTGCTGGAGATGAGGTCACTTGATGCTTGGTGGAGAAACAAAAAGGAACGGGAGACAGCTTGGTGGAAGCAGAGAAGCATTCGAAAGCTTACAGCTTGTGTTCTTGAGTTCCTGTGCCTTGAGTTCTCCACATCAAGCTTGCTGTGTTCTTGAAGTTTCCATCATTCTGAGCAAGCTATCGAGAAGCAATCATCCATTACTCGAGCACTTGAAGGAGAGAACGAGAGGCTTGGAGTCCGACAGTGGGAAGACACAAAGAAGGGTTCTTGCGTGAGATCGCCACTGGGTGGAGCTCAGGGAAGCTTGCTGCGTTCTTCTCTTTGCTGGGTGTTTGAGTAAGATCTTTCTTGTTGTTTCATTGAGCTTAAACATTTATCTGATTGAAACGCTGTGGAGAGGTTTCTCCACCGAGAAGGAGGTTGCTTTATATCCGGTGATCACCGGGGCTTGATCTGCCGACGATCAAGGGATCGCCCACCTTAAGGGCACGCCAAGGAGTAGGGGCAAGTTATCCCCGAACCTTGTAAACCCTCTTGTTAGCGATCTTGGTAACTGTGGTTGTTAGCTTTCATCTTTGTTTTTAGTTTACTGTACTATTTTGTTTTTCCTTTGCTTCTTCCGCTGTGCTACTGATAAGCTAAGTGCAGAAAACTTGCTAAGTTCTCAAAGGAAAGTGTTGGCTATGTTCACCCCCCCCTCTCTAGCCATCTCGTCACCAACAAAGGTCATACATTGTCATAGTCACGGAGGTTAAGTCGGATCTCGACTTTTCTTGTTACTTGGGTAGCAATGATGCATTATTAGATGTCGCTCATTGCTTATATGTCTAAAGCGGTTTAGGCACATTGCCAACGTTACAAGAACCTATCGGGTCACATACTAAGGGCACGATGCTTCGGAGATTGATTGATCTTAGTTTGACTAAGATTTGATCCGAATTGGATTGATTGAGTTAAACTCAAGTGAATCCAATTGGATTATGGGATTGAGATCTAATTTGAGTTAGACTCATTTAGATTAGACTTAATCACATTTGGATGAGATATTAATTCATTAAAGTGTTTAATGAATTAATAATAAATAAAGAGGAAAAATCTCTCTTCATTGAATAGAGAAAAGTTGAAGAGCCACATGAGAAGATGTGCTCTTTATTGACTTTAATAAAGAGAAGCTAAAGGGACAAAAACCTCTTCATATTCATGGGATGAGTGTAAAAGAGTTTCTTGTCATTTGGATGATGTCTTAGTCTTTTTCCCTTCCTCTCTTCCTCCTCTTCTCCCTCTTTAGCCGAAACCCTATTTTGGTGTTCTTGGTGTCTCTGCGAACTACCTCAAGTTGCTAGCACAACTAAGATAGTTCTTCTCCGAAGTTGAGAGATTGTGTTCGTGTGGATACGCATAGAGGCATGGACGCTTGAACGTGCAAGAGATTCGGCATACCTTGGATGAGCGGGATAAATGAAAGGGTACTCATCAAAGGTATATCTATAAGATAAGTAGCTGTAGATCAACTTTGTACGAGTTTTTCTTTCGCATGAATTGCTCGAGGGATCTTGTTTCCACTGCGGATTTTTATTTATGTTGCCGGGAGATCCCAACATGATCAATCAATCCAAAGTACTTGCAGTTTAGTTGAGGTTGGTTAGGGTCATATGGTATTCATAGAAAGTGTTCGAGTTATATAAAGCACAAATTGAATTTGATTAGAAGTTGAGCAATGGGTTCACAGAATGGACTGATGGCTAGCACATAAGACATTACTATTATGAGATTTGAGGGTTAAATCCGGTGTGAAGTCATGTGCTTGCCTTCTCTCATGTATTAGTCATTGTTTGGGTTAGTAGTTTCTATGATTTACCTCCTCGGTGTGACCCATAAGATAGGTTGACAGGGACACTAGGGGTGGGTGAATCGACTTTTGCCATTATAGGTATTGGATTAATTGTTCTCATGAGTTGGCATAGTTGGTTCATGTAAGAATATTACTGTCAATAGGTTTGAGGTCGATTTTCGATAGGTATGGAATGCTCTGCTAGTTGTCTCAATCCCTCTTGGCATGCATTGTTGTAGCTGAGCGAAATCTTTCATGATTTATCTTCCTTTTAGATAATGAAGGGTCATCTAAAGGAGTCATCGAGGTGACGATTTTATTTATTTTTTTTTTACTGACAATTGATATTGAATTAATTTTTTTAGTTGCTAGAATTTCTAAGCGGAGCTTAATTGTAGGAAAAAATAAATAAGCTTTCAAGGAAGATGGATGGGGGTAGGAAGAGCTTCAGAGAAGTTGAACTGAGATGACCTCTATGTATCTTTGAGCTTAGGTGGTCTTCAAATTCTTCTTTGAAGAGGCAATTCCTCTCTTTCCATGTGATCTTGAATCCCTCTTAGTTGATCCCCATGGGATGGACCCATAATTATAATATGAGTGTTGTCATCTTAAGATCTAAAGATCAAAACCTGACTAAGCCAGTGTGTCCGTCCTCTTCACGCGCTAACCACAACATCCGGTTTATCTCTTTCGTGTTGGCCCTAAGACGGATTGGAGGAGGCGATGGAGACGAGGGAATCACCCTTTTGCCACCTTGAATCTCTCTTAGTTGCCCCTGAGGGTGAATTGTTATAGTTATGACTGATAACTCAAAGATCTAAAATTCGAAACTCAATTACAATATATTATCGTCAATTTACCAAAGGGCGTACCTAAGAATTGGAAATTACCAATTGGCGTACCATGGTTTCTATTTTACCAAAGGGCGCAACCCATTAAGTGAACTTCCTATTATACCCCTCCCGCCACAAAATACCTTTTTCTATTCTCATTTTCGAGACATCCGAACCACTTTAGCAGTAAAGTAATATTTTGTGGTTCGGATGGCTAGGTAGTCGAATTTTTCTCCATTCTCTCTCAGTGCAACAACGTAAATGGTATTGTCGAAGGAGGAGGGCATTGTGTGTGCCCTAGCGGTGCTATAGTCGCGAGCTCATCCCTCGAATCCCTCCGCCCAACCAAAACCTAGGCAAGTATGAAAAGTGTTAGTGTGTGATCCTGAGGCAGCTTTAAGTGTTAACGTTGAAGTCCAGATTGCTCGGCACTATCAAAGTAGGGGTTAGGGTTTCTGCACGGGTGATTTTTATGATAATGGCAGGAAAAAGGTCTGTGGGTGGTTCATCGTCTTCTTTCTTGACATTATTCACCAAGGTATGTTAGCGATAGGCTTAGGTAAGAACAACATAGTTTTTGAAAATGTTTAAACTTATTTTTGCTAAATAAATTTGTAATGTATAAAAACTGTAGGGTTCAGATGACTTTGGACAAAAATTATATTGGTGCAGTGTTTTAGGCCACTTTAAATATTTTTTTGAAGCATTTGAAATTTTAAATAATCGACATATTGCGAAGATCAAAGAGTCGCCCTTCAGTTTTTTCTTGGACATACAAGAATTGCAGCATATCCGTGGAATTTTGGTTAATATATTTGAAAGTTGGGATTCAACCTCGCAAGTTTTTAAATTCTCAGGTAATAGTTTAAATTATCAATTGTAAACAATATCTATAGTAAGATAAAACTTGGATATAGATGACCTTAAATGATTTATATTTGATCAATTTAAATGATATTTCAGGCCTACCGAGGGCCTGAAGTGAAATTCAATTAAGGCTGGTAGGCCTGAAATAAATCATTTCAGGCCTACCGAGGGCCTGAAGTGATTTTACTTCAGGCCCTCGGTAGGCCTGAAATGATTTTATTTCAGGCCTACCGAGGGCCTGAAGTGAATTTCACTTCAGGCCCTCGGAAGGCCTGAAACGAATCATTTCAGGCCCAAGTTGGGCCTGAAAGGAATTCATTTCAGGCCCACGTTGGGCCTGAAAGGAATTCATTTCAGGTCCACGTTGGGCCTGAAATGATTCATTTCAGGCCCACATTGGGCCTGAAATCAAATCATTTCAGGCCCAACGTGGGCCTGAAATGAATTCCTTTCAGGTCCAACGTGGGCCTGAAATGAATTTATTTCATGCCCAAAGTGAAATAATTTGAAGCCTATATTCTTGATGATAACTAAATATTTTAATTGTTTCAGGTGTACCGGTTGCATTTACTAGACGAGATGTTGCTTTATTACTGGGCATAGTGGACCGTGGTGTTTCGGTCCCTATTAATTCAACTAAAGCATCGGGTGACCTCTATCGTACTTACTTCTCAAAAGAAAAACAACCTACCAGAACAAGAATTGAGGAGTTACTTAAACATTATTCTAAAAGTGTTGAATCAGAGGATGATGTGTTATTAGTTTGTAAATTATATATTTTGTATATATTTGTTTATGTTTTATTTTCGTCTAGTACATATAAGACCCCTCTAGGTCTTGTAGATATAGTAGATGATTATGACAATCTTGGTAGATTCAACTGGGTAGAAGCTATCCATAATTTTTTATCTCCACAATTACCTAAGATTGGGGACTTATTTTCATTAACTCAGGGAAACCAGAGCACCACCAACCTCCCTTACCTAAAGGGATTTGCTGGGCTTTTGGCAGTGAGTAGAATTTTCTTGATAAATTTTATAATATTTTGCTATCATTAATGTATTTGGCTGGAAAACTTTGTGTAGGCATGGTTTTTGGAGCATGTACCCATTCAAAAAGCATACAATGTTGAAGGACCCCGAATAAATAAGTGGAGGAATATTCCTTCGCATATTAGTAAGGTGAGGGACCTTGTCAACCGAATCAGGTCCGAAGAGATAATTATTATAAACTGTGATCTATGTTAGTTTGATATAGAGGCAGTAACATTTGTGTACTTGGTAATTGACAGGTGTTCATTGAAATAATTCCTAACCTACATGAAAAAACATTGTTTGAGAACCTTGATATTGGTGATGACATTCCACGGGCAATGGAGACATCACAAGGACATCACACAAAAGATGTAAAGCTATGTGGTGAATGCATTCTTAAAAGACAACCTAATCAAGGAGCTAACAGAGGAGAATATATGTTTGAATGAAAGGGTTAAGGAATTACTTTCAATTATTGAAAAAAGGGCATGGAAGCTCAAGAAAGCTATCCTTTAGTCGTTCCTCTTTCTGATCCAATATCTTATAGAACAAGGAGAGGACGGGATCGAACTCGGTATGATTACAGGGATACTCCAATTGACAGTCCAGTATGACACCAGCTATTACCTAAGGGGAAGCGGAGTAAGAAACAAATATCAAAAGTCATTGACAAGGGAAAAAGGAAACTTAGTGAGGAGGATATGGATGAAGCAAGAGAAACCATTACTGTAATGGAAGTAATGTTTAAAGAAGATATAGAGGAGGAAAAAAGAAGGACCTCCGAACTATACAAAATGAGGCAACAAGGCATTGATGTATGTGAGTTATTTTCATATAAATTAAGTCAAATTTATTGAATTTGGTCATTAATTAGTCTGGGCTAAATTTTATCGATGTAGTTTGTGAAGAAGCATTTTATGAATTCGAAGAAGAAAAATCAAGATAAAGTAGTGGGCTACCTGATAAATAAATTGGAGAACCTAAAATAAGTTATGAAACATAGTTTAGTTAATATATTTTGGTCATTAATATATAATCTTATCAATTTACTTGGCAGGTTGGCTAATGAATTTATCTGGGAGGATGCACCCTTTGCTTTGAATTTGCATTCATTCTTACAAATCCTCAATGGAGAGGTTTTCACAAAAGGCAAGGTCATTGATGCCTTCTGTAAAATTATATTTAGGGGAGCATCCACATGTGGTAGGTCATACAACAAGTCAATATATTGTTCAACCTTCTTCACAGTAAGTGATGTAAATTAGTATCAATTAATAGATTGTAGAAGACATAATATTATGATGTGGTTATTAATAATTTTGAGTATGTAAATTTTTAGTCTTCACTAAGATCGTCAAGAAAGTTTTCCCTACAACAAGTGATGAGGACTGATATGATAGAATAAGGGTTTAGATATATTTTAATACCTTTGTGCAGTGATAATACACACTTTCACTTGTTGGCGGTGGATACAGAAGCAATGACTTTCAATCATTTAAATTCTCTTGCTAGTGGCCATAAATATAAGAATGATTTTGACTCAGCGGTGAGCTACCTACCTTTATTCATATATATGTTCATCATTTGGTCTAAAATGTCATTGAAATTCATGATATATTTTACAGGTAAAAGAACTTAAACAATATACTCGCGAGGAACTTACAACTATTCATCCATATCTACAAAGTCATCATCTCTTGGACAAATGACCCTCCGTCAGACAAAAATGTCCCCAACAAGAACATAGGTAAGTAACTGAGGAAGAGTTTCAAAATTATAAAATTATGAAAGTATTTTATAACCCCACTTATTGAAATCAGAAATACTGTTTGTTATTTTCAGCGTGGACTGTGCCTTCTTTGTGATGCAATAAGTCCGATGTCTCCTATACGATGAGAAGATGAATTTCAAACAAGGAGATATGACGAAAATGAGATTTGATCTGACAGTTAATATTATGAGGGACATGTATTGTAAAACATGAGACTCAATCACTTGAAGTATTGTTGTAAAAAAAATCCTTTGCTAGTGATTGAGCTCCATTTGTATCCAAATTCTATATTTTGTAGATGTTGTCATATGAATATAATTTATTGTCAAAAAAACAAAACAATTGTGTGATGGTGATTCACATCCAGTTGCTGCAATGTTGTGTACCAACTGATACGGTAAGATAACATAACTCATAATGATTGGGACTAAGTTTGCACACCAGAAATAACATCTCTTTCGTTAACTCTAACTACTGATATCGAGTATGGACATATCCAAGTATCGAAGGTCCATTAGTTGGTTTTGGTAGAAACCCACTAATAGATTTACAACACTCCTATTGCAACATAATTTGAAATTTTGACTTAATGGTCTCGAAGGAATTGAAATTTGGTATGCATTCTGTATTTAGTTAGTAAGATGGATTATGTCTACCATAAATTTAATAAATTTGTTTCAAATTTTAAAAACTGTAATACTGTTTTGATAAAATTCAGGCCCACGGTGGGCCTAAAATAAAAAGATTTCAGGCTCACGGTGGGCTTGAAATCACTTCAATTCAGGCCCAGTGTGAGCCTGAATAGCTTCATTTCAGGCCCAACGTGGGCCTGAAATAAATTTATTTCAGGCCCATCGTGGGCCTCAACTGGGAAAATTTCAGGGTCTCTGCTAACCATAAAATCCTTCTGATTTAAGTTGGTGGACAATAAATTTGTAGTTGTATATGCGTATAAATCTGACTGCATCTTTCTGTACTAACTGATACGTTTATAGAACATAACTCATAATTATTGGTACTAAGTGTGCACATAAAAACCCACTGATATACCTAAAAACCTCCTATTGCAAACTACTCCTATTGTGATATAGAATTATTAGATGTTTGGACACCAAAAATATCATCTCCTAGCTCTACCCTGTCTATTGAAATAGGGTTTTCAGAAATCCAGATATGGTAGAGCCATCAGTGGGTTTTGGTCAAAACCCACTGATATACCTAAACTACTCCTATTGCATTGGTGATACAGAATCAATAGAGGTTTGGACACCAAAAATATCATCTCCTAGCTCTGCCCTGTCTATTGATATAGGATTTTCAAAAATCCAGATATGGTAGGTCCATCAGTGAGTTTTAGTTAAAACCCACTGACATACCTAAACTACTCTTATTGCATTGGTGATATAGAATCATTAGATGTTTGGACACCAAAAATATCATCTCCTAGCTCTACCCTGTCTATTGATATAGGGTTTTCAGAAATGCAGATATGGTAGGTCCATCAGTGGGTTTTGGTTAAAACCCACTGATATACCTAAACTACTCCTATTGCATTGGTGATATAGAATCATTAGATGTTTGGACACCAAAAATATCATCTCCTAGCTCTACCCTGTCTATTGATATAGGGTTTTCAGAAATCCAGATATGGTAGGTCCATCAGTGAGTTTTGGTCAATTCCCACTGATATACCTAAACTACTCGTATTGCATTGGTGATACAGAATCAATAGAGGTTTGGACACCAAAAATATCATCTCCTAGCTCTACCCTGTCTATTGATATAGGGGTTTCAGAAATCCAGATATAGTAGTTCCATCAGTGGGTTTTGGTCAAAACCTACTGATATACCTAAACTACTCCTATTGCGTTGGTGATACAGAATCAATAGAGGTTTGGACACCAAAAATATCATCTCCTAACTCTACCCTGTCTATTGATATAGGGGTTTTCAGAAATCCAGATATGGTAGGTCCATCAGTAGGTTTTGGTCAAAACCCACTGATATACCTAAACTACTCCTATTGCATTGGTGATACAGAATCAATAGAGGTTTGGACACCAAAAATATCATCTCCTAGCTCTACCCTGTCTATTGATATAAGGTTTTCAGAAATCCAGATATGGTAGGTCCATCAGTGGGTTTTGGTCAAAACCCACTGATATACCTAAACTACTCCTATTGCATTGGTGATACAGAATCAATAGAGATTTGGACAACAAAAATATCATCTCCTAGCTCTACCCTGTCTATTGATATAGGGTTTTTAGAAATCCAGATATGGTAGGCCCATCAGTAAGTTTTGGTCAAAACCCACTGATATACCTAAACTACTCGTATTGCATTGGTGATACAGAATCAATAGAGGTTTGGATACCAAAAATATCATCTTCTAGCTCTACCCTGTCTATTGATATAAGGTTTTCAGAAATCCAGATATGGTAGGTCCATTAGTGGGTTTTGGTCAAAACCCACTGATATACCTAAACTACTCCTATTGCATTGTTGATACAGAATCAATAGAGGTTTGGACACCAAAAATATCATCTCCTAGCTCTACCCTGTCTATTGATATAGGGTTTTCAGAAATCCAGATATGGTAGGTCCATCAGTTGATTTTGGTCAAAACCCACTGATATACCTAAACTACTTCTATTGTATTGGTGATACAGAATCAATAAAGGTTTGGATACCTAACCCACTGATATACCTAATTAAATAATAAATAATGATAAATAATTAATAATTGGTTTTTATAAGATGGAAAAAATATTTAATTCATTGGTGGGCCTGAATATCTGACATATCAGGCCCATGGTGGGCCTGAAATCAGAGATATTCAGGCCCATTGTGGACCTGAATAACTCTTATTTCAGGCCCAGCGTGATTCATATATATGTAAATTTGAGAGCCTTGAAAATTAAATATAAATACATAATCAATAAAATGCACATGATAAATCAAAAATATATATGATATATAACAAATTTAGTTTTAGAAATAAAAATAGATATATAACCTAAATTATATTTATAATACATATAAAGAAAATAGGCCCGCGTAGGGCCTGAAATCCTCTTATATCAGGCCCAGCAGTGACTCAGGTTTAAAGCGTCCCTGGGAGCTTAGTTCTAAGCAATCGTCTTCTGGCTCCTGATTTGTTGTGATTTGAAGGTAGTGTGCTTGTCTTCATTGGAGTAGTTGTGGCCGACATCCTCGTCATCGGACTAGTCGAATTGTACATACCCTAAATTTTAGTTTGTCATTTCAGTTCTTGCTTGTCACCTAGGGTTAGCGATAGTCTTCAGTAAAAGACCGAATATGAGGAGACCCTTTTATGAACGAATTCTAAGTGTCATTTTTGTTTGTGTCAAATAATTTTTGTTTGATGGTTGCTATGTTCGGGATGGCTCCAAAAAGATCATCTTCAAAGAAAGCTGCTCCTACAAAATCGAAGAAATAGCAAGGCCCTAGGGGAAGTCATGGGAAAAAACAGCAGACACAACGAAAAATCAAATTGCCTACCGAGTATACAAGTTTTGCCAATAGAGGTCGAAGTAAACGAATGAACTGGAAAAGTAGCCTTTGCCATTTCAAAAATTTTATTGATTCTGTTCCACCCACACCAGCACAAGAATAGTTGCTTCGAGAAACACCCTTTTCTTGGATCCTCGACCTCCCCACTAGTTCTTATGTAAGACCCCAGGTTCAGAATATATTTGATAATTGGGATGAAGAAGAACAGAGCTTTGTATTCCATGGGAAAAAACTCAATTTCACAAAGGTTGATATATCACTTATTCTAGGGCTACTAGACAATGGAGAGATAGTCCAACTTGATTTGAATGAGGCCTCCAGCCCACTGTACAAGGAGTATTTTCAAGATTCCAGTTGTTCTGCAAAGAATTTGGAGAAACTGCTAATAAAGTCTACATCCAATGACAAGCTGTACTGTCAGTTGTATATACTCTATTTTTTTGTACAGTTCTATTTTGTGGTACTATCAGCATACTTGCCCTTCCTGACTTGTCACTAATTGATTGCGTAGATGATTTTGACAATCTACCAAACTATAATTGGTGCAATGCCATCTACAATTTCATGGCTCCTGAGTTGGAAGCCATTGGAAATGAGGTGACATTGAGGCATAGACCACATGTAGGTGATTCAACCCAACCAGCCAAGGCTCCCTTGCTTAAGGGATTTCTAAATATTATGGTTGTAAGTTAGAGTACATATACCTGCTCATATAATTTGATGATGGATATGTTGGGATTGGGATGGCTATAGAGGGGGGGGGGGGTGAATATAGCCGGACACAATTTCTTGGCTCTTTTCAAATCTTCTCTGCACTTAAGTTAGTAGCAGCGGAAACAAAACAAATGCAGAGAAGCAAACTTAACAAAACTGCAGAAACAGAGAATACAAACCAAGGATCGCTAACAAGGATCATTTACAAGGTTCGGGGATAACTTGCCCCTACTCCTTGGCGTGCCCGTGAGGTGGGCGATCCCTTGATCGTCGGCAGATCAAGCCCCGGTGAACTCCGGATAGTAGAAGCCTCCTTCTCGGTGGAGAAACCTCTCCACAAGTGATCTCAAGAAGATACAAGTTAAGCACACGAGACACTCGAGAAGACAAGCTCACAAAGATGCACAAGAAAGCTCAAGCACAAAGCAACAGAGAGCACGAACACAGCCTAGCCAAACTTCCCAAGTTTCTGTCTTGTTCGCCTCCGCTCCTCTGCTTCCAGCTTCGTCACTTAAGCTCCGCTCACCATCACAAGCTTCATCAGCATCCACTGAGCCAGCCTAAACCCACTGACCTCCCTGAGAACTCAGTCCACTGAAGACCTCCTCTCCAGCTGAGCCTCCGTCGCCAGCTGCGTCAGTTGCCCGTTGAAACCTGAGAATGAGAAACAGCCAAACCTGCTCAACGGAAAGCATCCCATTGACCATCCTTGAGTGTTTGAATCACCTGTTATCACCTGCACACTCCAACAGAGGCTTAGCAATGCATATCAAAACATATCAGCAGTGTATCAGAGAATCGGCAGTGAAAACAGACGCGATCAGAGCTTCTGACAGCGTATTTGAATTAAAGTTCTGCGCCTGATCGGTCACCAGACCGATCAGGAAGGACAATGATCGGTCACCAGACTGATCCAGAAGTCTTCTGCACACTCCTGATTGGTCCCCAGACCAATCAGGCTCCTGCCTGATCGGTCACCAGACCAATCAGGCTCCAGCCTGATCGGTCACCAGACCAATCAGGCTGCTTCCAGACCAATCAGGAGTCATCCCGATCGGTGATAGTGAGAACCTTGCGACAAATGATCGTTCACTAGACCGATCTGAGCAGTATCCCTGATCGGTCACCAGACTGATCAGGGGCAGATCAGCAGGGGAACTCAACTCACTGTTCGCTCCATGATCGGTCACCAGACCGATCAGGAGTTGTGCAGTGAGTGAAACACACACTCCCTGATCGGTCACCAGACCGATCAGACATCACTGGATCGGTCACCAGACCGATCCACGAAGGAGCAGCGTGCCAACTCCCTGATCGGTCACCAGACCAATCCAGGGACGCAGACCTAGCCTTCCAAGCTAGGATTTCATTCACCTTAGCCCTCCAAGCTAAGGATTTTTCAATCTAACTCTCCAAGTTGGGTATTTGCACCTAACCCTCCAAGTTAGGACTTTTCACCTAGCCCTCCAAGCTAGGACTTTTCACCCAACCCCTCCAAGTTAGACCTTTATCCAACCTATCCCTCCAAGCTAGGCACCTGACCCTCCAAGCCAGGACTTTTTCACCAAACTCTCCAAGATGGGACTTTTCACCTAACCCTCCAAGTTAGGACTTTTCACCTAGCCCTCCAAGCTAGGACTTTTCACCTAGCCCTCCAAGCTAGGACTTTTCACCCACCTCTTCTGAATTAGGACTTTTCAACACCTGGCTTCACTCACCAGGACCCGGCTTCACTCACCGGGATTTCCAACACCTGGCTTCACTCACCAGGACCCGGCTTCACTCACCAGGACCCGGCTTCACTCACCGGGATTTCAATCACCTGGCTTCACTCACCAGGACCCGGCTTCACTCACCGGGATTTCAACCTAGCTTCACAAGCTAGGACCTGGCTTCACTCACCAGGGTTTCATGCCCAGTCCCCGACCAGGACTTTAACCCAAATTCGCTCAACCAAACTTAAATCATTGTCAAACACCAAAACAACAACCGGGCCAGACTGCATCAACAGGATATTATTTACTAATTATAATCATGTTGCAGGTATGGGTTAGTGAACATATTAGTATTGCTGCTCCTGAACATCCTCATAGATTGCCAAGAATACTTCGCTGGACTTGGCCTAAAGCCCATGTTGACAGCATCAAGAGGATGATAGACCGTGTGGCCACAAATTTAATTATTGTTGATTTAATTCCGTTTGATATAGAGCATGATTTAGTACCTGACTACTCTCCTCCAACTCAACCACTTGAGGTACAATGTGAGGTATTATAGCAGGCACCAGAAGGAAGCCAGGCAGCACAAGGAAGGCTACAGGCCTTACAAATGGAAGCCTGCAATATATGTATAGAAAAACAAGAACAAATTGAGAGCTTACAACAACAATTAAGTATAGCACTTAAAAGTTTGGAGGATGGCAAAAGTGAGACGGCAACAACCATCAGTGCCAAGGATGAAATTATTGCTCAGAAGGAAACAATAATTGCGGAGAAGGAGTCCCAGCTTAAACAAAAAGATGAAATCATTGTTGAAAAGGATAAAATAATTGGCGACAAAGATTCCTAGCTTAAAGAACAAGATGATCAAAATAAAAAAATGGTAGCTGTAAGAGATACGATTATACATCAGGCTAACCACAAAATCATGAAGCTGCATAAACAATTGGTAGGCAAAAGGTCAGATGAAGGTGAGCCACTTCCCAAAAAAAGGAAAATAACTCAGCTCAGACCAGACTACCAGGCCAAAAGCAAGGGCAAACAAGTTGTTCAGGATGAGGATGAGGATGAGGATGAAGATGAAGATGACCAGCCTCCTGCTCCATCAATGTTTGATACTACAACGCAAACAACAAAATATGTGACCTCCACCCAAACAAACTTATCTGAACATCAGGCAGCTAAAGCAAAAGAATTTCAAAAGGCGAAAAGCAAAATCATGAAGAATGCCAGGGTATTTTTTAAGAAGAATAAAGATGCAGAGATTGCTGAAACATTATTAAAGCTTAGTAAATTAAAGTGAGTTAGTTGCTATTGCGATTGGAAAAATTTTGTAAAACAATGATGATTATTGACATTCATTAATAAAATTTAATCATTGACCTTGTTATTAAGTTGCTTATCTTATTTGCATGTAGGTATGAGTTGAATCCAGTATAGTCCAATGGGACCTTTTCATTAGATATGCAATCATTTTTGACAATATTTGATTGGAATGACTACACAACCAGGGATTGCATAAATACATACTGGATAATTCTTGTAAATGAAGCAAAAGCGTGTAACTCACCATACCACCCTGTTGGATCGAGAAAACCGATAGAGGGGGGGGTGAATATCGGTAAATTTTCGGATTTACGTAAAGAGCACGTACACAGCGGAAATAAAGACAAAAATAATAGCAGCACAAAGACATAGTCGATTTACTTGGTTCGGAGCCTGTGTCGACTCTTACTCCAAGGCCCACGGTCGTTGACCGTTTACTTTGGGCAATTCTATATAAGCGCAAAATCAGTTTACAAGAATAGATTTACAAGTATAGCACTATCAAAATAAAAGGAACTCTTCTTTTACCGACGTCCGATTGTAGGTTGACTTTCCGGAGCAGCAGGACGTCGGCTCGAGTTGGGCAGTTTCTGGAGCAAGGTGTGAGCACAGAAGAGCGTGGAAGCGTTAAGCCAATTGATTATTGAAGCCTGGGGTCGAGGGCCCTTTATATAGGGCCTGGGGGTGCCCGGGACGTCGGGGTCATCCCCCACGTGGCCTCTGATCCGCAGAGCTCTCGGTCAGCGTCTATCCTCTGGATCCGCTTTGACCGGGGCGCCCGGAGCGCTCGGGGCGCCCGCATTGACCAGTCAATGCCTTATCTTCTCGGCTTCGCAGGTGCGCGGGTTCGGGATGCGCTTGGGGGCGCCCGCAGCGCAGGGGGCGCCCGGGAGCAGCGCGGGCGCTCGGGAGACGGGGGCGCCCGGGTCAGCCCGGCCCAGCCTGTATTCGAACTCCCTTGACTTTACTTGTTTTGTATTGCCCATGGGGGCGTCCGGGACACTCCGGGCGCCCTGGTCAGCTGTAGCCTCATTCCTTTGAGGCTTTCTGAGCTGCAGACACACGTTCCTTCGGTCCTGCATCCAGGGTTAGTCCAAAACACAATAAAACAATAAAGTATTAGATTATACAGCCTTAGCTGTCTTGGTTCTGACTTTGGTCTCCAAAATGGAGCCCTAGGTCGAACCAACGCCTACTGTTCCCTCGATGGGGAACGCGTCCTCACCTACTCCTCTCGGGAGAATTTACCTGATGCCAACCGTTCCTCTGGTTGGACTTTTGCCTGACGGTCCTTTGTCAGGTCTTGGATACCGAGCTGCCCTTCGCCCGGTGCCTAGCATTCCTTCGCTAGGTCTTGGTGACTAGCAGCCCTTCGCTAGTTGCCTAGCAGTCCTTCGCTAGGACTTGGTGACTAGCAGCCCTTCGCTAGTTGCCTAGCAGCCCTTCGCTAGGACTTGGTGACTAGCAGCCCTTCGCTAGTTGCCTAGCAGCCCTTCGCTAGGACTTTGGATCCTGGCAGTCCTTCGCCAGGTGCCTAGCAGTCCTTCGCTAGGGCTTTGGATCCTGGCAGCCCTTCGCCAGGTGCCTAGCAGCCCTTCGCTAGGGCTTTGGATCCTGGCAGCCCTTCGCCAGGTGCCTAGCAGCCCTTCGCTAGGACTTTTCCTGCACACTTGAGTAACATTGTCAGATCACCAATAAACTTAACTTTGAATCCTTTGCCAATATCAAAATAAGGTTCGATATGGTGCTTCCTGCACCAACAATCTCCCCCTTTTTGATTTATGGCAACACAATTCAAAGTTAAGTAAAAAGCATATAACAGTTAAGCAAGAGGGTTAAGACCAATAAAACATAGCAGTTCTGAACAGTCTAAAACCAATGTAATTTGAACAGAAAATTTTTCATACTCCCCCTGAATCATTGTGTTATAAAATACTTAACTTAACACTTAACTTTGACCCTTTCTCCCCCTTTGACATATATCAAAAATAAACATGGGCGAACAAGGTAAAGTAGAAAGTTTTTGCAAACCTAAATTTGGTTACAAAACTTTTACTTGCTTTGCAAAAAGAAGTTTACTTAGGCAAAATTTTGAAGCTAAATTTCCCTAACAAATGGTTCAACTTTGAGAATTGGGAGAAAATTTATTTTAAAAAGAATTTCTAGACAAGTTTTTTACTAAAACAAAAATTTGCCAAAAATTTTAAAAAAAATCTTTGCTCAGGCAAATTTTGTTTACTAAGGAAAAATCTACTTAGAAATATTTGCAAAAAGATGCTCTTAGAAATTTTTGAAGGCACACTTCGAAATTCAACTTTGCAAAGAAAAAGCGTTTGAAAAATATTTTGATTTTGAACAATTTGAGCTTTTTTTTTCCTTAGCTGTTTATTAATAAAGAAATATATTTTGAAAGAAGTTTTAGGAAAAATTATGTATCAGAGCCTACGAAAAATACTTAATATAACTCTTGATAGCCTAGCAAAAAGCTTAGATTGCACCAACAAAGCTCCACTTTGAAAGGTATTGTGCAATTTTGAAAACAAATTTTGTATTTATAGGCAAACCTTTAGAAAATTCACGTACTTAGAATACTATTGCCTTAGAAAAAGTATGAGTACTTTTGAAAGATATTATGTAATTTTTTTTGAAAAATATAAGTACTTTTTAAAAAAATATGCATTTTTTGAAAAATATGCAAGAAAAAAAACAGATTGAGCATTTTTTGGAAAGTCTAAGTACTGGTTTTTGAAAAGTATTATGCATTTTGAAAATATAAGTACTTTTATTTTCAAAAGTATTCTAAAGTCAATCAAAATTTTGAAAGAAAATTTATTTATGTTTTCAATAGGATTTAAAAAGTGTAGTGCATGAAAACATATAAATTGAAAAATTATATGTCAGTTCAATAATCCTTTTAATTTAATCTCCCCCTGAGCTTGACCCAGTCCTAGGAAGCTTGTTGACTACAAGCGATCTTCCTCTGAGTCTTATGGTTTGACTCAAATTATAAGAATTATCTAATAATTTTGAAAAAAAATAGTCAGAAATAATTTCTTAGACTCCCCCTAAATTTGACACTTCCTAGGAGTCCTTGTAGATCATGAAATGGACCTTCCTCTGTGTCTTTAGGGTTTATTAAAATCAAAAGATAACAATCTTCTGAGTATGATAACTTTCAAGATAAATTTTTGAAAACATAACTTGAAATGATAGCACAGTTTTCAAAAATCATGATGATAATTTTTCAACGAGATAGTAATATCGAGGGTTTTTGAATAAGTTTTAAAGCATAAGATTTTTGAAAAATTAAAAAAAAAATAAGAAGAACTCCCCCTATATCCCCCTGTATCCAACACAGTCTGTCTTTTATCTAAGTTCCTTAAGGGACTTCAGTGTTGACCAGGTTTGACTATATGGACTAGGGTTGACTATTTTGACTAAATCAGAATAAGCCCTAGACTCTATTTATTGTGATATTTGATAAAAAAATTGTGATAAATGAAAAAGTAGGGTACAGTACAATAAATTAAAAATTAGAGGTAAGTTTGAATAATTTTTGCAAACTTTTTCATTTACAAGGATAGTGAATCATGCTTTTAGGTCCTAGATGTCTCACCCGGTTCTACGTGGTCAAACATGTTAACCTTATGGGTTGTGTGAGACAAATATTTAAAAAAAATTTTTAAAAAAATGGTTAATTTTGATTTTGATTTAATTGAATTAATTTTAGTTTGATTAATCTGAATTAGTTGGTTGGGTTGCACTCAACTTTTAGGTCCTAAGCATCTCACCCATTTCTAAGAGACAAAACAGGATATCCTTAACTATTTTGTGAGATGCATATTTTAATAGAAGGATTTATTTTGAAAAGACCATGATTAATTTTGAAAAGTTAAATTAATTTTTTAAACCCAATTTAAATTTGTTTTGAAAAGAGATATTTGAATCTAAAATTAACTGAAAATTTGTGTTAGATTCGAATTTAACAAAGAGTAAATTGAATTTGAATTTCAAAAATTGGCTTCCAGGTCTTGGCGAGGCACAAGGCCTTTTTTGGCCATAGCCTTATTGGATCATCAACCCTTTCCTAGACAAAGCCTTTTAGTGAAATTTCATCTTCAAAATTACTTTTTGGTAAATTCTGGTCTAACTAGTTTGGGTCTTGGATCGGTAGCTTCGGCTAGTTCCGCCAAGATGGCTTCCCTAACGTACTATCATCTCACCTCCACCCAATACTATGTTGTTCAAATTTCAATTAATTGATTTAGTCCTTACACTAACCAATCCTAATTCTAAGCAGAAAAATAAAAAGAAACACATAATTAAAACAAACAATTGTCTAAGTAAGGTCACAATTGGAGTAATACTCCGGATTTTCGAAATCAGCAAGATTATGAATTAAATTTTCTAACTTATTGACCTTATGTTTTAGGGTTTCATTTTCTTGTTTCAATTTTCTGAAGTTTGCTTTAATTAAGTTACATGAATCAATCACATTATTTAAGGTAAATAACGGATTTTCAAATACTGTAAATTTACCTTTGTCGATTGTTTGTGCGGCATTCTTGGTAGCTCTTTTATCTGTGCATTCACGTTGGTAATGCCCGAACTCCTGGCACTTGAAGCATTGGATGCGACTTTTGTCCCTTCGTGCTTTTGGAACTGGTTCCTTTGTCGCCATCGGTGGTGTCGTTTGAATCTTGCGAGAAGGACACTCACTTTGGTAGTGCCCTCTCTCCCTGCATGTGTAACAAATTACATGATTTTTAAAATCTGATTTTACACTTTTACCTTTTGGTTCCTTATTGGGAATCTCCCCCTTGATTCTTGCCGCCTCGGATTTAGACTCATCTTCTGATTCCGTGTCTGAGTCGGACTCGGGTACTGGTTGAAGCTCTTTCTTTGGTGGTTCTTTTGGAGTTTTCCCTACAATGGAATTTATACCTTCCTCGACCATTACAATATCTGTTTTATTATTTAATTCAAATTTTGAAAAGAATTCAAAATTAGTTACCGTCTCAGTCAATTCGTCGTCTGATTCTGGTTCGACTTTGGATTCGGGTTCAGACTCTAACTCAGCTGTTTGTGCTTGGACCGAAAGGGCAAGATAACTTACTTGATCTTCTTCTTCATTTGAGATCTCTTGATGAAGATTAATCAATTTTTCCCAGATTTCTCTAGCACATCTGCATGGACCTACTAGCTTGAGTTGCTCCTTGGTTAGGCCACATTGTAGGATTGCAGTTGCCCTTGCATCGGTCTCAATTTGATTGAGGGTGTGTTCATCCAGTTTGTCCCACTCGATTGATGACTCCTCTTCTACGGGTAACGAGAATCCCGTTTGGATGATCTGCCATAAGTCCATGTGGGCCTTCAGAAGGGACTCCATTTGACATTTCCAAAACGTGAAGTTCTCGCCGGAGAATAGTGGTGGACGTGCACTGTTCCACTCTTGGTTGGCCATTTAATATAAACCTTGCACACAAACAAAATAACAAAAAATTGTACCAAGACTTGGTCTTGGATTAGTAGTGCGGGAGAAGGGAAGAAATAGCTCAAAATATATGTTGCACGAATTTGAGGCAGAATTATACTAAAATAATAAAAAAATTTATGACAAATTTTTGAAAATATTAATTTTGTCAATTCTGATTAATGATGAAAAATTAAAAATTTAATGTAAAAAAAATTTGCTCGAATTAATGTAGCACGAATTTCGAGGAAAATATTAAAATAATAATAAAAAAAGTTTGTGACAAATTTTCAAAAATTGTTCGTTTATCAATTTTGACTTATAGTGAAAAATAAGAATTCAAAATGAAAAAGAAATATCCAAAATTTGAAAAAAAGGCGATCGAGTGGTGTTGATTAACTAGAAAGAAAAGAAATAATATTAAAAATTTTGTAAATCCGAAAAAACTTTCAAACTGGTGGTTGCACCAAGTTTGAACTACCCCGCTCTGATACCACTTGTTGGATCGAGAAAACCGATAGAGGGGGGGTGAATATCGGAATTCGTTTTTCGGAAAATTAAGAGCAAGTACGCAGCGGAAAAAAACACAACACAAAGACACAGTCGATTTACTTGGTTCGGAGCCTGTGTCGACTCCTACTCCAAGGCCCACAGTCGTTGACCGTTTACTTTGGGCAATTCTATATTGGTGCAAAACAGTTTACAATATTGAATACAGAGTAAGTGCAGTAAACTTTAACAATAAAAGAAGATGCTCTTCTTTTACCGACGTCCGATTGTAGGTTCACTTTTCGGAGCAGCGGACATCGTCGGCTCGAGTTGGAAGGATTCTGGGGCGAAGCGCGTGAGTAGAAGAGCGTAGAAGCGTTGCTTAGAAGTTGTGTTCTGAAGCCTTGGTCGAGGGCCCTTTATATAGGGCCTGGGGGCGCCCGGGACGTCGGGGGCGCCCCCCCCACGTGTCCTTCGATCCGTCAAGTTCTCGGTCAGTGTCTGATCCCTTTATCTTCGGGATCAGCTTTGATCGGGGTGCCCGGAGCGCTCGGGGTGCCCGCATTGACCGGGTCAAGGTGTTATCTGGCTTCGCTGGCTTCTGGATCGAGGCTTGCGCATGGGGGCGCCCGGGATGCAGGGGGCGCCCGAGACCAGCGGGGGCGCCCGGGACCACGGGGGCGCCCCGCCCAACAACTGTTCGAAGCCTTTTTACTTCAACTTGTTTTGTATGCACCTTGGGGGCACCCGGGACACTCCGGGCGCCCTACTCAGCCATTGCCTCACTCCTTTGAGGCATTCTAAGCTGCAGACACACGTTCCTTCGGTCCTGCATCCAGGGTTAGTCCAAAACATAATAAAACAATAAAACATTAGTTTATATAGCCTTAGCTGTCTTGGTTCTGACTTTGGTCTCCAAAATGGAGCCCTAGGTCGAACCGACGCCTACTGTTCCCTCGACGGGGAACGCGTCCTCACCTACTCCTCTCGGGAGAATTTACCTGATGCCAACTGTTCCTCTGGTTGGACTTTTGCCTGACGGTCCTTTGTCAGGTCTTGGATGCCGAGCTGCCCTTCGCCCGGTGCCTAGCATTCCTTCGCTAGGTCTTGGTGACTAGCAGCCCTTCGCTAGTTGCCTAGCAGTCCTTCGCTAGGACTTGGTGCCTAGCAGCCCTTCGCTAGGACTTGGTGACTAGCAGCCCTTCGCTAGTTGCCTAGCAGCCCTTCGCTAGGACTTGGTGACTAGCAGCCCTTCGCTAGTTGCCTAGCAGCCCTTCGCTAGGACTTTGGATCCTGGCAGTCCTTCGCCAGGTGCCTAGCAGTCCTTCGCTAGGGCTTTGGATCCTAGCAGCCCTTCGCCAGGTGCCTAGCAGCCCTTCGCTAAGACTTTTCCTGCACACTTGAGTAACATTGTCAGATCACCAATAAACTTAACTTTGAATCCTTTGCCAATATCAAAATAAGGTTCGATATGGTGCTTCCTGCACCAACAGAATCAATAATCATCCATTAGGTCTTGGTTTCATGACTTCATGGGGTTTATATTAGGCTAAGGTAGGGACCAAGAGGAGAGGTTGGATCTTGGCCCACCAATGGATCTAAACCCGATCCATTAATTAAGATTCATTCCACTGAAGGATCTTAATTGAACTTCCTCACCAACCCACATATTTTCATATGGGCTCCACATATCATGAGTCGTCCATCCCTCCGTATTTAAGATCTCGAATGCCCGTTAATTAATTTAAATTACTAACAATTCAAATTAATTAACCTCTGGATCCTTGACTAGTACCACTCGACCTTATCATCATGCCGGATCAAATCCACCTGCAGGGTTTAGCATGATGAACCTTTCGAGCTCATCAAGGGGGCATCATCAACCTGACTCACCAGGACACGGATTCCGTCAATAATCAATAGCACATCATATTATTAATATTATCTCCCAACTTACCGTGCCTATCGATCTAACAGAATAGATCTCGCCCATTGGTAAATCAAAGAAATAATAATTAATAATATATGCCTGTTATTATATCAGGATTAAGGGATCGTACTCCATAATCATATCTTGAGGTCCTATCCAATTATCGAGTCAGTACAAATTGGATAACCTCGGGTTTTGGTCCTGCCTAATGTACTCAAAGCACACTAGTGTAATTCTATGGTCAAGATCAACCACACCTAATTACACTACAACCATTCCGACGGTTTGTCCAATTCCGTCTCGGTTGTGAGCCTATACTTATACTAGGCAAGGGACTGATAACATGATCTTCCATGTAACACCATACACCATGTTATCTACAATGCGTAGTAAAGGACTTCATGCATGTACTAATATAAACAGGCACATAGTGTAGTTGTGATTCTCTTTTCAAAATGAAGATGTTCATATATAGAAATCATGTCTTTCAGTATACACATCTTACACTCGGGTGCCCGTGTTGACCAAGTTTTACCAAGCAATATTTCAATCAAGTCCTAGGTTCCATTGTAATTATGATCAAAACTTAGTTTGATTAACAACAATAGGTTAGTTTGAAATCTTTTTAAGATTTTTCAAGTTTGGCACAGTTAAATTTGAAAAGATAATTTTTGAAAATCTTAAGTTTGAAAAAATTGAGATTTTGAGAATTTGTGTTTGAGCTGATTTTGAAAGGTCGAGTTTTAAGTGCATTTTAATTTTGAAGATGCTCAGTGAAATTTTGAATTTGAAAGATATTAACTGAAATTTTAATTTTGAAAATTGTTAAGTAAATTTTAAAAATGTTTAATATATAATTAATTTTAAAAATGTTTAGTGTAGAATTAATCTTGATTGGTTTACATTGGACTAAGTTATTAGGTCCTAGACATCTCACTCATTTCTAAGTGAAAAAACATGTTTCCTTATCTGTTTTGTGAGATGTATTATTTTTATCTTTGATTTTATGTTAAATCTAAGATTTAATTAAAATTTGTGTTAGATTCAAGTTTATCAAATAGTAATTTGAAAGTGAGTTTCGATAATCGACTTCTAGGTCTTGGCGAGGCACAGAGGCTTTATTTGGTCGTAGCCTTATTGGATCAACAACCCTTTCCTAGACAAACCCTTTTACCGAAAGTTCATTTTCAAATTCGTTTTTGAGAAACTCTGGTCTAACTAGCTTAGGATTTGGAGAGGTAGCTTCAGCTAGTTCCACCGGACTAAACAGACCAAATAGGGTACGTCTTACCCTACTTGACTCTTTAGACAGGCTTCCCTAATGTACTATCATCTCACCTCCACCTAATACTATGTTGTTCAAGTTTCAAGTAAGTCTTGTCCTTAACTAACCATTCCTAAGTCTGAGCAGAGTAATATATAAAAAATAAACAAGCATCAAGCAAGAAAAGAAGTTATCTAAGTATAAAATTGGTTTTTATATTGGCTCCCCCTGGACTGAAGCCTCGATAAGGGTTAGGCAAGATGTGAATCTTGTCCTTGGGGATCCAATATTGGTTTGGTCCAGCCTGGTTGTTTAAACTTGGCTTAGGGACCCATGCTTGGACTTGGGTTCTGGATTAGTTCAATACAGAATAATAAGATCGTTGTCGAGAGTTGGTTCGATAGCCTAATCCGAATCGATTTAGAACCGACTTCTATTTTCCAAGAATCATGTCAAGATTCTTGGAACCCGAAGTAAATCATTCTAATGCGACTCTGAGTTCCTTGACTTGAGTTTTCAAGGAGGAATTCTCTTTCTCAAGATTTTGAACTTGAGTCGAGGTTCCTTCTTGAAACTGACTCGGTTAAGGAACTCGAGTTGACTTCCTCTTTCAGGAGTTTGACTTCCTCTTTCGGATGTTGGCTTCAGCCAACTTACGTGACAAGTATGAAATAAGATCGTAAAGCTCCGATTCAAGATAACCACTTACTGTAATCTGTCCGTCCTCCGAGATCGAGAGCTTTCCGGTGCCGACGTCTTCATCAGGTTCTGATTCTGTTCCGGAGTCGATGTCTTCTGAGGCGGTCAATGCGAGGAGGTTGGAGTGTGGAGCCTCTTCTTCTTCTTTTGAAGACGATTCATCCCATGTGGCTTGCAGTGCCTTCTTCTTCCAAGCTTTCTTGTTTTCCTTCAGGTTGGGGCACTCCGATCTGAAATGACCATTCTTGTTGCACTCGTAACACGTTACATTGCTTTTATTCTTCTGGCTTGTTGAAGGTTCAGCTGGATCATCCTTCTTTTGAGTCGTCTTCTTTTTGCTCGTTTGATTCTTAAGCACCTTGTAGTAGTCACGAGCCAACTGGACCAGTTTTGGACGATCTACTCCATCGTCGTCAGACTCCGAATCTGAGTCAGACTCAGGTAGCGGTTGTTGCTTCTTCTTCTGTGATCTTCCTTGAGTTTTCCCTGCAACAAAAGCTATACTTTTCTCGACCATTGCTGTATTAGTTTGCTCATGTAATTCTAATTCTGAGAATAATTCATCGAGCTTAATTTTAGAAAGGTTCCTAGAAACCTTGTAGGCATCCACCATAGATGCCCACAGTGTGTTTCTTGGGAAGGAGTTCAGAGTATATCTTATTAGGTCACGGTTTTCCACCTTATGACCTATTGTATGCAGCTCGTTCATCAGCTCATGGATTCTTGCGTAGAGTTGTGCTGATGTTTCGCCATCGTGCATCTTGATGGTGTAGAGCCTGTTGAGTAGCAGATCTCTTTTACTGATCGGCGTATCTGACGTTCCTTCGTGCAGTTCGATTAATTTGTTCCATAGCTCCTTTGCATGGCTGAAGGGTCCAACGCGGTTCAGCTCTTCCTTGGTTAAGCCACATTGCAATGTTTGTGTGGCCTTTGCATCTGCCTCGATTTTCTTCTTGAGTGGTCCGTCCCACTCTGTGTAGTCTTGCACCTCGCCTTGTGCATTCTTGGGAATCTCCAGTCTGGACTGGATGATTATCCACATGTCCACCTGAGTTTTCAGGTTGACCTCCATCCTACTCTTCCAATAGGAGAAGTCTTCTCCTGAGAAGAGTGGTGGTCTGGCGGTGTTGTAGCCTTCTTGCATGGCCATCGAACTTAATCTGAAAAATTTACAAAAAAAACTTTATCCCAAGACTAAGTCTTGGATTAGTAGTGCGGTAACAAAAATAATAATAAAAACAAATCGAGTGGTGTTGCACCAACCTCGATTAACGAATAGAATTTCGAACGAAAAAAAATATTTTAAAAGCGAAATCCGAAAAATTGCTCAATCGGTGGTTACACCAAATTTGAGCCACCCGCTCTGATACCACTTGTGGGATCATTTAGAATCGATAGAGGGGGTGAATACCGATAAAACTTTTTTGGATATAAAAAGAATTTTACGCAACGGAAATATAACACAATGTTAACACACTTGGTTTTACTTGGTTCGGAGTCTAGATCGGCTCCTACTCCAAGGCCCACGATCCTTGACCGTTTACGTTGGGTAATTCTATATTCCGAAAAAATATTACAAACTTTAAGGCACGAATACAGAATTGAATATAAGAAATTAAATTAAATTAAACAAATACCAACGACCAGAAAATGACTCGAAGATCAGAGCAGCGGGTCGTCGTTAGCGCTTGAAGCTTGAGCACGAAGACATTAGAGCAGAGCGCTTGAGTATTGCGTTCAAAGAAGTGTTATATGGAAGCAAGGGGGTGAACCCCTTTATATACTGTCGTCTGGGGCTCCTGTGTTGAATGGGGCACCTGACACGTGTGCCCTTCTGCGCGAATCCTCATCCGCAAACTTGGCCAACGCTTATCCCTTCAACTAGGGCGCCTGGGACAACTAGGGCGCCTGTATGCTCACGGGCGCCTCCTTTGCTGACGTGGAGGCTAGCTTCGCAGACGGCTGGAAAACAACCTTCTAAGGTGCCTGTATCCATACACGCGCCTGTATGCTCGGGCGCCTGACTCCATTCAGGCGCCTGGGATGCAGAGAACTTCATCCTTCATTCCTACAACCAGGGTTAGTTCCAAAGCACAAGTAATAGATAAATTATGTTCAATTAACAGCATGTGCTATCTTGGTTCTGACTTTGGGCTTCCCAAAGGAACCCTAGGTCGAACCGACGCCTAACGTTCCCTCTTCGAGAAATGCATCCTCGCCTACTCCTCTCAGGAGAATTTACCTTTTGCCAACCGGCTCCTCCGGTTGGACTTTTGCCTGATCTTCCGGATCAGGACTTCGTGCCCAGTCCACGACCAGGACTTATTGCCCAACCCTCGGTTAGGTCTTCGATGCCCAGCCCTCGGCCAGGACTTATTGCCCAATTCCTCGAATCAGGACTTCGTGCCTAGCTTACCTAGGACTTTTCCTACGCACTTAAATAAGTTCATTAGATCACAATATAACCTTAACTTATGAACCCTTTGCCATTATCAAAACCCAGGTTCGATCTTGATGCTTCCGGCACCAACAAGAGACTCCTTCCTTTGGTCAGTACAAGCAAGAGGAGGGGAAATGATTTAGGTTTTCTCTTTCACTTCTTCTTCTTCCTTTCTTCTCTCCTTTGGCCGGTGCAACCACAAGAGTGGGCTATGGCCGGCGGTGCAAGGAAGAAGAAAGGAGAGGCTCTCGGCACAAGCAAGGAAGAAGGTGTTCTTCCTCCCTTTGTGGTCAGCGCAAACAAGAGGAAGAAGAGGGTGGTCTTTCGTGGCTTCATTTCTTGGAAGATCATCGCCCACACAACGTCCAAAAAGAGGATAGGAATACGATAGAAGATCAAGAGGTAAACAAGAGGCATAAATCTTGTTTTGTTTTATTCTTTGATTGTATTCATATTGTTTACATGGACCCCAAAGATAAACACAAAAATCGGCGATCCAATAATTCGTCATCTATTCCGTGTCTATTCGGCAAAGGAGTTAGATTGCTCGAACAACAAGTTTGTTCAAGTGATCACTCAATCGAATAGTACGATGATGAAAAAGGTCGTTCGGAAAGTTTTCTTTCCATCCGGAATAATTCTAATTAATAGAATTTTAATCCGGGGATATGGAGAGGATTCTTGATCTGAAACAAAATCAATAATCATTAGGGTGTTAACCATGATATCCAAATTCATAAGCCACAACCAGCCGCAAGCGACCGCATTTGAACGCTGAAGGAGCAACGAAAAAAAACTAAAAGAGAAGGGTCAAGAAGTACCTGAAGCCAGAGGAGGAGTCGCCCGAGGATGAGATTGCCGGAGGACATAGATTGTAGGAGATTAGAAATTGCTGGATCAAAGGAAGAAGAGCGGAGCACGTGAGGAGAATGGGACGAAACCTAATATCCCAAATATAGTGACGTACAAATTAATCCGTCACTATTAGCTACGGATTTAACTTGTCCGTCGCTGATTTAACTTGTCCGTCACTATTAGCGACGAATAATTCTGACGTAAAAATTTAAACAATATTCACGAGATCAAAATCCCAATTGCTAAATTGAAAATATGTTTGCGATAGAATAATTGTTACGTGGCTATTAACGACAGATTAACTTATCCATCACAAGTTGGCAATTCTATAAGTGTCTAGGGTTGCCTCAGCAATAGATTTAGTTTATCCGTTGGTAATAGAGACGAAATCATTCTATCGCAGAACCCCGCATAGTTATGGTTTAGGGTTTGCCTTAGCGATAGGTTAACAACGGATAAACTAAATCCGTCGCTAATAGCGATGGATTATTTTGTCGCTAATAGCGATGGATTATTCCGCCGCTATTTGATGGATATTACGAAGGAAGGTTTAGCATTGTCTAACGGAAAATCATAGTGACAGAATCAATTAACCATCGCTAGTACAGACCTTTTGCTTTCCATCGCTAGAATAGCGATGGATGTTTATGATTTAGTCGCAAAAAGGTGACTTTTTTTGGTGGATCTTATATATACAACCTAAGCCATACATGATATTTTGGACCCAAAAAATATCAAATAAACTTAAAATCCTGCTCAACTCGGCACCTCCAGCATGGGGCGTGACCAAGTCGTGTCCCTGGGAACGCCCGTTCCACGAGCGTGTCTGTTCTCCAATCCCGAACATAGTCATGTCGTGTAAGTGCCCACAATAGCTGACACGGTCAAGCCTTGCCATGCTCTGATTCACAACATCGGATACGCCCTGGTTGTGTCCCCTAGCATGATCATACCCTGACCCTCAATGGCTAACACGACCATGCCCTGTGTCTTCCAAATACTAACCAACACCAACAGTTTGCCTACAGAACAATCACGTACGCTGTTGGAAGAAAAAAATAGAAGAGGAGTTTCACACTTATGGAAGAGGAGAGAATAAGAAAAACTAAACAACTCAACTTGTATTCATTCACTAAAGGGTTACATATTTATAGGCTCAGTGGATAAGCACTAACTCCACATACATTGAATCTAGACACTTTTTAATTTTTTCACGAAACTTTATGCCTATCCATAATTACACCTCATATATCCATGATTTGCCAAGTCATCAAATTCTATCCCTATCCACTAATTTTATTTTATCTACAAATTAATCTTTATCCATAATCAAGTTTAATCTCTGACACCCCCTCTTAAACTTGATTTTGCAACTCCAAGCAAATTTCACATCTTGATAAAGTCTTCAAATTTGAGTGGCTTGGTAAAGATATCAACAACTTGATCTTGAGACATTGTGTATTCCACTTGCACCTCTTTTCTTATAATACACTCTCTGATATAGTGATAACGCATATCGATGTACTTGCTTCTTTTATGGAAGACTGGATTTTTTACTAGTGTTATTGCAAACTTGTTATCAACTCGAATCTTGGTTGCCTCTTCTTGTCGTAAACGTAGCTCATTTAACAAATTTCTGAGTCAAATAGCATGACAAACACATGAAGTCGCGGCCACATACTCTGCTTCACAGGTAGAAAGTGTGATGATAGGTTATTTCTTTGACATCCAAGTGAAAGCAGTATCTCCCATAAAGAATACAAATCCTACAATACTCTTTCTGTCATCCATATCTCCACCCCAATCACTATCGCTATAACCTTTAAGTTTGAAATTATTAGATAATGAATAAAATAACCTAAAATCTATTGTACCTTTGATACAGCGTAAAATTCTTTTAGCTGTCTTAAAATGGTTGGTAGTTGGAGAATCCATGCAACAACTAACAAGTCCAACACCATAAAGAATATCAGGCCTTGTGCATGTCATCAAGTGTTGTAAGCTTCTAACCAAGCTCTTAAAAAATGTTGGATCAACTTTTTCTCCTTCATCATGCTTTGATAGCTTGACTCTGCATTCTACCAGGGTAATTATAGGCTTACTGTTATCCATCTTGAACTTCTTTAATGTCTCTCTTGCATAATCTTCTTATGAGATGAAGATTCTATCTTTCCTTTGGTTAACTTGAATGCCTAGATAGTATGCCATGAGCCCAATATCAGTCATCTCAAACTCATTAGCCATATTTGAACTCTCCAAACATTCTTGGTTGCTTCCCGTGAGGATCAAGTCGTCGACATATAGGCAGACAATCAAAACATCTTTGTCCTTGTTCTGAATGTATAGTGCATGTTCATAAGGACATTTGAAGAAGCCTTTCTCTTGCAAGTACCTATCTATTCGGCTATTCCATGCTCTTGGTGCTTGCTTTAGCCCGTAGAGAGCCTTCTTCAACTTTAAAACTCTGTCTTCTTGTCTTTTGACTTCATAACCTGATGGTTGCCGAATATAGACTTCTTCTTTGAGAATTCCATTTAAGAAAATAGATTTTACATCCAATTGATGCATTCTCTGTTGGATCGAGAAACACGATAGAGGGGGCGTGAATATCGTGAAAATCTTTTCGGATAAGAATAAGAGAAAATACGCAGCGGAAATAAAATAAACACACAAAGAACACAAGTATTTTTACTTGGTTCGGAGTCGCGGTCGGCTCCTACTCCAAGGCTCACGGTCTTTGACCATTTACTGCGGATAATTCTATAGTCGCGCAAAGATTTACAGAATTTGGTACAAGAATATTGCAGTAAATAAAAGAATACACTTTTCGTTACCGACGCCTGGTGTGGATCGTACTTCGGAGCAGACGGTCGTCATCGGCGCTGGAATGTCGAGAATGGAGTTTGCCGGAGCAGAGCACTTAAACGAAAAGCTTAGAGACGTTGGAAAGTTGTGTTCTTGAAGCCTCGGGGTCGAGCCCCTTTTATAGTGCTCCTGGGGGCGCCTGAGACGTCGGGGGCGCCTGACACGTGCCTTCAAATCAGAGAACCTTCATCCGCAGCTTGGTCAGCGCTTACCCCTTCCGAATCGGCCTCTAGAGCTGACTGGGGCGCCCGGGACCTCCTGGGCGCCCAGCTTGACTTGGTCTGCTGGCTTCGTGGCTGATTTTGCTTCGATTGCTCTTTGGCTTTGACCTTGGGCGGGCGCCCACGACCTCCCGGGTGCCTAGCCCAGTGTGGTTTCGAAGCGATTCTTGCTTCCTTGCTTGTTTGTCTTTGACCTTGGGCGCCCGGGACTTCCCAGGCGCCTAGCCCAACTGCCTGCTCCTCACCTTTGGGGCGTTCTGAGCTGCAGAAACACACTCCTTCGGTCCCTACGCCCAAGGTTAGTTCCAAAAACAAACAAGGAAAGAATATTAGTCAATTTTTATAGCCGTAGCAGTCTTGGTTCTGACTTCGGGTCTCCCAAATGGAACCCTAGGTCGAACCGACGTCTACTGTTCCCTCGACGGGGAACGCGTCCTCACCTACTCCTCTCAGGAGAGTTTACCTTTTGCTAACCGGCTCCTCCAGTTGGACTTTTGCCCGATCCACCTGACTAGGTCTTCGTGCCCAGTCCTCGACCAAGACTTCGTGCCCACCTTCCGAGCAGGTCTTCGGTGCCCAGCCCCTTGCCAGGACTTCGTGCCCAGTCCTCGACCAGGACTTCGTACCCACCTTCCGAGCAGGTCTTCGCTGCCCAGCCCCTTGACCAGGTCTTCTTTGCCCAGCCCTTTGCCAGGACTTCTTGCCTAGTGTGCCTTAGGACTTCTTTCCTGCACACTTAGTAAACACATTAGACAACAATAACATCTTAACTCTTGAACCCTTTGCCATTATCAAAACCCAGGTTTGACTTAGGTGCGACCTGCACCAACATTCTCCACTTATTCTGTGTTGCTAAAGAAATGATTAGTCTAACAGTTTCTAATCAAGTAACGGGAGTGAATACCTCATCATAGTCAATGTCAGATCTTTGACTGTAGCCTTTTGCTACCAATCTTGCTTTGTATCATTCAACTTCACTCTTCATTTTGTACACCCACTTCACACCAATTGACTTGTTACCTTCAAGAAGTGGCGTTAACTCCCATGTACCATTCTTCTCGATCACTTTGATCTCTTCATCCATCGCATCTTTCCACTTTTTACTCTTTATAGCTTCATGGAAATCCATAGGCTCACAATTGGCAAAGAGACAAAATAGAGTAAAATTGTCTGGATTTTTAGTTACCTCATAAATGTCATGTAAGCTCCTATAGTGTGGTACTCTTTCACTTGAAGTTGATATGGGTGAATTTTCTTGAGTACTTGAAGTTGATGTTACTAGTGGAGTAGTAGGCTCTTCTGTTGTTTGCTCTACCCTTGGTTGCTCCACATTTTCTTCTTCAAAATATGGGAAGAAGTTGTAATCTCCATTTGAAGATTTCCAATTTCATTCTCCTTTTTCATCAAATACGGCATCTCGACTGATGATTGTCTTCTCGGTATCTGGATTGTATAGCTTATACCCCCTTTGAGTTAGTATTATAGCCAATGAAAATGAACTTCTTACTTTTATCATCCAGTTTGCTTCTTGCTTCGTTAGGTACATAAACGTGGGTTATACTTTAAAAAACTCTTAAATGAGAAATCCTAGGCTTTCTTCCACTTCATGCTTTTTGTGGTGTCTTGCCCCACACACTCCTTGTTGGTGATCAGTTGGATAAGTATACTGCGCATATAACTACTTCTACCCAAAGTTCCATTGGAAGTTTCTTATTTTTGAGAATGCTCCTTACCATGTCAAGAAGGGTTCGTTTTTTTCTTTTTGTCACTCCATTTTGTTAAGGAGATCATGGAACAATTAACGGTTGTCGTATTCCGTTGGCTTCATAGAATTTTTAAAATTCTTTTGAGGTAAATTCTCCTCCTCAATCAGATCACATAGCTTTTATCTTGAGATCGCTCTTCTTTTCTACAGCAGCTTTAAATTTCTTGAATATGCCGAAGACCTCTGATTTTTGCTTCAAGAAATATACTCAAGTTTTTTGAGAAAAATCATCAATGAAAAGAATTAAATAATTACTCTTACCTAGTGAACTTATTAGTATGAGCCCTAGAGCCAATTATGTGATGATTGACTAGGGCATTTTATATCATATTCTATCATTAATAAAGGCATGTTTGGTTATTATACTTACTTTGTATTCTGTGCCGAATGACTAAGTATAATAATGTCCTTGTGTAGTAGGTTCTTATCTACATTATATCGATTGGTTGAATCGATAGTGAGATAATGTAAAGAACACTACACTAAATTATTCCTAGTCAAGCATTAATATTCAAGGACAATATTAATGCATAAAGACTAGCATGTAGGTCAACTAATGACTTGAACTCACAAGTTATGGATATGTGATATCAAGTTGACACATGGGTATACATTGGAGAATGTGTACTCAATGACCCGCCATCAGAAAGTTTCATAGATTGTCATATGAGTGTCATAAACTTTTTCATGTGACTATTTGTATGAATAGTCCTTAGACCTGAAGTCACTACGGTTCCCTACATAAGGAGTTATGTACTTTGGTATCGTCAAACGTCACCCGTAACAGGGTGGACTATAAAGGCGATCACTGGGTATGTAATGAATTATGTGGAGGGATGTGAGTGATGTAGATGGGATCTATCCCTCCCATATGACGGGAGTAATATCTGTGGGCCCCTTGATCGAGTAGGACTACTGAAACGCATGGTCATGCTCAAATGAGTCAATATGAGATATTGAGCTCATTTGTTTGAGTGAGTCTACTCGGGGATCAAGAAACACAAGATTGATTGAGGATGACACGGTCTATGTCTCTTTGGTCAATCTAGATATCAAGGATAGAAGGACAAGGTCATACATTATCATAGTCACGGAGGTTTAGTCGGATCTCGACTTTTCTTGTTACTTGAGTAGCAATGATGCATTGCTAGATGCCGCTCATTGCTTATGTGTCTAAAGTGTTTAGGCGCATTGCCAACGTCGCGAGAACCTATTGGGTCACACACAAAGGACACAATGCTTCGGGAAAGTTGATCGGCAGATCTAAGCCCGAGTTGAGAACTCGGGGGATCTGAGCCCGAGTTGGGAACTCGAGAGACATGAACCCGAGTTGGGAACTCAGGAGGTCAGTTCGGGGGAATCGAGTTGGGAACTCGAGAGAGACTGAGTCGGAGCTCGGCGGGCCGAGTCGGAGCTCGGCGGGCCGAGTCGGAGCTCGGCGGGCCGAGTCGGAGCTCGGCGGGCCGAGTCGGAGCTCAGCGGAATGAGTAGGAGCTCGGCGGATCGGGTCGGCACTCGGCGGATCGGGTCGGCACTCGGCAGACTGGGTCGGGAGCTTGCCACTCAGGAGACTTGGTCGGGAGACCGAGTCGGAAGCCCGAGAGGCCCGGTCGGAGTTGCATGGAGGAAAGAGAAAAGTCTCTTTTCATTGGATGAAAAGATTCTTTTCTTGCATGGGAAATGATAAAGAGCTACATAAAAAGATGTGATCTTTATTGGGAAGTCAAAGAGACACAAACCTCTTCATATTCATGGGATGATTATAAAAGAGGGCCTTATGACTTTGGATGAGTTCTTCTTCTTGCCTTAGCTTTTCCCCTTCCCCTCCTCTCTTCTTCCTCTCCTCCACTGTTGGTCGAAACCTTACTGTAAGGTTCTTGGTGTTTTCGAGCTACCTCAAGTTGCTAGCACAACTAAGGTAGTTCTCCCGAAGTTGAGAGATTGTGTCTGTGTGGATACGAATAGAGGCACGGACGTTTGAACGTGCAAGAGATCCGGCGCATCTTGGACGAGCGGGATAACCGAAGGACACGCTTCAAAGGTATAAACAGTAGATAAATCTATTAGATAGATAGCTTTGTACGAGTTTTCATTCGCATGGATCACTCGTGAGTTCTTGTTTCCACTGCGTTTTTATTGTTTTGTGCCGGGAGAACCCAACAGTGGTATCAGAGCCACTTGCGAAAGATCGTACAAAGTTTTTGTGCTTTTATATGTGATATAGAAGTAGGACAAGATTTTATAAGTTGCATATAACTGTTTGTTGCAGTAGTCGGGCTCCCGACCTCCCACTCGGGAAGACAGACCACTGTGGTCATACCGAGCCGAGGCTTCCCGAGGCCACTCGGGAAGACAGGCGCTCGGGTCATCCCGGGGAAGGAGACCCCGAGACTGTCTCGGGAATGGGAGACCGACTCGGATTCATGTTGATGGATCCAGAGCAGCGGCTCACTCGGGGAACCAACAAATAAATTTTGGATCGGGGCGCTGCCCCGCACCCCAGAAGGGCGCTGCCCCTTGACCCCGCCCGCTAACCGGCTAGCGGGACCGCCGTGAGTTTCTGCTCAAGCGGCAGATTTTGTTTTTGCACTCATAATAAAATCAATGTCCTAAGTCTATTGTGTGTGATGACATGGTGAATGGTTATGGCCTTAACCCCAATGTGATTGGATGTGTGTGTGTTGTAATTCATAATACGGCCTGTGTGTCGTGCCTTGTATCTATTCTTCCTAATTGTAAAATTAGATTTAGACTCGAATGTAACTCGAGTTCTTCTATATTGTAATGTACAAAAGAGAAATGGAGTGTCCTTTGAAGAATGAAGTTACAAGAAGGATGCCAACCACACATGATGACCGGAGGATGCTCTTGGAGAAGTTATCCCTAGGTTGACCATCGATCTTCTCATTGGCTTGAGAAGATCATAGTATACGGGTCATAACCATGTCACATTTCTTGCTTATATGTTGATATTTGCTATGTGTGTATGTGATGCATGATTAGATAAAATGTTTATCTTAATTAAGTCAACTCCATATGCCTACCAAAGTTTGGTACTCATAAACTACCTCGATCATTTGTTGTTGGGTTCTGCCAAAGCGAAGCAACGCATTTTATCTTGGTAGAGTGCGAGAGGACAATTGTGAGTCCCGCTATCGAACTTTTGGTGAGACTTAACTAAGTCACCTCAATTGGATTGAGAAACTTAGAGGCATATCCCAAAAGTTGGGTAAGAGAACAAATTATACTAAGTCTTGGGCGATTAGCCAAAGCTAACTCAAGATGATGTGTAATGACGTGGATCTTGACCCTTTTCAAGAGTTGCATACGATGTAATTGGTAAAATGTTACCTACCGAATTGTACCTAGTCTTGGGCGATTAGCCAAAGCTAACTCAAGATGAAGTATAATTTGGATCTTGTCCCACATAAATGTAGTCGTCATTTGGTTTGGAGCTAGTAGTGTGGACAAAATGAGTTTGCCTACATCCATGACTAGCCCCTAAAAAAGCTCTACAATTTAGTGGGAGCATCATTTAATTAAAGGCCTAAGTAAATGATCTAGATATGATACTTATCTCTGCATGTTGTATTGTTGTAGATCACCTTGTCATCTAATACGTCGAATACTCTCTCTCTGCGATCTGTCCTTGAGAAGGACAAGCTCAATGGAGCAAATTTCCTGGACTGGTACAGAAATTTGAGGATAGTCCTCAAACAAGAAAGAAAACTGTACGTCCTAGAGCAACCCCTTCCAGAAGCACCCGGCGCTACCGCCACCCGTGCCGAAAAGGATGCTTATAAGAAGCATCAGGATGATGCATTGGATGTATCATGCCTCATGCTTGCCACCATGAACTCTGAGCTTCAGAAGCAACATGAGAACATGAATGCACATGATATGGTTGAGCATCTAAAGCAACTATATCAAGGGCAAACTAGGCACGAGCGGTTTGAGGTATCCAAAGCCCTATTTGCATGTAAGATGCAAGAGGGAACTCCTGTAGGGACTCACGTACTCAAGATGATTGGGTATGTGAAGAACCTTGAAAGACTAGGATTCTCACTGGACCAAGAATTGGCAACAGACCTTATCCTGCAATCGTTGCCGGAGGGTTATAATCAATTTGTCATGAACTACAACATGAATGAAATTGATAAGCCTTTACCTGAGATGCTCAGCATGTTGAGAACTGTTGAGCCCAATCTCAAGAAAGCCAAGACCAGTAATGTACTGATGGTTAACAAAGGCAAAGGCAAATGGAAGTCTAAAGGCAAGGGTAAGACCCAAGCCAAAGGCAAGGCCAATTCTACTACATCCAAAGCCAAAGGCAAAGTGCCTAAGGAAGGGACCTGCTTCCATTGTGGTGAGACCGGACATTGGAAGAGGAACTGCAAACATTACCTAGAGGAAGCAAAGAAGAAAAGAAGTGAGACTTCTGCCTCAGGTATTTTTGTTATAGAAGTCAATCTATCTATCTCTTCATCTTGGGTATTAGATACCGGATGTGCTTCTCACATTTGTACTAATGTGCAGGATCTTCAAAGAGCTAGATCATTGACCAAGGGCGAAGTGGACCTACGAATAGGCAACGGAGCAAGAGTTGCTGCTATTGCTGTAGGGACATATTCTTTGTTTTTGCCCACTGGGCTTATCCTAGAACTAGAAGAGTGCTTTTATGTACCCGCATTAACTAAGAACATTATTTCAGTATCTTGTTTGGACAAGAAAGGGTTTTCATTTACCATAAAGGACAAATGTTGTTCTATCATGCTGAATGATATGTACTATTATAATGCATCATTGATAAATGGACTCTATCTTCTAGATCTAGAGAACCCAATCTATAACATAAATACCAAACGGTTCAAACCAAATGATTTGAACCAAACATATCTCTGGCATTGTCGCTTAGGACATATAAATGAGAGTCGCATATCCCAGCTCCATAAGGATGCATGGATTATTGGACTCATTTGATTTTGAATCATATGAGACATGCGAATCTTGTCTTCTAGGCAAGATGACCAAGACTCCATTTAGTGGACACGGCGAAAGAACGACAGAGTTGTTAGGACTCATACATACTGATGTATATGGCCCTTTCAATGTCGCAGCTAGAGGAGGCTATCAGTACTTCATCACTTTCACTGATGATATCAGTAGATATGGCTATGTGTATCTTATGAGACATAAGTCAGAATCCTTTGAAAAGTTCAAAGAATTCAAGAGTGAAGTACAAAACCAACTTGGCAAAAGTATTAAGATGCTTCGATCAGATCGAGGTGGTGAATACCTTAGCCAAGAGTTTCGTGACCATCTAGCAGAGTGTGGGATCATATCCCAACTCACTTCGCCTGGAACACCACAGTGGAATGGTGTGTCCGAGTGGAGAAATCGTACTCTATTAGATATGGTACGATCGATGATGAGTCAGACAAATCTTCCTACTTCCTTCTGGGGATTTGCTCTAGAGACAGCTCTTTTCACACTTAACCGAGTTCCATCAAAGGCCGTTATAAAGACACCATATATGATATGGACTGGGAAGAGTCTCACGATGTCTTTTATGAAGATTTGGGGTTGTGAGGCTTACGTTCGACGTCAAGTCTCAGATAAACTAGGACACAAATCTGATAAATGCTATTTTGTAGGATATCCCAAGGAAACAAAGGAATATTACTTTTACAATCCCACACAAGGTAAAGTGTTTGTCGCCAGAAATGGCGTCTTTCTAGAAAAGGAGTTTATTTCTAGAAGAGTTAGTGGGAGTAAAGTCCATCTTGAAGAAGTTCAAGATACAGAAAACACAGAGGCCTTAATGGATATTGAACAGACACCACAAGAGGTTGTGGATCATGAGGTTGTTACACAAGAAGTTGTGGAACAACAAGCTATTCAAGTAGACCAACCTCCTCGCAGATCTGATAGAATACATCGTCAGCCTGAGAGATACACTTTTCTCTTGTCTGACCATGATGACGTTACGCTCATTGAGTTGAATAAGCCCACATCCTATCAAGAAGCTGTGATGAGCCCAGATTCTGAGAAATGGCTAGAAGCCATGAGGTCCGAAATGGAATCCATGTACACTAACCAAGTATGGACTTTGGTTGATCCACCTGAGGGGATTAAACCCATTGGGTGTAAGTGGGTCTTTAGAAGAAAGACTGACATGGATGGACTCATGCATACCTATAAAGGGCGATTGGTAGCTAAAGGTTTCAAGCAAATTCATGGTATCGACTATGATGAAACCTTTTCACCAGTTGCGATGCTTAAGTCTATTCGGATCATGATTGCTATTGCGGCTTACCATGATTACGAGATCTGACAGATAGATGTCAAAACCGCATTCCTAAATGGGAATCTACTCGAGGATGTGTACATGATACAACCTGAGGGTTTTGTAGATCCAGAGCATGCTGGAAAGGTATGTAAGTTGCAAAGGTCCATTTATGGGCTAAAGCAAGCATCTCGAAGCTGGAATCTTCGATTCGATGATGCAATCAAAGCGTTAGGTTTCATCAAGAATGAAGATGAACTCTGTGTCTACAAGAGGGTTAGTGGGAGCACAGTTATCTTCTTGATCTTGTATGTAGATGACATACTCCTCATTGGGAATGATATCCCTTCACTACAGTTTGTAAAGACTTGGCTCGGGAATTGTTTCTCAATGAAAGACTTAGGCGAAGCAGCCTATATCCTAGGCATCAAGATCTATAGAGATAGATCTAAGAAATTGCTTGGCTTAAGTCAGAGTACATATGTTGACAAGGTGCTTAATCGTTTTGCCATGCAGAATTCCAAGAAGGGATTTCTGCCAATGTCACATGGTGTGAGTCTTTCAAAGACTCAATGTTCATCTTCTGAGGAGGAGAGAGACCGTATGGATCAGATCCCTTATGCATCCGCTATAGGGTATATCATGTACGCCATGCTTTGTACTCACCCAGATGTTTCGTATGCTTTGAGCATGACGAACAGGTACCAGTCAGATCCAGGTGAATGTCACTGGATAGCTGTCAAGAATATTCTTAAGTACTTACGAAGGACGAAAGAATATTTCTTAATATTTGGAGGCAATGAGGAGCTAGCTGTAGAGGGTTACAGCGATGCAAGCTTCCAAACAAACAGGGATGAATTTAGATCGCAGTCAGGGTATGTATTTTGCCTGAATGGTGGCGCTGTGAGCTGGAATAGTTCGAAGCAGGACACAGTCGCAGATTCTACAACAGAGGCCGAGTATATTGTCGCGTCTGAGGCGGCAAAAGATGTTGTTTGGATCCGGAAGTTCATTACAGAGCTTGGTGTGGTTCCTAGCATAGCAGACCCGATAGACCTCTATTGTGACAACAATGGGGCTATTGCGCAGGCTAAGGAACCTCGTTCACATCAGCGGACCAAACACATACTACGGCGCTTCCATCTCATTCGAGAGATCATCGATAGAGGAGATGTGAGGATATGCAGAGTACACACTGATTCTAACATCGCAGATCCTTTGACCAAGGCTTTGGCACAAAAGAAGCATGATGGTCATACCAGGTCACTGGGTATTAGATACTACGGTGATTAGCACTAGTGCTAGTGGGAGATTGTTAGTAGGAGCCCTAGAGCCAATTATGTGATGATTGACTAGGGACATTTTGTATCATATTCTATTATTAATAAAGGCATGTTTGGTTATTATACTTACTTTGTATTCTGTGCCGAATAACTAAGTATAATAATGTCCTTGTGTAGTA
>JAGFNQ010002975.1:68900-94344 GCA_024364735.1 Boesenbergia rotunda | reverse complement strand
GGTATGTGGAGAACCTTGAAAGACTAGGATTCCCACTGGGCTAAGAATTGGCAACAGACCTTATCCTGCAATCGTTGCCGGAAGGTTATAATCAATTTGTCATGAACTACAACATGAATGAAATTGATAAACCTTTGCCTGAGATGCTCAGCATGTTGAGAACTGCTGAGCTAAATCTCAAGAAAGCCAAGACCAGTAATGTACTGATGGTTAACAAGGGCAAAGGTAAATGGAAGCCTAAAGGCAAGGGTAAGACCCAAGCCAAAGGCAAGGCCAACTCTACTACATCCAAGGCCAAAGGCAAAGTGCCTAAGGAAGGGACCTGCTTCCATTGTGGTGAGACAGGACATTGGAAGAGGAACTGCAAACATTACCTAGAGGAAGCAAAGAAGAAAAGAAGTGAGACTTCTGCCTCAGGTATTTTTGTTATAGAAGTCAATCTATCTATCTCTTCATCTTAGGTATTAGATACCGGATGCGCATCTCACATTTGTACTAATGTGCAGGGCCTTCAAAGAGCTAGATCATTGACTAAGGGCGAGGTGGACTTACGAGTAGGCAATGGAGCAAGAGTTGCTGCTATTGCTGTAGGAACATACTCATTGTCTTTGCCTACTGGGCTTATCCTAGAACTAGAAGAGTGCTTTTATGTACCCTCATTAACTAAGAATATTATTTCAGTATCTTGTTTGGACAAGAAGGGGTTTTCATTTACCATAAAGGACAAATGTTGTTCTATCATGCTGAATGATATGTTCTATTGTAATGCACCATTGATGAATGGACTCTATGTTCTAGATCTAGAGAACCCAATCTATAACATAAATACCAAACGGTTCAAACCAAATAATTTGAACCAAACATATCTCTGGCACTGTCGCTTAGGACATATAAATAAGAGTCGCATATCCCAGCTCCATAAGGATGGATTACTGGACTCATTTGATTTTGAATCATATGAGACATGTGAATCTTGCCTTCTAGGCAAGATGACCAAGACTCCATTTAGTGGACACGGAGAAAGAGCGACAGACCTGCTAGGACTCATACATACTGATGTATGTGTCCCTTTCAATGTCGCAGCTAGAGGAGGCCATCAGTACTTCATCACTTTCACTGATGATATCAGTAGATATGACTATGTGTATCTTATGAAACACAAGACAGAATCCTTTGAAAAGTTCAAAGAATTCAAGAGTGAAGTACAAAACCAACTTGGCAAAAGTATTAAGATGTTTCGATCAGATCGAGGCGGTGAATACCTTAGCCAAGAGTTTCGTGACCATCTAGCAGAGTGTGGGATCGTATCCTAACTCACTCCACCTGGAACATCACAGTGGAATGGTGTGTCCGAGCGGAGAAATCGTACTCTATTAGATATGGTACGATCGATGATGAGTCAGACAGATCTTCTTACTTCCTTCTGGGGTTTCGCTCTAGAGACAACTCTTTTCACTCTTAACCGAGCTCCATCAAAGGCCATAACAAAGACACCATATACGATATGGACTGGGAAGAGTCCCACGATGTCTTTTATAAGGATTTGGGGTTGTGAGGCTTACTGTCGACGTCAAGTCTCGGATAAACTAGGACCCAAATCTGATAAGTATTATTTTGTAGGATATCCCAAGGAAATGAAGGGATATTACTTTTACAATCCCATACTAGGCAAAGTGTTTGTCTCTAGAAATGGCGTCTTTCTAGAAAAGGAGTTTATTTCTAGAAGAGTTAGTGGGAGTAAAGTCCATCTTGAAGAAGTTCAAGATACACATAACACTGAGGCCTTAATGGATATTGAACAGGCACCACAAGATGTTGTGGATCATGAGGTTGTTGCACAAGAAGTTGTGGAACAACAAGCTGTTCAAGTAGACCAACCTCCTCGCAGATCTGATAGGATACGTCGTTAGCCTGAGAGATACTCTTTTCTCCTGTCTGACCATGATGACGTAACGCTTATTGAGTTGAATGAGCCTACATTCTATCAAGAAGCTGTGATGAGCCCAGATTCTGAGAAATGGCTAGAAGCCATGAGGTCTGAAATGGAATCCATGTACACTAACCAAGTATGAACTTTGGTTGATCCACCTGAGGGGATTAAACCCATTGGGTGCAAGTGGGTCTTTAGGAGAAAGACTGACATGGATGGACTCATGCATACCTATAAAGGGCGATTGGTAGCTAAAGGTTTCAAGCAAATTCATGGTATCGACTATGATGAAACCTTTTCGCCAGTTGCGATGCTTAAGTCTATTCGGATCATGCTTGCTATTGCAGCTTACCATGATTACGAGATCTGGCAGATGGATGTCAAAACCACATTCCTAAATGGGAATCTACTCGAGGATGTGTACATGACACAACCTGAGGGTTTTGTAGATCCAGAGTATGTTGGAAAGGTATGTAAGTTGTAAAGATCCATTTATGGGCTGAAGCAAGCATCTCGAAGCTGGAATCTTCGATTCGATGATGCAATCAAAACGTTTGGTTTCATCAAGAATGAAGATGAACCCTGTGTCTACAAGAGGGTTAGTGGGAGCACAATTATCTTCCTGATCTTGTATGTAGATGACATACTCCTCATTGGGAATGATATCCCTTCACTACAGTCTGTAAAGACATGGCTCGGGAATTGTTTCTCAATGAAAGACTTAGGTGAAGCAGCCTATATCCTAGGCATCAAGATCTATAGAGATAGATCTAAGAAATTGCTTGGCTTAAGTCAGAGTACATATGTTGACAAGGTGCTTAATCGTTTTGCCATGCAGAATTCCAAGAAGGGATTTCTGCCAATGTCACATGGTGTGAGTCTTTCGAAGACTCAATGCCCCTCTTCTAAGGAGGAGAGAGACCGCATGGATCAGATCCCTTATGCATCCGCTATAGGGTCTATCATGTACGCCATGCTTTGTACTCGTCCAGATGTCTCGTATGCTTTGAGCATGACGAGCAGGTACTAGTCAGATCCAGGTGAATGTCACTGGACAGCTGTCAAGAATATTCTTAAGTACTTACGAAGGATGAAAGAAAATTTCTTGATATTTGGAGGCGATGAGGAGCTAGCTGTAAAGGGTTACAGTGACGGAAGCTTCCAAATAGACAGGGATGATTTTAGATCGCAGTCAGGGTATGTATTTTGTCTGAATGGTGGCGCTGTGAGCTGGAAGAGTTCGAAGCAGGACACAGTCGCAGATTCTACAACAGAGGCCGAGTATATTGCCGCGTCTGAGGCGGCAAAAGAGGCTGTTTGAATCCGAAAATTCATCACAGAGCTTGGTGTGGTTCCTAGCATAGCAGACCCAATAGACCTCTATTGTGACAACAATGGGGCTATTGCGCAGGCTAAGGAACCTCGTTCACATCAGCAGACCAAACACATACTACGGCGCTTCCATCTCATTCGAGAGATCATCGATAGAGGAGATGTGAGGATATGCAGAGTACACACTGATTCTAACATCGCAGATCCTTTGACCAAGGCTTTGACACAAAAGAAGCATGATGGTCATACCAGGTCACTGGGTATTAGATACTATAGTGATTGACACTAGTGCTAGTGGGAGATTGTTAGTAGTAGGAGCCCTAGAGCCAATTATGTGATGATTGACTAGGGACATGTTGTATCATATTCTATTATTAATAAAGGCATGTTTGGTTATTATACTTACTTTGTATTCTGTGCCGAATAACTAAGTATAATAATGTCCTTTTGTAGTAGGTTCCTATCTACATTATATCGATTGGTTGAATCGATAGTGAGATAATGTAGAGAACACTACACTAAACTATTCCTAGTCAAGCATCAATTATTCAGGGACAATATTGATGCATGGAGACTAGCATGTAGGTCAACTGATAACTTGAGCTCACAAGTCATGGATATGTTATATCAAGTTGACACATGAGTATATATTGGAGAATGTGTACTGAATGACCCGCCATGAGAAAGTTTCATAGATTGTCATATGAGTGTCATAGACTTTCTCATGTGACTATTAGTATGAATAGTCCTTAGACCTGAAGTCACTACGGTTCCCTACATAAGGAGTTATGTACTTTGGTATCGTCAAACGTCACCCGTAACAGGGTGGACTATAAATGCGATCACTGGGTATGTAATGAATTATGCGGAGGAATGTGAGTGATGTAGATGGGATATATCCCTCCCATATGACGGGAGTGATATCTGTGGGCCCCTTGATCGAGTAGGACTACTGAAACGCATGACCATGCTCAAATGAGTCAATATGAGATATTGAGCTCATTTGTTTGAGTGAGTCTGCTCGGGGATCAAGAAACACAAGATTGATTGAGGATGACACGGTCTATGCCTCATTGGTCAATCTAGATATCAAGGATAGAAGGACAAGGTCATACACTATCATAGTCACGGAAGTTTAGTTGGATCTCGACTTTTCTTGTTACTTGGGTAGCAATGATGCATTGCTAGATGCCGCTCATTGTTTATGTGTCTAAAGTGTTTAGGCGTATTGACAACGTCACGAGAACTTATTGGGTCACACACAAAGGACACAATGCTTCGGGAATTCTGTTCGGCAGATAGGAGCCCGAGTTGGGGAACTCGGGAGTTCGATCCCGAGTTGGGGAACTCGGGAAGTCCGAGCCTGAGTTGGGGAACTCGAGAGTCCGATCCCGAGTTGGGAACTCGGGAAGTCCGAGCCCGAGTGGGAACTCGGGAAGTCCAAGCCCGAGTGGGGAACTCGGGAAGTCCGAGCCCGAGTTGGGAACTCGGGAAGTTTGAGCCCGAGTTGGGAACTCGGGAGATCTGAGCTCGAGTTGGGAACTCGGGAGCGCAGGTCGGGAGCTCGGCACTCAGCAGCCTAAGCTGGGAGCTCGGCGGACTGAGTCGGAGCTCGGCAGACTGGGACGGCACTCGGCAAACTGGGTTGGCACTCAGCAGACTGGGCCGGAGCTCGGCAGACTGGGTCGGGAGCTCAGCACTCGGGAGACTTGGTCGGGAGACTTAGTCGGAATCCCGAGAGGCCCAGTCGGATTTGCATGCAGGAAAGAGAAAAATCTCTCTTCATTGGATGAAGAGAAGATGAAGAGTCACATGGAAAGATGTGCTCTTTATTGGCTTTAATGAAGGGAAGGCAAAAAGACAAATGACTCTTGGTATTCATGGGATGAATATAAAAGGGGTCAAGTCATTTTGAATGAATAACTAAGTGTTTCTCTTCTTCCCTTCTTCTCTTCTTCCTCTCCTCTCTCTTGGCCGAAACCTTACTGTAAGGTTCTTGGTGTTTTTCGAGCTACCTCAAGTTGCTAGCACAACTAAGGTAGTTCTCCCGAAGTTGAGAGATTGTGTCCGTGTGGATACGAATAGAGGCACGGACGTTTGAACGTGCAAGAGATCCGGCGCATCTTGGACGAGCGGGATAAACGAAGGGCACGCTTCAAAGGTATAAACAGTAGATAAATCTATTAGATAGATAGCATTGCACGAGGTTTTCTTTTGCATGGATCGCTCGTGGGTTCTTGTTTCCGCTGCGTTTTTATTGTTTTGTTCCGGGAGAACCCAACAAGAGGGACATATACCACCAAGTAAGGAATCTTGGTGGTGGAATGAGAAAGTACAAGAGAAAGTGAAGGAAAAAATGAATAGCCTATAAGAAATTATATATTTTCAAGAACGAAGAAAACTTAAAAATATATACAATAGCTATGAAAGAGGCTAAGAAATCAGTGAATGAAGCAGAAAAATAAAACTTTTGAACAATTATATAAAAACTTGTATACAAAAAAAGAGTAAAGAGACATTTATAAAATAGATAAAGCGAGAGAGAGGAAAATAAGAGACCTTAGCCAAATAAGATGTATTAAAGATGAATATAATAAAGTACTAGTAAATGATAGCGAAATAAAAGAGCGGTGGATGATTTACTTTTATCAACTTTTTAATGAAGGTTTAGGGAACCAACTTAACTTGGGCAATTAAAGTAGTTAAAATGAGTATAGAAATTTTAATTTTCATCATAGAATTCAAACTTCAGAAGTAGAACAAGCTTTGCAAGAGATGCAACATAGAAAAGCTGTGGGATCAGATGATATCCCAATAGAAGTATGGAAGTGCTTAGGGAAATAAGGTATTGAACGGTTTATAAAATTATTTAATATGATATTAAAAATAAAAAAATGTCTAATCAATGGTGGGTAAGTACTCTAATTCCCTTATATAAGAACAAAGGAGATGTAAAATATTATGCAAACTATAGGGATATTTAACTAATGACTCATACCATGAAACTTTGGGAAAAAATAATAGAAAAAATATTAAGGAAGAAGATCACGGTGATCGAAAATCAATTTGGGTTCATGCCTCAAAAGTCGGCAATAGAAGTCATACATCTTCTTAGATAATTAATTGAAAAGTATCGGGAGTAAAAGAAAGATCTACACATGGTATTCATTGATTTAGAAAAAACTTATGATAGGTGATCCCGTCATGGTGGACGGAGACACGGTCTGGTCAGGCCGGCAGGCTAGGATGACAGGTCAGACACAGAAGCTGTCCTGATGGACGGGGCCCCAAGGGGCATGTGGCGCTGGGGCCCTGCACGGAAAAAATATGGGCCTTAATATTTGTGTTCGCATTGGGCCAACCTTGCCAACTACGACTATAGGGCCACCGGCCCCCGGGATAAGTAGGGTTGGAGCACCCGGGTCGCTCAGAAGAAATCCTGGGCATATGGTCGTAGCTCCGACCCTAGAGAAACCTCGGTCGGGGGTATGCTAGTCGGGGAGACTGTCCGACCGGGTCCCATAATTCGGTCGGATTTCAATTGATGCTTCTCAACATCAAGGCCCCTTATTGTTCTCCCTGAGAGGGGAAACCCCATGCGAGAAGGCCTGAGGATGCGACCAGGGGCACGCCGATCGACATACACCCGAGCGAACTGTGACTCGGCGTGTCGTATTCCTCGTGGTTGCTATTGTCAGTACTCGTACCAACTCTTTGACGCTTAGCAGGTGACAACAGTGACCGCGCCGTCGTCCGCCGACTCAAACCTAACACCACTCGTGTCAAGAATCACAGAAATCCCACTGGCTCAGTACGGTCTCTAACAGACGCAGTGGATAAAGTCAGGTCAGACTACGGAGCCACCTGCGGATTTCAGAAGGCGCGACGTCGGTCGGCTAATTGACGCTATACACTGACTTTTGTCTTCGCATAGGATAAATGTGGAGGTAGAGTTGGTCGGCTCTCTCGGTTATATATATAGAACCTTAAATCCCTTACTCGGAGGTATGCAAGATAACCCAAGCTACAATACTCTCTTCACTTGCTTCCCCTTCTCCATCGGATTCTAACTTGACCGTCGGAGGGCCTTGCCGGGAGCATTCCTGACGAGTTGCTCACGATCACTTTTATACAGATTCGGAGCCAGTCATCAGCCGAAGTCTTCGACCGTGCCGCGTGTTGCCTGCCACCCCCTCCGTCGACAAATCGTACCCCATCGTCGAGTTGGGAGTCCACCTTGCACAACAACAGGATCATAATTGACGCTAAAAGGAGGGCCTTCGCCTGATCGGAAGTAGAAGATGGATAATCCCAACAAGGTGACTGTAACGCCCGCCCCTCCTCACCTTATAAAAAGGGAAAGACGGCGCTATGCGAGCATACATACATATATATATACCTTAACACAATGGAATAATTTAAAACATGTAAACACATCTTAAAACATGGAAGCATGCTTGGTATTCATGCGCACAACTTGGTTCAAACTTTTAATTCAAGAAGAACTAATTCGAGGTCGAGGTTGTCAAGCCCCGGGAAGAGGCACCCATGGTCGGGAAGGATTCCCAAGCGGACCAGTATTAGAAGAACTAATTTGAGTTGCGCCTGCAACTCTGCAACTCTGCAACTGTTCCCTCCGGTTAGGCACACCGAATCTAAGGATATGGAGGAGGACCAAGCCAACCAGCAGAACACCATCAGAGGAGGGGTCTTGGTGATCTCAGGGGACGGACAGGAGGAAATTCCAACCGAGCTAGGAAGGCTCAGGCTTGCCGACTGGAAATTCACCAAGTAGGGACGAGTGCCGCCCAAGCACAAGGCCCCCAGATCAGTTTCGGACCGTAGGACCTCCAGGGGATGGAAGCCCCTCATGATGATGCTCTGGTCGTCACAGTCGTGATCGCTAACAATTAGATCCATGATACCATCATGGACACGCGCAACTCGCTTAATATCTTATACAAAAGGGCATTTGATCAACTACAGATTGAGCTGACCCAGTTGGAGCTAGTAGCCACGCCCTTGTTCGGATTCACAGGAAATGAGGTATAGCCGATTAGCTTAGTAAAGATGGTCATGTCTTTGGGCGAAGAACCCCTGAACAGGACCAGGTGGTCCACCTTTCTGGTAGTGGATGCTCCTTCGGCCTACAACACCATTCTGGGACGATCTGCTCTGAATGAGTTTCAAGTAGTAGTCTCAACTTTTTTACTTTAAGGTGAAATTCCCGGTCGATGACAATGAAAGTGAAGTTAAAGGAGATCAAAGAGTCGCTCGACGGTGTTACGTGGACAACTTTCGATCGAAGAGTCAAAAGATGGGGCGAGCCTCTACCAGCTGCAATATGGTGCAAGCCTCGGCTTGGGCAAAACACGAGGACAAGGAAGAGATCCAACTCCTCCCCGACCGAGAGGAAACAAAAGTCAAGATGGCAGTTGATCTCCCCGACGAGTTAAGGTAGTCGCTGGTGAACTGCTTGGTGCAGAACCAGGATGTGTTCGCGTGGTCGGTAAAGGATATCATCAGATCCGACCGAAAGTGGTCGAACATAAGTTGCATGTCTAGCCAAACGCCCGACCCATTAAGCAACGCAAGAGGGTCTTCAGCTTGGCATAGAACGAAGTCATCCGGACAGAGGTCGAGAAGCTTTTAGAAGCCGAGCATATCCGGGAGGTGCAATTCCCGACCTGGCTGGCCAACGTTGTACTCGTGGTTAAACCTGATAGCAAATGTCATGTCTGCATCGACTTCCGTGACCTCAATTGGGCATGCCCGAAGGATTGTTACCCACTACCAAGGATCGATCAGATGGTCGGCTCGACGGTGGGCAGCGAACTCATCTCCATGCTGGACACCTACCAGGATTATCATCAGGTGCCTCTGGCTGTCACTGACCAAGAAAAGGTTAGTTTTATCACTGCAGACGGTACGTATTGTTATACAGATATGTCGTTCGGGCTTAAGAATGCAGGGGTGACTTACTAGCGCATGATGAACAAGGTCTTCAGGGAACAGATGGAGCGAAACATTGAGATCTATGTGGATGATATCCTGGTCAAGACCACCCGATTGGCTGAGCTTGTGCAAGACGTGGAGGAGACTTGTCGCACCCTGCGAAGGTACGAGTTGAAGCTGAACCCGACCAAGTGCCTTTTTGGGACGCAGAGCGGGAAGTTCCTCGGCTACATTTTGACCGAGAGGGGTATCGAGGCCATTCCAAGTAAGGCCAAAGCGCTGCTCAACATGCCCCTATCACGGAGTTTGAAGGAACTCAACGACTCACAGGAAAGATCACGGTTCTGTCTCGGTTCATTTCCCAGGCGGTTGAACGAATTCTACCCTTCTTCAAGACGCTTCGTCGAGCCACCAAGTTCCAGTGGGACGTAGACTATGATAAAGCGTTCGAAGAATTGAAGATATACTTGGTGGGGTTGCCTGTTTTGGCCAAGCTGGAGTCGGGGGAGCCTTTGTACGTCTACTTAGAGCCTTAGCCGAGGCGGTTAGTATGGTGTCGGTGAGGCAAGGAGAGGCCGAACAACAGACAGTGTACTTTTCTGTGCATATACTGAAGGGCGCCGAGTGTCGCTACATCGCACTTGAGAAGTTGCCTTATGTGTTGATCTTGGCCGCCTGGCGATTTCGATCGTATTTTCTAGCACACCCGATCGTTGTTTTGACCAACAGTAGTTTGGGTCGGATGTTAACCAATCCGGAGGCCTCAAGGCGATTGATTAAATGGACAACGAAGCTGAGCGAATATGACATTCGGTATCAGCCACACTCAGCCATTAAAGTGCAGGCCTTGGCCGACTTCCTTAGCGAGTTGCGTTCAAAGGAGATGGAGGGTTTCTGGCAAATTTATGTGGAAGGGACATCAGCTCGGCAGGGGAGTGGAATCGGCATTCTAATGGTCTCTCTAAGGAGGAGCAGCTTCACTTGTCTGTACGATTGGAATACCGAGCCACAAACAATGAAGCGGAATATGAGGCTCTCATCATCGGATTCCAGGCAGCCAAGCACGTGGAAGTTGTTGATGCAGTCTGGCCCGGTTGTTGTTTTGGTGTTTGACAATGGTTTAAGTTTGGTTGAGCGAATTTGGGTTAAGGTCCTGGTCGGGGACTGGGCATGAAACCCTGGTGAGTGAAGCCAAGTCCTAGCTTGTGAAGCTAGGTTGAAATCCCGGTGAGTGAAGCCGGGTCCTGGTGAGTGAAGCCAGGTGATTGAAATCCCGGTGAGTGAAACCGAGTCCTGGTGAGTGAAGCCAGGTGATGGAAATCCCGGTGAGTGAAGCCGGGTCCTGGGGAGTGAAGCCAGGTGATGGAAATCCCGGTGAGTGAAGCCGGGTCCTGGTGAGTGAAGCCAGGTGTTCGAAAAGTTCTAACTCGGAAGGGTTGGGTGAAAAGTCCTAGCTTGGAGGGCTAGGTGAAAAGTCCTAACTTGGAGGGTTAGGTGCAAATTCCCAACTTGGAGGGTTAGATGGAAAAATCCTTAGCTTGGAGGGCTAAAGTGGATGGAAACTTAGCTTGAAAGGCTAAGTTTAAGTCCCTGGATCGGTCTGGTGACCGATCAGGGATTCTGGCACGCTGCTCCTTCGTGGATCGGTCTAGTGACCGTTCCAGCGATGACTGATCGGTCGGGTGACCGATCAGGGAGCACACAGTGAGGTTGGGAACCTACTGTGCTGCTCCTGATCGATCTGGTGACCGATCAGGGAGTATGCGTTTCACCCATTGACTGGCTCCTGATCGGTTGGGTGACCGATCAGGGAGCGAGCAATGAGGTTGAGTTCCCTTGCTGAACTGCTCCTGATCGGTCTGATGACCGATCAGGATCACTGTGCAGATCGTTCTAGTGAACGATCCAGCTTCGCGGGCTTCTCACTAAGATCGATCAGGACGGTTCCTGATCGGTCTAGTGATGACCTGATCGGACTGTTGACCAATCAGGTGACACCCTGATCGGTCAGTTGACCGATCAGAAGGCTTAGCCTGTGAAACTCAGAAATGGCCCGATATATGGGTGGATCGGTCCGGTGAATGATCCACGACCTGGGATCGGTCTGGTGATCGGTCCAGGAAAATCTCAAAGAAATCGCGATTTCTGATTGAGCGTTAGGGATCGATCAGGATGGATCCTGATCGGTCTGGAACCAGCCTGATCGGTCTGGTGACCGATCAGGAGGCTCTCTGATCGGTCTGGTGACCGATCAGGCGCAGAACTTTAATTCAAATACGCTGTCAAAAGCTCTGATCGCGTCTGTTTTCACTGCCGATTCTCTGATACATTGCTGATATATTTTGATATGCATTGCTAAGCCTCTGTTGGAGTGTGCAGGTGATAGCAGGTGATTCAAACACTCAAGGAGGGTCAATGGGAGGCTTTCCGTTGAGCAGGTTTGGCTGTTTCTCATTCTCAGGTTTCAACGGGCAACTGACGCAGCTGGCGACTGACGGAGGCTCAGCTGGAGAGGGAGTCTTCAGTGGACTGAGTGCTCAGGGAGGTCAGTGGGTTCAGGCTAGCTCAGTGGATGCTGATGAAGCTTGTGATGGTGAGCAGAGCTTAAGTGATGAAGCTGAGGCAGAGGAGACGAGGTGAGACAAACAGAAAACTTGGGAAGTTGTTGCTGGGCTGTGTTCGTGCTCTCTGTTGCTTTGTGCTTGAGCGATCTTGTTTCATCTTTATGAGCTTCCCTTCTCGAGTGTCTTGTGTGCTTAATCTTGTATTCATCTACTGAGACAGCTTGTGGAGAGGTTACTCCACCGAGAAGGAGGCGCTTGATATCCGGTGTTCACCGGGGCTTGATCTGCCGATGATCAAGGGATCGCCCACCTCACGGGCACGCCAAGGAGTAGGGGCAAGTTATCCCCGAACCTTGTACATCTCCGTCTTAGCGTTTGTTTGGTTTGAGTTTCTTTCTCTGCTTAGTTTCTTTGTTCTGCATTTGCTTCCGCTGCCTAACTCTGAAGTGCAGAATAGTTTTGAAAAGCTCAAGAAATTGTGATTGTCTATATTCACCCCCCCCCTATATAGCCATCTCGTGCCCAACAGAAGTGACCCAAGTAATACTACACTCGGATTCTCAGCTGGTCACTCAACAGCTCGCAGGTCGGTTCGAAGTCAATAGTGATTGACTACAGGCATATATCGAAGCATACAAGAGGTTGAAGGCCGAATTTGAAGAGGTCCAGTTGCAGAAGATCTTCAGGGAGAGCAACCTTCGAGCAAACGAGTTGGCTAAATTAGTCAGTGCGGTGAACTCTTGGGTGCTCCCTCAGCCGATGGCTCAAGCATTGCTAGTGATGCACATAGAGCAGCAGACAGAGCTGGAGCTGGGGGCAGACTGGAGGACGCCCCTAATCGCCTACCTAATGTGGGGGATGCTCTCGACCGACCGGGAGTAGGCGAGACTCTTAAAAAAGCAAGCAGGTCAGTATACCTCGGTCGGGGATGCATTGTATAAGAGAGCCTTCGCCCGACCGTTGCTCAAGTGTTTGGCTGCGAGAAGGCTGACTACGTGATTAGGGAGATACATCTGGGAATTTATGGCAGTCATGCAGGGGGTGAACGGTAGCTCGGAAGGTACTACTGTCTGGTTATTATTGGCCAACACTGCAAAGGGATGCCGATCAGATGGTTTTTCTTGCCTATCGTGTCAGAAGCACCAAAGTCTACCCCATCACCGGTGGAGGTAATGAAGGCGTCTGTGGTGTCTTGCCCCTTCGAACAATGAGGAATGGACATAGTCGGGCCTTTTCCCATAGCCTCCGTGCATAAGCGGTTCCTATTGATAGCAGTGGATTATTTCTCCAAGTGGGTTGAAACGGAGGCATTGGCATGGATCACCGAGCAACCGGTGACGAAGTTCTTATGGCAAAACATACTCTATCGATACGGAATCCCACACAAGTTGGTCTCGGACAATCGACGACAATTCCAGGGCAAGAAAATCCTAGAGTGGTGCTCGACCCACGGTATTCAACAGTCCTTCACTTCAGTGGCGTACCCTCAGAGTAATGACCAAGCTGAGATCGCCAATCGAGAAATTTTGAGGGGATTGAAGACAAAGTTGGATCACGTGAGAGGCTCATGGCTAGACGAGCTGCCCGGTATCATATGAGCCCAACTGACCACACCAAGAGAAGGGGCGAGCTATACGTCTTTCCAACTCGTGTACGGGTGCGAAGCGGTGGTGCCTGTAGAGGTTGGGTTCGAACCGGTGGAAAGCATATGATGAAGGAAACGCAGAAGGGAGACGTTTGGAGCTGGGTCTTGTCGAAGAAATCCGAGAGAGGGCCTCAGCTCGGATGTTCGCCTATTGACATAGGATGCAACATAGATACAACCAGAAGGTGTTGCCCCGAGTCTTCCAGGTCGGGGATCTCGTGTGGAAGAGGGTGAAGCCAACCGGCGATGTAAACAAGCTGAAGCCTCAGTGGGGGGGGGCCCTTCCAAGTGATTCAGAAGTTAGCCTCAGGGGTGTATTGTTTGCAGGATGAACGAAGAAAAAAATTGGAAAGGCCATGGAGCGCGGTTCATTTGCAACACTGATTTGCCATCAGTGTGGCGATGGTCTTCTGCTGCTCTGAAATCTGAGCTTGCATTTGAGCAATGACTGCCATCAAGTTTGGCTGTTCTGTGCCAGGCTCATGGTTATCTTGAACTGGGGTCTCGTTCCTTGCATTAGGAGCTCGGCCTCTTCTTGCCATCTAATAATGCATAAGGGAACAAGAAATCACTACTGCATTTCTAGGTATAAACTGGTCTTCTTACTTAGTAACCTAATATCTATTCTAGGGATTAAACATGATTCTGTGGTACTAAGGTATTAAACATGCTTCCTTGTTCTATGCACATATGAGTAAGTACTTAAGCATTTCTCTATACTGCAATTAAATAAAGGAGCAATAGAAAAACTGAAACTTAAAACTTTCTTACTTGAAGACGGCGAGGCTGATGCTGATGTGTGTGTGATGCTGGAGAATGGGAACTGCTCTGATACCAACTGTAGCGACCCGCCTTCTCCTACCTTAGACGGACCGTTACTTGTCTACTTCTTAACTCTAATGCACGACTAAGAATGCGGAACTTTTCTTTTTTTTTCTTTGTATTTAAATCTATCTAAGGATGATATTCTAACTTTAATAGTCATGCGTGATACATTGGCACACTTCCTTTCTCTAAAATTCGTAAAGAAAAACCATTTTAGCCAATCAAAACAATTTCATAAACTTGAAGTTAGGACTTTTGCGGAAGTAAATAAGTCATGAAAATCTATATGAACTTTAGACTAGAGTTTGGACCCAATTTTGTATCTATGCAAGGTTTAAACAATTCTAACCATTTAAACTCATCACACAAGGTTTTATAACATTACTAAAGCATTATGGAATATGAATGCAACTTTTCTAAGCATATTTAAAGCAATGCATCAAATGACTTTTCTAGCATATGAAAACTTAATTCAAAAGGAGGCTAACAACATCTTGGCACATGCATCAAATAGCTCCATCAAAGTGTCGATATTCGAAACTACTCACGCTCATACTCATCCAATGCAATCATAAGGATATGTATACTAAATAGAATGACATGGAATCTTTACTCGTGGTTTTAAGACATGCAAAAATCTAAAACTCAAACACTTGGATAAATTCTATGTGATCTATCTTAAACTAAGAATCTGTAATAAATGCACTTTAAGTCTTTTATTTATCTCGTCCCAAGGACCTCTCCAAGGTCAGCCACCACACACACGTTACTCAGCACCGCCTCGTCGCCTTCCTTCAGAATTGTTTGCCTTTACCTTTACCTGCAGCAAGAGGAAATGCAACTAATAAGCATAAAGCTTAGCAAGTACTATCTAGCTCACAAAATCTCGAAATGTGCAAGCATGCTTTTTAAACAATATGAAATCACATGAGATACTTTTATGCTTAAAAGAAACACTAAAATAGGTATAACTCAAAACATGCATACTCAAGCATTAATAAGTCTTAACTCACTTTTTCTTGGCTTAACTTGAAACTTTAGCAATTCTTTAACTTTAAATCTTTCTTTAACTTTTAGAAAACTGCCTTAAACTTTAGAAAACTTTGCTAAAGCATATACTTGAATATAATAACTCACTTGGATCCACTTAAGACGTAAGTACCATCTTATGCGCGTTCCCTAAAAGGTTGGGGTAGCGAGCCGCCAATCCTAATACAGCAGACCTTGGTCTACCAGGGCCAAGACCTTGGAATTGGACACCTGGATTTCTTTAACGACGCCCTTGGACGCCGGGTACTGGCCTTAGAAAATAAAATAGTTTTTCTCTCTTTTCTTTCTTATCTTTAAATGCCTTGACATTTTATCGAATACCTTGTGTGCCCAAATCCCTAAGTCTTGACTTTTGACGATTTCGTAAGGCCTTGGCCTTCTCTTTTCTTCTTCTTTATCTTTCTTTTCTTTTCTTATAGATTTCTTAGACCCTAAACTCACATAGGATACTCTATCAAATATATATAAGCATATAATGAACTAAAATCACATGCAAAATCTTAAACTAAAAGTAAATATCTCTTTTAAAACTTTTAAGGGAAAATTCTTGCGGAAAACCGCCTCTTACTGCAGGTGAGCAGTACTTACCTCGATATCTTGGACTTACAACCAAGAACGGCGTCAGAGGTTCCGGAGAAACTCGGAGTCTCGGAGATTTCTTCGCGCTCACGCGTTCCTCTCGTCGCGGGGATTCCGAATATTGGAAGATCTCTCGGAGGAGAGCCTTAGCCGGCCACCGGAGGAAAGCCCTAGGGCTTGGTGTGGTTGGCGTGCGCACAAGAGAGGAGAGGGATCGGGCGGAACTTGAGATCTCGATGAACCGTTCGCGCCTACGCGTTCCTCTCGTACAGACGAACGAAACGCTCCGCACCCCTTGGTTCTCCCTTGGCCGGCGCCCCCTTAGAAGAGGAGAGGAGGTGGTGTGGCATGCGCACAAGAGAGGGGAAGAGGGGGGGGGGGGCGGCGTGCGTGTGTCTTGGGCGAGGAAGAGAGTTTAGATGAGAGAAATAAAATTTCTCTCTTTAACTATCATTTATACTTAGGGTTATTTAAGTCCAACTTATAACTTAACTTAATATCTCTCTATTTTCTTTCAGCACACCCCTGCTGGGGCTCCTGATTAACCCGACCAACTTAAGTCGTTGGTCCCATGGGAGGTCTCGGGTTCAAAACTCGTCCAGGCAACTTTTTGCCGAAGACTCTATTTCTTTTAATAAAACTACTAAACGGACTCGGAAAATTTCATAAAAATATTCTAAAAATTCCTAAAAATATCTAGAATATTTCTAAAATATTTTTAAATAGTTCTAAGGACTTTAAGAACTTCAATATGGAAATTTCGGGGCGTTACAGGACTCCGGCTCATTGACGTCTCCACGATAAAACCCCGGTACCCGAGACCTCTATACCAGCTAGGGAAAAGTTTCTAAAACCTATCTCATCAAATTCAGTCATCGCGGTCATCTCTCCATCGGTAACGTTACGACCGTGATGATGAAGAATGGAGGTGATGATGTGGCAGTACGGGGTGCGTACCCGCCCCTGAGTGGTAACAGTGGACGCATATTGAATCGTGTGGAACATGTGGAGTCCAATGTCGATATCAAGATGATGGATCAATGCGTACAGAAGGAAGGTATGAAATGGTCGCATGGTCGCGATGTCCCTAATGGATAAAGGTAGAATGCAATGGACTAGAACTCTATAAAGAGCGTAGTCCTAGACCTGAAGGTCAGCAGACTGAAATCATCTGGCCAAAGGGTTTCTAGCATCCCTATAGAAGTAGGAGTATAGAGTATTTAGGTCAATGTGAGAGTAGGGAGCATCAAAAGGAGGATCCCTAGGAGGATAACAACAAAAGGTGGATTGAGAGAGTCGTAGTCCAAGAAATCGGTTATGCAACGAAGGTGTAATTGTCAAGGGCATCCCTTGAACTGTGGTGACGAACATAAGGTCATTCTTTCTAACTATGTTGTTGTAGAATTCTGCACATAGGGTTGTGTTAATGGGATGAGTGCAGAATACAAGGTTGTCTAGTTGGTAAAAGTTGAAGACATTCATGGCCAATGGACAAGATTGAGTGAAGAATTGCCTATTTAGGTAACTCGTTTTTATAGGTTTATAAGTTGTTCGAGCAAATTTATTACAAAGTTCCAAGGTTGGGAACCTAGGGTCGGGGCTAGGTTCGGTACCGGGATTTGATTGGTTTGCTCGGGGTTTTCTAAGATAAGAAACATGTGTTTAAAAGAAAGGAATTAAGAAAAATAATTCTTAAGTGCGTAAGAAAAATCATACCTAGTAGCCGTTCGGGGAGGCATGGTCAAGGTTGAGGGAGCAAGAGAGTCACTCGGGGGGTGTTAGGTCTCCTTGGAAGGAGAAGAGTTGGAGAAGAGAGGTGTTTTGGGTGTGGCAAAATGAGGAGGTTCGGGTGGCTTATATAGGTGTTTTAGCTCGGGCGCCCGGGAGCTCCCGGGCGCCCGGGTCAGATGGTCACTGCTTTGACCTGCTGCTGGATGAGGGTGCCCGTGATGGCTCGGGCGCCCTGGTCAGAAAGGGATGGCAGCTTTGCTGCCTTTGACTGGTCCTGGGGGCGCCCGTAAGGGCCTGGGCGCCCTCGTTAGTAAGACATGGCAGCTTTTCTGCTTTGAACGAATTGAAAGAGGTGGGGCGCCTGAGGAGTCACGGGCGCCCTGGCTATGTAGGATTGGACAATTTTGATGTATTGTTTGATTAGTTTGACTATTTTGACCATGGTTTGACTACTTTGATCATGGTTTGACTACTTTGACCATGTTTTGACTAGTATTAACTGAAATAATTAGGTCAACTCCGTTCTAAACTACAGGAGTAAATGTTTGTACTAAACAACAATACAGGGATGAATTTCAGTTAAGTTAATTTTTATCATCTCACCTATTCTAAAGTTGTCAATCACGTTAGCCTTATGGATTTTTGTGAGATAGGTTTTGAATAGACAGAATTATTTTAAAAAATCATGATTTATTTCGAAAAAGTTAGATTAATTTTGAAAGCAATTTGTTTTGAATTTATTTTGAAAAACGAGTGTTTGAATCTACAATTAACTGAATATTTGTGTTAGATTTAAATTTGACAAAGAATAATTTGAATTTGAATTTCAGAAATCGGCTTCCAGGTCTTGGCGAGGCACTAGGCCTTCTTTGGCCGTAGCCTTATTGGATCATCAACCCTTTTCTTGACAAAGCTTTTTAATAAAATTTCATTTTCAAAAATTAATTTTTGAAAATTTTTGGTCTAACTAGTTTGGGTCTTGGATCGGTAGCTTCAGCTAGTTTCACCAGTCTAAAGAGACCAAGTAGTGTATACTTGACCTTATTAGAAGAGGTTTCCCTAACGTACTATCATCTCACCGCCACCCAATACTAGGTTGTTCAAATTTCAGTTAATTGGTTCAGTCCTTAATCTAACCAGTCTTAAATCTAAGCATGATAAATTACAGAAAATAAATAAACAAGCAATCATACAATTTAAAACAAAAATAGAAATTTATCTAACTATGAAAATTGTTTTTAATTTGGCTCCCCCTGGACTAAAGCCACGATAATGGTTTGGCAAGATGTGAATCTTGTCCTTGGGGATCCAATACTGATTTGATCCAGTTTATTTGTTCAGGCACAGTTTGGGTACCCATGTCTGAATTTTAGGTCTAGACTAATTCAGTACAGCACAGTATGATCTTTGTCTAGACTTGGTTCGATAGCCAAACCCGGATCGATTTAGAACTGACTTCTGTTTTCCAAGGATCATGTCAAGACCCTTGGAACCAGAAGTGAATCGTTCTAAGGCTGTTCTAAGGTCCTTGACTTGAGTTTTCAAGGAGGAGTTCTCTTTCTCAAGTTTTTCAACTTGAGTAGAGGTTCCTTCTTGAACCTTCTCAGTTAAAGATCTAGAGTCAGCTCCCTCTTTAAGGAGTTTTACTTCCTATTGGAGGGACTCGACTAGGATTTTGGCTTTCGCAAAGTCGCGAGAAAGATACACAATTAATTCAGATAATTGACTTTTAGAAAACCCACTTACAGTGATTTCGCCATCCTCTGAAAACGTGAGCTTTCCGTCTTCCGGCTCCGATTCTGATTCGGTTTCGATTTCTTCCGAGGCCGTCAGAGCGAGCATGTTTGATTGTGGGGCCTCTTCTTCTTCTTCGGACGACGATTCGTCCTACGTTGCCTGAAGGGCCTTCTTCTTTCTTGTCTTCTTTGTTTCCTTCAGATTGGGGCATTCCGTCTTATAGTGACCCTTCTTTTTGCATTCGTAACAGGTCACATTTGGTTTGTTCTTCTCATTTGAAGGTTCAACTGGTTCTTCCTTTCTTCGGCTGGCTTTCCTTCTGATGGTCTGGTTTTTTAGTTCTTTGTAGTAGTCCCGAGCTAGCCGAACCAGCTTAGGCCGATCTCCTTGGCTTTCTTCTGAGTCTGAGTCTGAATCAGACTCGGGTGCAGGTTGAGGTTTCTTCTTGGTCATCTTTTCAGTTTTACCTGCAACAAAAGCAATGTCTTTCTCGGCCAGATTGCAGTTAGTCTGTTCATGTTATTCGAGTTTCGAAAATAATTCATCTAGTTTAATTTTAGACAAATCCCTTGAAACTTTGTACGCATCTACCATAGATGCCCACAAAGTATTTCTAGGGAAGGCGTAAAGAGCATACCTGATCAGGTCACGGTTCTCTACCTTGTGACCGATGGTGTGTAGAACGTTCATCAGATCCTGAATACTGGCGTGGAGCTGAGCTGCAGATTCGCTGTCGTTCATCTTGATTGTGTACAGCTTGTTCAGCAGAAGGTCCCTTTTGCTGATTCGGGTGTCGGAGGTTCCTTCGTGTAATTCAACTAGCTTACCCCAGAGTTCCTTTGCACTGTTGAATGGACCCACTCGGTTCAGCTCCTCTTTGGTTAGGCCGCATTGGAGTGTTTGGGTTGCTTTAGCATCAGCCTCAATTTTTCTTTTGAGTGAGGCGTCCCATTCGGTGTAGGGTTGTGACACTCCTTCAGAATTTCTGGGGATTTCCAGACCGGATCGGATAATTATCCACACGTCCACCTGAGTTTTCAGGTGGACTTCCATCCTACTCTTCCAGTAGGAGAAATCCTCCCCACTAAAGAGTGGTGGTCTGGCGGTACTGAAGCCCTCTTGCATGTCCATTTAGGAATTACTGAGAAGAAAGAGAAAAAAAACGTCCCAAGACTTGGTCTTGGATTAGCAGTGCGGGAAGAGAAAAGAAAATTTTATCGAGTGGTGTTGCACCAACCTCGATTAACGAAACAAATTCGATTTAAAAAAAATCGAAGAAAAAAATCCGAAAAAATCTCAAATTGGTGGTTGCACCAAATTTGAGCTTCCCCGCTCTGATACCACTTGTTGGATCGACAGAATACGATAGAGTGGGGGGGGGGTGAATATCGTAAAACCGTTTCGGATTAGATTGAGAGAAATTACGCAGCGGAAATAAAAAAAACAACGCGAACACAAGGTTTTTTACTTGGTTCGGAGTCGCGGTCGACTCCTACTCCAAGGCCCGCGGTCCTTGACCGTTTACTGCGGGCAATTCTATAATCGCGCAAGATATTACAAAAAGTTGTACAGTAATAGTGCAGCAAAAAGTACACTTATGCTCTTTGTTACCGACGCTCGGAGTATATCGTTCTTTGGTGCGGAGGGTCATCGTCGGCGCTTGAATCTTGAGATCGGAGGATTCCGGAGTAGAGCGCTTGAGTCGAAGAGCGTAGAGGCGTTAAAAGAATTGATGTCGAAGCCTTAGGGGTCGAGCCCCTATTATAGTGCATCTGGGGGCGCCCTGGACGTCGGGGGCGCCCTCCATGTGTCTCTGGATCCGCAAACCCTTATCCGGAACTCGGTCAGCCCCTATCCCTCCAGGATCGGGCTCGGAGTTTGACGGGGGCACCCGGGACACAGGGGGCGCCCCAGTTGACTTGGTCTTGCTGGCTTCATGGATGTCTTTGCTTCGATCGCTGGCTGATTTGGACCCAGGGTGCCCGAGGCATCCGGGGCGCCCGGGACCATGGGGGCGCCCGAGAGCTTGAGGGCGCCTGCCCTAGTGAGCTTCCGAAGTGTTACTTGCTCAGCTTGTCTTGCCTTCACCTTGGGGACGCCCTGGACCTCCGGGGCGCCCTGCCCAGCTATCTGCCCCTCTCCTTTGGGGCGTTCTGAGCTGCAGAAACTCGTTCCTTTGGTCCTGCATCCAGGGTTAGTACCAAACAAAATAAAGCAAGAATATTCGGTTTATACAGCCTTAGCTATCTTGGTTCTGACTTTGGGTCTCTAAAATGGAACCCTAGGTCGAACTGACGCCTACTGTTCCCTCGACGGGGAACGCGTCCTCACCTACTCCTCTCAGGAGAATTTACCTGTTGCCAACCGGCTCCTCCGGTTGGACTTTTGCCCAGCAGTCCTTCGCCAGGTGCCTAGCAGTCCTTCGCCAGGTGCCTAGCAGTCCTTCGCCAGGTCTTCGTTACCAAGCAGTCCTTCGCCTAGTGCCTAGCATTCCTTCGCTAGGGCTTTGTTACCAAGCAGTCATTCGCCTGGTGCCTAGCATTCCTTTGCTAGGACTTTGTTACCAAGCAGTCCTTCGCCTGGTGCCTAGCAATCCTTCGCTAGGTCTTCAACTCGTAGCAGCCCTTCGCTAGGTGCCCAGCAACCCTTCGCCAGGTCTTAGGGTTTCGATGCCTAGCGGTCCTTCGCTAGGTGCCTAGCAGTCCTTCGCTAGGTGCCTAGCAGTCCTTCGCTAGGACTTCAATCTGTACACTCAAGTAACATGTTAGATAAAAATAACATCTTAACTTTTGAACCCTTTGCCATTATCAAAATCCAAGTTCGACTTGGGTGCTGTCTGCACCAACAATAACTCACTTACAATTGCAAGGCCACACCGGTGTTCCTCCGGTGCTTTTTGACCTTCAACTATCACTCTTTTAACTCTATACACATTTTTCCTTGGTTAAATCCTTATTTTTCTTTTGAAATGGCTTGTTCATACCATTTTTGACTTTTTCTTTACCATAAGCATAAGGCATCCTTGAATATGATGTTTTACTAACATTTGACTTCCTAGGGTGGTATCCTAGTCCCGGCCTACCACTTCTAAGGTGTTGATCATTTGGTCTCATGATTACTCCCTTAGATCCTCTAATGAGTTTATCTAGGTTCTTTTTCAATTTATCAAGTTTTGCGCTCAAAACTTGATTTTCATTTTCTAACTTTCTAACTTTAGTATCATCATGCCTACTTTGATCACTACTAGATCTATCCATTTTTCTAGACATGTGTCTCCCTTTCTTAGGGTTGATGCCTTGATCCTTAGGTCTAGAAACCCTAGATTTATCATTAAACAAGGAATTTTTAACATTTTGGCACACAATATTGTTTCTATTTCTATCATGATACTTAAAGCCAAAAACACGCAAAGGGAAGCAATTATTAACATTTCTAGCATTCATGGAAACATTAGAAGCATAAGTAAAGTTAGGGATTACCTCCCTTACCCTTGTAGCTCCCCCTTGATGTGAGCTCCTTTTCCTTTCTTCTTTCTCCCATCTTCTCAAATGTTCCATCTTCTTTAGCTCTCCTTTTCTTGGATATTGAGTGTGATAATTGTTGGATCGAGAACACCGATAGGGGGGGGGTGAATATCGGAAATCGTTCGGATTTTCGTAAAGAGCACGTACGCAGCGGAAATAAAATAAAAACAATCACAGCACAAAGACACAGTCGATTTACTTGGTTCGGAGCCTGTGTCGACTCCTACTCCAAGGCCCACGGTCGTTGACCGTTTACTTTGGGCAATTCTATATACGCGCAAAACAGTTTACAATAATTTATTACAAATAAGTGCACTAACAATAATAATAAAAAATTCGATCTTCGTTACCGACGTCCGGAGTGGATTGACTCTTTCGGGGCAGCGGGACGTCGTCGGCTCGAGTTGGAGTGTTTCCGGAGCAAGGCACGAGCGTAGAAGATCTTTGGGGCGTTGAGAGAACTGATACTTCGAAGCCTTGGTCGAGGGCCCTTTATATAGGGCCTGGGGGCGCCCGGGATGTCGGGGGCGCCCCCCACGTGGCCTTTGATCCGCAAAGCTCTCGGTCAGCGTCTATCCTCTGGATCCGCTTTGACCGGGTCGCCCGAAGCGCTCGGGGCGCCCGGATTGACCGGGTCAAAGTTCTATCTCCTTGGCTTCGAGGGGTTCTGGTACGAGGTTGCGCATGGGGGCGCCCGCAGCGCAGGGGGCGCCCGCAGCGCAGGGGGCGCCCGGGAGCAACGGAGGCGCCCGGCCCAGCAACTGTTCGAACCCCTTTTACTTGACTTTGTTTTGTATGCACCTTGGGGGCGCCCGGGACGCTCCGGGCGCCCTACTCAGCCATTGCCTCTCTCCTTTGAGGCTTTCTGAGCTGCAGACACACGTTCCTTCGGTCCTGCATCCAGGGTTAGTCCAAATCACAATAACATAATAAATTATTAGATTATACAGCCTTAGCTGTCTTGGTTCTGACTTTGGTATCCAAAATGGAGCCCTAGGTTGAACCGATGCCTACTGTTCCCTCGACGGGGAACGCGTCCTCACATACTCCTCTCGAGAGAATTTACCTGATGCCAACCGTTCCTCTGGTTGGACTTTTGCCTGACGGTCCTTTGTCAGGTCTTGGATGCCGAGCTGCCCTTCGCTCGGTGCCTAGCATTCCTTTGCTAGGGCTTTAGTCCCAGACTGTCCTTCGTCTGGCGCCTAGCAGTCCTTCGCTAGGTCTTGGATACTAACAGTCCTTCGCCAGTTGCCTAGCAGTCCTTCGCTAGGGCTTGGATACTGGCAGTCCTTCGCCAGGTGCCTAACAGTCCTTCGCTAGGGCTTTGTCTCTGCACACTTGAGTAACATTGTTAGATCACAAACAAACTTAACTTTGAATCCTTTGCCAATATAAAAACAAGGTTCAATATGGTGCTTCCTGCACCAACAATCTCCCCCTTTTTGATTTATGGCAACACAATTCAAAGTTAAGTATAAACATATAACAATTAATAAATGATGGAGTATGAACAGTATAAGTGTAGAAAAAAATTATACTCCCCCTAAATCCCTGAATACTTGTGTTATAACCCTTAACTTTGACCTTTAACCCTTAACTTTGACCTTTCCTCCCCCTTTGACATATATCAAAAAACATACATGGGCGAACAAGGTATCTAATAAATTTAAGTAAGAGAGTTTAAAAAATATAGTTTTCAAGAAAAAACTTTAAGTAATGAGAAATTTCCTTGGAACATATTTTGTGCATTAAAACCCATTTTTACTTGGAAAAATCTTTAAATAGACAAGTTTTTGCTGAAACATAGAATTTTTGTTTACTAAGAAAACTTTGCTTACAAACATATGTCAAAAGTTTTAAAGGTTTTTGCTCAGACAAACTTTGTTTACTAAGAAAGATTTTACTTAGTAATATTTTCAAAATAAGTATATTTCGTGCTTTAGAGGTTTTGAAAGTTCTTTGAAGATGCTTAGATCACTTTTAAAGCACTTAAAAATACTTAGTGAAAACAAGATAAAATTTTAAAATTTTCTCTCTCTTGGACATATATCAATAAAGAATTCTTGAACAATATATTTTGAAAGAAGTTTTTAAGGAGAAAGTTTATGTATCAGAGCCTATGAGTTTTGAAAACATAAAAATACTTAGAATAATCCTTGAAAGCATAGCAAAAGCTTTAAATTACACTTTTGAAATCGAAAAAAAATTTCATACTTTGTAACCATTAGTGTTTTGGAAAGTATTAGTACTTTTGAAGAATAGTAGTACTTTTGAAAGATGTTATGCATATTTTGAAAATTATGCATTTTTGAAAAGTATAAGTACTTTTTGAAACATATTATTTTCAAAAATATTATAAAGTCAAGTAAAATTTTGAAAGTGATAGTATATATAAGCAAAATGATTTAAAAGAATAGTATTTTGAAAGACAATTTATTTATGTTTTCAACAGGATTTTAAAATGGCAGTGCATGAAAACATATAATTTTGAAAAAAATATTCAATGATTCTTTTAATTTAATCTCCCCCCTAAGCTTGACCCAGTCCTAGGAAGCTTGTTAACTACAAGCGA
>JAGFNQ010002975.1:0-67443 GCA_024364735.1 Boesenbergia rotunda | reverse complement strand
CACAAGAGGCCTTAATGGATATTGAACAGACACCTGGGATATGCACAAGAGGTTGTGGATCATGAGGTTGTTACACAAGAAGTTGTGGAACAACAGCTGTTCAAGTAGACCAACCTCCTCACAGATCTGATAGGATACGTCGTCAGCCTGAGAGATACTCTTTTCTCTTGTCTGACCATGATGACGTTACGCTCATTGAGTTGAATGAGCCTACATCCTATCAAGAAGCTGTGATGAGCCCAGATTCTGAGAAATGGCTAGAAGCCATGAGGTCCGAAATGGAATCCATGTACACTAACCAAGTATGGACTTTGGTTGATCCACCTGAGGGATTAAACCCATTGGGTGTAAGTGGGTCTTTAGAAGAAAGACTGACATGGATGGACTCATGCATACCTATAAAGGGCGATTGGTAGCTAAAGGTTTCAAGCAAATTCATGGTATCGACTATGATGAAACCTTTTCACCAGTTGCGATGCTTAAGTCTATTCGGATCATGCTTGCTATTGCAGCTTACCATGATTACGAGATCTGGCAGATGGATGTCAAAACCGCATTCCTAAATGGGAATCTACTCGAGGATGTGTACATGACACAACCTGAGGGTTTTGTAGATCCAAGAGCATGCTGGAAAGGTATGTAAGTTGCAAAGGTCCATTATGGGCTAAAGCAAGCATCTCGAAGCTGGAATCTTCGATTCGATGATGCAATCAAAGCGTTAGGTTTCATCAAGAATGAAGATGAACTCTGTGTCTACAAGAGGGTTAGTGGGAGCACAGTTATCTTCTTGATCTTGTATGTAGATGACATACTCCTCATTGGGAATGATATCCCTTCACTACAGTTTGTAAAGACTTGGCTCGGGAATTGTTTCTCAATGAAAAGACTTAGGCGAAGCAGCCTATATCCTAGGCATCAAGATCTATAGAGATAGATCTAAGAAATTGCTTGGCTTAAGTCAGAGTACATATGTTGACAAGGTGCTTAATCGTTTTGCCATGCAGAATTCCAAGAAGGGATTTCTGCCAATGTCACATGGTGTGAGTCTTTCAAAAGACTCAATGTTCATCTTCTGAGGAGGAGAGAGACCGTAATGGATCAGAATCCCTTATGCAATCCGCTATAGGGTATATCATGTACGCCATGCTTTGTACTCACCCAGATGTTTCGTATGCTTTGAGCATGACGAACAGGTACCAGTCAGATCCAGGTGAATGTCACTGGATAGCTGTCAAGAATATTCTTAAGTACTTACGAAGGACGAAAGAATATTTCTTAATATTTGGAGGCAATGAGGAGCTAGCTGTAGAGGGTTACAGCGATGCAAGCTTCCAAACAAACAGGGATGAATTTAGATCGCAGTCAGGGTATGTATTTTGCCTGAATGGTGGCGCTGTGAGCTGGAATAGTTCGAAGCAGGACACAGTCGCAGATTCTACAACAGAGGCCGAGTATATTGTCGCGTCTGAGGCGGCAAAAGATGTTGTTTGGATCCGGAAGTTCATTACAGAGCTTGGTGTGGTTCCTAGCATAGCAGACCCGATAGACCTCTATTGTGACAACAATGGGGCTATTGCGCAGGCTAAGGAACCTCGTTCACATCAGCGGACCAAACACATACTACGACGCTTCCATCTCATTCGAGAGATCATCGATAGAGGAGATGTGAGGATATGCAGAGTACACACTGATTCTAACATCGCAGATCCTTTGACCAAGGCTTTGGCACAAAAGAAGCATGATGGTCATACCAGGTCACTGGGTATTAGATACTACGGTGATTAGCACTAGTGCTAGTGGGAGATTGTTAGTAGGAGTCCTAGAGCCAATTATGTGATGATTGACTAGGGGCATTTTGTATCATATTCTATCATTAATAAAGGCATGTTTGGTTATTATACGTACTTTGTATTCTGTGCCGAATGACTAAGTATAATAATGTCCTTGTGTAGTAGGTTCTTATCTACATTATATCGATTGGTTGAATCGATAGTGAGATAATGTAGAGAACACTACACTAAATTATTCCTAGTCAAGCATTAATATTCAGGGACAATATTAATGCATAGAGACTAGCATGTAGGTCAACTGATGACTTGAGCTCACAAGTTATGGATATGTGATATCAAGTTGACACGTGGGTATACATTGGAGAATGTGTACTGAATGACCCGCCATCAGAAAGTTTCATAGATTGTCATATGAGTGTCATAGACTTTCTCATGTGACTATAGGTATGAATAGTCCTTAGACCTAAAGTCACTACGGTTCCCTACATAAGGAGTTATGTACTTTGGTATCGTCAAACGTCACCCGTAACAGGGTGGACTATAAAGGCGATCACTAGGTATGTAATGAATTATGTGGAGGGATGTGAGTGATGTAGATGGGATCTATCCCTCCCATATAACGGGAGTGATATCTGTGGGCCCCTTGATCGAGTAGGACTACTAAAATGCATGGTCATGCTCAAATGAGTCCATATGAGATATTGAGCTCATTTGTTTGAGTGAGTCTACTCGGGATCAAGAAACACAAGATTGATTGAGGATGACACGATCTATGCCTCTTTGGTCAATCTAGATATCAAGGATAGAAGGACAAGGTCATACATTATCATAGTCACGGAGGTTTAGTCGGATCTCGACTTTTCTTGTTACTTGGGTAGCAATGATGCATTACTAGATGTCGTTCATTGCTTATGTGTCTAAAGTGTTTTGGCGCATTGCCAACGTCGCGAGAACCTATTGGGTCACACACAAAGGACACAATGCTTCGGGAAAGTTGATCGGCAGATCTGAGCCCGAGTTGGGAACTCGGGAGATCTGCCAAGTTGGGAACTCGGGAGACCTGAGCCCTAGTTGGGAACTCGGGAGGTCAGTTCGGGGGAATTGAGTTGGAAACTCGAGAGAGACCGAGTCGGAGCTCGGCGGTCCGAGTCGGAGCTCGGCGGGCCGAGTCGGAGCTCGGCGGGCCGAGTCGGAGCTCGGCGGGCCGAGTCGGAGCTCGGCGGGCCGAGTCGGAGCTCGGCGGGCCGAGTCGGAGCTCGGCGGGCCGAGTCGGAGCTCGGCGGGCCGAGTCGGAGCTCGGCGGGCCGAGTCGGAGCTCGGCGGGCCGAGTCGGAGCTCGGCGGGCCGAGTCGGAGCTCGACGGGCCGAGTCGGAGCTCGGCGGATCGGGTCGACACTCGGCGGACTGGGTCGGGAGCTCGCCACTCGGGAGACTTGGTCGGGAGACCGAGTCGGAAACCCGAGAGGCCCGGTCGAAGTTGCATGGAGGAAAGAGAAAAGTCTCTTTTCATTGGATGAAAAGATTCTTTTCTTGCATGGGAAATGATAAAGAGTTACATAAAAAGATGTGCTCTTTATTGGGAAGCCAAAGAGACACAATCCTCTTTATATTCATGGGATGATTATAAAAGAGGGCCTTGTGACTTTGGATGAGTTCTTCTTCTTGCCTTAGCTTTTCCCCTTCCCCTCCTCTCTTCTTCCTCTCCTCCACTCTTGGCCGAAACCTTACTGTAAGGTTCTTGGTGTTTTCGAACTACCTCAAGTTGCTAGCACAACTAAGGTAGTTCTCCCGAAGTTGAGAGATTGTGTCCGTGTGGATACGAATAGAGGCACGGACGTTTGAACGTGCAAGAGATCCGGCGCATCTTGGACGAGCGGGATAACCGAAGGGCACGCTTCAAAGGTATAAACAGTAGATAAATCTATTAGATAGATAGCTTTGTACGAGTTTTCATTCGCATGGATCGCTCATGGGTTCTTGTTTCCGCTGTGTTTTTATTGTTTTGTGCCGGGAGAACCCAACAAAACTTTGCTTTATTGGACCACAAACATCTATGTGTATAAGTTCAAGCGGCTTTTGGGCTCTTGAACTTGACTCCTTTGGAAAACCTTTTCTAAATTGTTTCCCAAGTAGACATGCTTCACATAATTGGTCAGGATGTTTAATGTAAGGCAGTCCTCTCACCATCTCATTCTTTAAAAGTAATTCTAGTCCTTCAAAATTGAGATGCTCAAATCGAAAATGTCATAACCAAGTGGTGTCTTTGTAACAAGCTTTGAGACAATTAACAACATCATTCTGAATATTAAGCAGGAACATTCTATTTCTTCACATAGGCACCTTAGCAATTAAGCACCCAATATTATCTTTCAACACGAGTATATTATCTTTTAGATGAATATCATATCCTTTTTTCAAAAGCTGTCCTATGCTCAGAATGTTGCTCTTTATATTTGGCACAAAGAAAATATTCAAAATAAATTGATGTTTTTCATTCTTCAAGCGGATAAGAATGTTACTTTTATCTTTCACATCAATCTTTGATTTATCTCCGAAGGATATATTGCCACCAACTGATTCATCAAGTTCTACGAACAGACTTCTTTTTCCACACATATGATTGCTTGCATCAATGTCGAGATATCACATTGTATCTCTGCCTCTTTGAAAATCTTTGTATGATAGCAATAGGGTGTCATCTTCTTCTCTTCTTTCTTCCATATATTTTGCTTTTGCATATATTTTATTCTTAGGTAATCTACATTCTTTAGCCTAATGCCCAAATTTATCACAATTGTAGCACTTAACTTGAGATTTATCATACCTCAAATTTGTGTGCCCTCTTCCACGTCCTCTTGTTGAACGTTTTCCTCTTTTATTATTGTTGTTGGGAATACATTCTTGTTCACAAGCGTGGTCTCGTCCATGTCCACTGCCTCTTCCACGTTGGCATTTATTCCTGGAGAAGCTTTCATCCTTCTTAGGAACTGGCTGAAGAAAAGTCTTAAGAAGTTGTTGAGAAATCTCTTCATTTATCTTCTTCTTTTCTTCATGGGCTTGTAGTAAACTCAAAAGTTGCTCTATCGTCATGGCTTATAGATCCTTCGTCTCTTCAATGATAGTTGTAATACTATCAAATCTTGAATCCAGTGATCGAAGAACTTTCTCAATGATAGTTATTTCTTCTAGTTTATCGTCATTTCTTTTAGTTGATTGGAAATGGTAGAGACTCTAGAAAAATAATCAAACACCAGCTCACCTTCCTTTATACGAAGAGTATCAAATGGACTTCTTAATGTCTGAAGTCGTACTTTTTTCATCTTTTCTTCTCCTTGATATGAGATTTGAAGTTTTTCCCATGTTTTTTTGGCTGAAGTAGCAGTTGAGATTTTCTCAAAATCATCCTTATCTAAAGCTTGATAAATAAGGAAGAGAACTTTCTTGTCTCTTTTTTTTTAATCTCTCAGACTATCTTTTTGAGTCTGAGATAGCGTCGAGACATCAATTGACTCATCGTAGCCTTTCTCTATAACCTCTCAGACATCATAAGCTCCAAAAAACGTCTTCATCTTGATACTTCAATTATCATAATTGCATGCTTTGAGCGTTGGAACATGGAAGAGAGTCATACTTCCATTGGTCATAGCTCTAATACCATTTTGTTAGAAAAAAAATTGAAAAGGAGTTTCACACTTGTGAAAGAGGAGAGAATAAGAAAAACTAAACAACTGAACTTGTATTCATTCATCAAAGGGTTATATTTTTATAGGCTTAGTCACATACATTGAATCTAGACACTTTTTATTTTTTTCACGAAATTTTATTCTTATTTATAATTACACCTCATCTGTCCATGATTTATTAAGTTATCAAATTTTATCCCTATTTATTAATTTTATTTTATCTATAAATTAATCTTTATCCATAATTAAGTTTATACGTGCGTTTACATTGAATAGATTAAACAAATTGATTAGGCTTACAAGTTTGATTAATTGGTGCAATCCCAGCAACATTAATTATTGATACGGGATCCACAACTCTCACGCAACGGAAGCCAAGCTCTCCTGCCGACGCTTTCTTTCATCCGACAACTTCTTGGCGAAGTTGACGAGTCGATCTCCGTTCGATGTGGTTCCTCCCTTCCCATCCACTACCGGCTCCGACAGCCCTGTCTCCAGGTTCACCCTCGACACCGGCTTCTGCAGCAGTTTCTTCCCGATCTCCACCAAATTCTGCAAGTTCTTCTCCGTCGACTTATCCACCGAAGTCGAATCGCCAGTCAAAGTATCGTCCTATATATCATTCAGTTTGTTTGTTTAAATTAGAATCGATGAATTTGGTACGATTTTACGATGATTAATTATTTTGTTAAATACCTGTATGCGGAGGTAACGGCCTTCACTGTCCAGTGCCTGGAACACAACTGCTGCATAGATATCCACCATGTCTGAGCTCGCCTGGGAGAAAATGTCGATGATGGGAGTATTTCCTCCGTTGTACAACCACCCGAGCAAGCCCCATCGAGCGCTCATCTGTGCGCTATAATTCTCCTCCTGTTTAGGTGTTCCGGTCCCGATCGAGATCACCAGAAACCGACTGTAATCGACCGGCTTGTACGACTCGAAATCCGTGTTCGATTTCAGAATCTGCTTCGTCACTTGGCTCATGGCGGATAAAGTCTGTTCATGATCATCAACGGCACATATAAGAACTAGGTAGCTCCTAGATTACGATCGAGCAGAATATCTATATAGATGTACGCGTGTGAATTTACAGGGTTATTTGCCGCCACGCCGCCGTCGATGAGGTTGAAGCTCTTCGACGTTCCTTTATCGTCGTCTCGAGTTTCAAAGTAATGCCCCGGGAGGTATGTGGGGGCGGCGGAGGTGCTGATGCAGATGTCGGACAGAAGAGCGTTCTTCAACGGATTCTCCTCCGTCTGCGAGAAAAACATTAATATCGATCACCATCGACCTACAAAATCTTACCAAGAAGAAATTAATTAAGACGATCGAAGAGTGGGATTAGTTTAATTACCTCATAAGTCGAGAAGATGATGGGTTGAGAAAGTTTGATGTCAAAAGTAGGGATGACAATGTTGGTCAAAGTTTGACTTAGTTTTGCGTTGCCTAAGAGTTCTTTAATCTTGGAGTGAAGGTACTTCCCATCGTATCTTGGTCCGGTGAGAGTACCAGCAAGTTCAGTGCCGGACGCAGGAACCTAGATCTGAAATAAATAAATAGTAAAATTCAGAAATTACAAAAAAAAAATTTGTTGGCCCAGATCAAAGAATAGCGCACCCAAGAACCACACCAATACGCAAGAGGAACAAAAAGAAAACGAAAAAACCCGAAAGAACGAAAGAAGAACGAACGAATTTATTTTCTGGAAGAAACAAACTTACAATAAATCTGAGACCCCGTTTCACATGCCTCTAGGACCCTTTAAATACACCATGAACAAGACTTAGTCATGGCTTATCCCAATAAAATAGGAATAAAAATAGGGAGACTAATTCTCTAGTTATCCTATTAAAATAGAAAAGGCTAATCCAAGACTAAGTCATCTAATCCAAGACTAAGTAATAAAAATTATCAGAATAAAAATAAAATGAAAATGTCAGGATTATTTATTTATTTTCTCACATTGCTCCCCCTAATCCTGACATGACTTTAAATCACGGACGCCTAGTAGTTGTCTCATGGCAGCTAATTTCACTCCTCGCAATGCTCCCCCACCATGGCAGCAACCTCTGTAACTGCATTTTGTAGTTTCTCCAGACGTTTGGGATGCTAAAGAGTATCATGTGAAGCATTGCCATCTTCCACTTCCAATGTAACCAATCCAGCAACACAACCCAAACCTGGCTGGGGACATGTATGAAGATATGACAACACAGCACCATATGAAGATGACGACAATGCATAACCTCTTCAAAGTCGATGCCTTGTTGTTGTACATAGCCTTTAGCAACTAATCTTGCTTTGTGCTTAACAACTTTCTCATCTGAATCTTTCTTCAATTTTAACACCCAGTTTAGACCGATAGGTTTACGGCCTAATGGGAGCTCAGTTAGGGTCCAGGTCTTGTTCTTCTCAATAGATCTCAGTTCTTCCTCCATTGCTTTGTACCAGCAAGCCTCAGTTGCAGCTTCTTGATAACTTGTTGGCTCATCAGACACCACCATCATCAGCTCTTCCTCTTCTTCATCAATACCAACCACATCCTCAGTGTTGGCGTAGATATCGGCAAGTGACCTATAGCGGACTGGCCCTTCATAAGAATCGGGCGTGTTTGTTACCGGAGGCGAGGTAGTTGCATGGGCGTTCGATGATGGTGTAGATGGATTCGAGTTCGATGATGGTGTAGATGGACTCGAGTTTGATGATGGAGTAGATGGACTTGACACTCTTGTCATGGGTACCACGGCTGCTGCTGATGGTATGACATTTTCCACCCCTGCCTCAACGTCTGCTGCAACAATCGCCTCGTCGGAGTAAAGCGGATCCAGCATCATAAAACTCGGCAAGTTTTCTTCATTGTTAGCACCTGCATTCCATGTCCATTCAGAATTTTCTTGAAATATGACATCTCTACTTACTTGTAGCTTGCCATGGCTTGGATCAAACAACCGATGAGCTTTGCAACCTTCTTCGACACCCAAGTATACCATGGGTGAGCTTCTGTCATCAAGTTTCTTCAGATGAGGGGTTGTGTTTTTCACATATGCAACACAACCGAACACTCTCAAGTGGGCGACATGTGGCTTCCTCCCCATCCAAGCTTCAAATGGGGTGCGCTCTCCTAGCGCCTTAGTTGGGAGACGATTCAGTAGATAGACAGCATGCCTAACCGCTTCTCCCCAGAACCTTGCAGGCATATGTGTACCCTTGAGAAGAGATCTCGCCATGGCCATCATAGTGCGGTTGTGGCGCTCCACGACACCATTCTGTTGAGGGGTGTAGGGAGCCGTGAGGTGCCGCTCGATTCCTTCATTTTCACAGAATCGAGTAAACTCCGTGGATAGAAACTCGCCGCCTCGATCTGCCCGGAGTGTTCTGATCTTGTACTCAGTCTTGTTCTCTGTCAGGAATTTGAACTTCTGGAATGCCTGGAATGCATCACTCTTTGCTGCCAATGCAAACACCCACATCCACCTAGTGAAATCATCTACAATTAGAAGAAAATACTTGTTACCGGCAAGTGTACATGGTGAGATTGGCCCGCAAATATCAGCATGGAGAAGTTCTAACGGCTTCTTTGCTCTAAAGTTTGCTTGGTACGGGAATGGCGACCTTGCATGCTTGGCGATCACACACACCTCGCAAAGCTTGTTCGGTTGGGGCAGTAGTGGCATATCAACCGCCAATTTCTTCTCCCCCAATAGCTTCAGGTCATGGAAATTGACATGCCCGAGCCTTGCATGCCACAACCAAGTTGGGTCTTCTAGGCTTGCTAGGAGACAGACTTGTTTGAATGTCTTCAAGGTTATCTTGTACAAGCGATTTTGTGTTCGCTTTACCAGCATCAAGAGCTTCCTGCTCCCATCAATCACCTTCATGGCATCTCCTTCCATGTGCACCTCGTTCCCAGTTTCTGTCAATTGACCAAGACTGATGATATTACTACAAAGTTTTGGAATGTAGTATACCTCATGGAGAACCTTCTGATCGCCGTTCTTGCATTCGAACACAACCGTTCCTTTGCCCATGATCTCTATGGTTGATCCATCGCCAAACCTCACCCTCCCGGTGATGGTTTCATCTAGTTCTTGAAACTTCTCGCGATGACTCGTCATGTGGTTGCTGGCACCGTTGTCAAGGTACCAGACGTCTTTATCTTCTCCTTTCTTAACGTTGCGATACATCTCTGGAAGAAACCTTTCTTCACTTAGCAGAATTATATCTTGCCGCTCTCGGCTAGCGTGAGACTCCTCGTGGGACACGCTCATCATCAGTGCTGGCTCTTCATCGGTGTCGCAAGTGAGGTGAGCCTCATCATCTCGACGCTTGCTGTAGCATTTGGACGCATAATGCCCCATTTTCTCACAATTGAAACACTTTATGTGTCTCTTGTCACGAGTGCCACTGTTGTTGCCGCTAGTGCCTCCTGCACTGTCTTGGCGCTGCGTACCATGACCACGATCGCGCCCTCGCACACGCCACTTGCCACGATTAGGGCCGCTGGACCCGCGCCCCTTGCCTTCTGACGGAATGTCCACGTTGCTCCCTTTTTGTCGCTTTTGCCATTCGGCATGAGTAAGTAGGAGTTCACCTTCAGTGCCGTTGGTATTGCCGCGTAATCGTAGTGTTCGTTCCTCGTACGCCTTCAGTCGCCCGATAGTCTCCTCAAATGGCATAGTCTCAAGGTCGTGGAACTGCTCAATACCAGCAACAATAGGGAAGAATTTATCAGGGACAGAATCGAGCAACTTCTTTACCAGCGAGGAATCTTCAAGCGTGGCACCAAGAGTGGAGAACTTGCTGCTCATAGCGCTGAGTTTGCCAGCAAACTCATCAATCGTCTTGGTCTCCTTCATCTGAAGGGCGTCAAACTCGCTCTTCAACGTTTGTACGCGAGCCTTCTTCACCCGATCACTCCCAAGGTACCTCATCTTGAGGCTGTCCCAGACTTCTTTCGCCGTCTTCTTGTTTGCGATCTGGAGAAGGATGTCTTCGGGGACACACTGCAAGATGTATGCACGCGCTTTCTTGTCCTTCTTTGCATCCACCTGAGCTTCTTTCTCTGGCTCCACCGCCTCCCAGACTCCCTGGGCATCGAGAATTGCCTCTGTCTTTATTGCCCACACAGTATAATTGTGAGGGTTTAGCATCGGATAGGGAAATGACACTCCGCCGTTCTCCTTCGCTACGATGCTCGACATTTTTGTGGAAGCGAGGATTCTTGGCTGCTCTATACTACCAAAGCTCTGATACCAATTGTTGGCCCAGATCAAAGAATAGCGCACCCAAGAACCACACCAATACGCAAGAGGAACAAAAAGAAAACGAAAAAACCCGAAAGAACGAAAGAAGAACGAACGAATTTATTTTCTGGAAGAAACAAACTTACAATAAATCTGAGACCCCGTTTCACATGCCTCTAGGACCCTTTAAATACACCATGAACAAGACTTAGTCATGGCTTATCCCAATAAAATAGGAATAAAAATAGGGAGACTAATTCTCTAGTTATCCTATTAAAATAGAAAAGGCTAATCCAAGACTAAGTCATCTAATCCAAGACTAAGTAATAAAAATTATCAGAATAAAAATAAAATGAAAATGTCAGGATTATTTATTTATTTTCTCACAAAATTGTCCTTTATATAAAAGAATTATTCTAACCTGTGTTGTGGAAAAATCTTGGGACTATGATCCAAATAGAACTGAACAATGTCCTTGGCGGCGAAAAGTGGTTTGTTCTTCTCGCCGGGAGTGGCGAGCATGGTGGCGATAAGGCCGCCAGTGCTGGTGCCGGATATCACGTCGAAATAGTCAGCTATTCTCGCATCCGGCCCGTCGAGTTTCTGCAACACCAGCAATATATAATTAACTTAAATATCTCAATGCGTATCGTTCAGTGGGGGATTATGACTGCATGTATGCGTACGTACCTGCAGTTCCAATTTAAGGAAGTCGATGATCGTCGCAGGGATAAGCCCGCGGACCCCGCCGCCGTCAATGCAAAGGACGGTGATCCTCTTCCCGAGGCATGGCGGAGGGTTTGAGACGGAGGTGGTCGGAGTTCCATCGATCGCCATGGTGTATATATGTATGATTATTCTCGTTCTTATAGGAGTTAAAGAGATAAATTAGCGCTGCTGTTGTAATTCATTGATTGTTCGTGAGAAAGAGATATAAATATATAGAACGAGAATTAAGCAGCAAGAGCCCAATAATTTAAGTGGTTTGACTTTTTAATCATGCAACTATGAAATCAAAATACATTGCATAATTAGCTGTAGAACAAAGAAAACGTGCAAATGAGGAACCACCAATAATTTAATTAATTGGTGTACGCGCTAAGAACGTCTTGATGTGATCTTCGACTAACTGTACTGTTAGATTTATAAGACCACGTAAATTCCATTATTTTGACTCGTATATAGTTTGCTGTTCATAATGAAATGCCCTCTTTAATCGAGTGGAAATAGCTTTGGATAAGATTGAAACGGCTGGGGATCGGTGAGCCGACTAGAGGGGAGGTTGAATAGTCCGTTGCCCCTAATACGTCGGTTTCTTCCTACAAGAGTATTAGCGTGCGCAAGCGAAAATATCAACTACAAATTAAAACAATGCTAACATCAAACCTTTACATGGTTCGGAGATAATACTCCTATTTCACGGTTGTCCGTAAGGTGGGTGATCCCGATCTGTCAGTGGATGAGTCTCCGGAAGACCTCCGGCTAACTCGCGTAGCTCCTTGTGGGTGGAGAAACTTCACCACAACTCGCACAAGACTCCTAAGCACAAAGACTACTAATTGATCTTTAACCAAAGCCAAGTTAGTCAACCCTAGCCAGCCAAACCGAGCTCCCTTAAATAGAGCTCGTGGCTAAACTAGCCGTTACCATTCGACTGGTGCCAACACCAATCGACTGGTTTCAACCGAATCCGAACGTTACAGCCCAACGTTCGAATTCCAGCCGACACCAGTCGACTGCACAGAGGAGTAGTCGACTGATCTTTCTGTGCCCTACACCAGTCGACTGCTACAAGCCTCAGTCGACTGCCCAAATCCTAAACTCAGGATTTCCCTTCCCGAGTACAATTCTCTTAGCACTTGGATCCTCACGACTCAGTTGACTCTTCACTAGCAGCCTCGACCCGTTGCCTTCGAGCCTTCTTTGACTTTGGCTCTCGTCCCTCGGATGCATACGAGCCCACGACTCGTCCTCATGTTATCCTTCGCGTATGCCTCAAAGTGCGCTTCCCTCGGCTCATCGTTCCTGCTTTGTCCACGATCTCTCGGATGCATATAAGCCCGCGGCTTGTCTCCTCATGTCATCCTTCATCGGACCTGAAGCCGTCCAGCTAAGCCTATGTACCTGCAAACCTGCACACTCACATACACATATTAAATATAAGGGTGAACCTAACTTAAACTCTTTGCCCAAACATCAAAACACATGGTCACTCCGGACCATAGATTGCTCCAACAATCTCCCTCTTTTTGATGTTTGACAATACGTTTAAGTTAGGAAAAATAAATAGCAAATACAATGATAAATAAATATTTTTGACTTACGTTGTCAAGACTACACCTTAGACTTATACCGCCAATGCATATGCAATCATGCATGAATCCTATCACAAGACATCCCCACACCTAAACTCCGTAAGAGTTAGGATTTTTACCAAATCGGGCATTTTAAGAACCTCTCCAAGGCTCCCCCTACATTAGACTTACAAAGATTTTGTAAGAACCTCTCCAAGGTTTCACTTTGTCAATAAATGAGCAACAATACTCCCACTTTACCTAAGCTCCCCTTTAATTTTTTATTGATAAAATTTAACTTTATTTATTTTAATTAAAAATATTTATTAGACAAATATATTAGTTTTAATAAATCATACTTGAAAATTTAACGAAAGTGTGGTTTGATATTAGATAAAGTTAGATGTGACATAGTTGGTCATTGCTTCTGCATAAATAATCTTTTATAATGTATAAAATTATCCTTTTAAATTTTACTAATATAATTAAATATTTCTAATAATATTTTTAGTATTTATTTTTTATAAAATATTAAGGTTTTAAATTTATTTTACCTAGGGCTTCAAGAATGATTGTGATAGTCCTGTCCCTTGTACTTTTAAATTAAATTTATCTTGATGATAGATAGAACATTTTTGGATCAATTATTTTTAAGATTAATTCGATTGTAAAATTTAAATATTTAAATTATAAAAATAAATAGGGGATGGCACACTGAAGCTTACTTGGAATTCAAATAAGGCGCAAATTGATATGGACGGGCACTTTCGAAGCTTAAGGAGACGTACGGCTCAGGTTTAGTAGAGGTGGTTCGATCAAAATTGAGTTGTAAATAAAACGTGTTTCTATGGCAATCGGTGCCCGAACCGGACCGGAGCTTTCATAAGTGGATCATCAAAATTCGGAGTTTTAAAGCGCGCAGATCTGGACTGGATGCGATTAAAATATTTATATAAAAGAACAAGTAAATCGTCTAAAGGACCTAACTTTGTGGAAATCGTGGGTCAATTTCCCATATCAAAAATACATTAAAAAAGAATTATTTATTTTTCAAAATAATAAATGAAAGATGGATCATTCTGATTGTTATTTATTTATATTTAAAATTTAATAGTGTAAAATTAAAAATATATGTATTGTAACTCATAAAATGATATGCTAAATGAAAATTTTCAAGAAAAAATTTGGTAAATGATATGATATTTTGCATGCAGTAATTTCCAACGGATTAATCGTATTTCTCAGGATATAATTTGATTCGGAACGACAGCTAAAGGCCGCCGATAATATCTAAGTGATAATCGAATATGTACATATAAAATACCATGTTATTTACTGAGTGTTTTATTAAATTTATTCACTGTATCAGAGCTCATTAGTTAAATTCAGCGATTGATTTGGCTTTTTTTTATTGGCAGATACGAGCATAAGTATAACAATTGATTTAAGCATATTTATAATAAAACACTTATAATAAATTTGATATATTTTTAAAAATTATATATCTATCCCTTATATTATTGCATATTATATTCTATAAAGTAAGAGCTATCCTATCATCTCAAACTCGATCAAATTATCAAGCATTATTTTAACAGGCAAGCCATTGGTGAAAAAAGTGGAGGCTGCCGTAGGTGGAGACTGACTTGCGAGAACAACGGCCACGATGAACTTCTTGTGGGTCGGGGCGTTTACAAAGGGACGCACAGCCCAAGCTGGAGCTTCTTGTGGGTCGTCGTTTATGAAAATAGAATAAATTAAAAAAATATATAGATTAAATTTTATTAATAAAATTAAATAAATCAAATCAATATAATATCAATTCAATTGGTAATCAAATTTATTATTTAAAAAAATAACCTTTTTAATAAAAACTTAATCAATTTAATAAAAAAATTAAAAATCTTATTTTTCTATTATTTATTAATTTTAAACTTGCAATATTGAAAACTGAATCAATTTAATGAAAATATAATAAATATTTTTTATTAAATAAAATCTGAATTCTGTATAAATCAGATCTAAATTTCGAATTAATTTAATTAAAATTTTAGTTATCCATAATTTGGACGAGACAAATTGGTAGGATGTGATAGGGATGTAATTCGGAGGGGACACATAGTACGGGAAAGCTACATGGCAGGGTCTACCAAACTAGTCCCCCAATGTCAGACCAGGAATCGGACTCTCGAGACTATCTCGGGAAAACGGAAGAAGACCCTGAGGTCAGCTTGGGAGATAAGACTCCGAGACTGACTCGGGAGAGTGGAGCTCAAAGATCAACGTAGGGATAAGAAAGTCAAGCTTCAAGTACCCTCTTCTCCTTCTAGAGTAGGAAAGTTATTGGGTAATTATTGTTCGCAACGTATGATAATTAGGGTCTTAATAGTCACAGTAGTCATTACCAGAAAGGAACAACTGTCAAGTAACCGATGATTATGAAACGTAGAAGAGGAGGTGAGGACACGTGGAAGAAAGACATTAGGTATATAAGATGTCTCAACACTCAGGTAAAGGAGGGAAGCTTTCCAGAATTATAGTACTTTGATTCCTTGTGGTTATCTCTTAGAGAAAGAGTTCTGACTTGAGCGTCGGAGAGGGCTCCACCGAAACTTCTTCCGATGCATCCCCTTTACGCTCGTGTTAATCTCGCAGGCATCGACATCTTCTCCCCGGCATCGCCACCGTGAGCTATGCTTTGGTGATTCATCATCCCCGTTGTTCGCTTCCGGAACAAATTTGACGTCGTATGTGGAAAACATCAAAGCACCAGAAGGAACACTGTGATGGCAAATCCAGAGGGACACCCCATCATTTTGACGCGGGAGGAGTTGGATCGTTTAGTCACCAACGCCGTCAGAGGAGCACTGGAGCAACATCAGATTGAACAAGTCGCCTCTTAACGAACGGTTCCGATGCAGGCCGAGATCCCTAGGGCGTCGACCTCACACAACTGAAATTGAAGGTCCGTCTTGCCACCGGGGGCGGCAATAATAGCCCCGGTACCCAGGTGAGATTTCATGGGAGAAATGGAGAGGGTGTATTCCACTGCCTCCAGCGTTTTACGATAGGAGGATGGACAGGGGAAGATCGAGGCCGCCAAAGTTCTCCTGAAATCTTCATCTACTCCTTTCTCTCCAGACATCGTAACGGATCACATACCCAAGCAGTTTTGTGGTCCAGGAATTGTTGATTACGATGGGAAGACGAATCCAAAAGACCATATCTGCAAGTTCGAGAGTGTGGCTCTGTTACACCAATACACAATGGTGTGAAGTGTCGAGTGTTCCTGAACATATTATCGGGGGCCGCCTGGAGATGGTTTCAGAGGCTGTCTCAAAATTCGATAAACTTCTTTCTAGAGTTTAAAACCGTCTTCCTACATCACTTCACTAGCAGCCAACGATACCAGAAGACGGCATTAAACCTGTTCACCTTGAAGCAAAAGAGAAAAGAACCGCTGAAAGATAATATCCAACGGTTTAATTGGGTGGCGCAGGACGTGTCGACGGCCACTGCAGAGAGCCTCATCAGCACTTTCACGCAAGGTCTCTCTGAAGGAGATTTCTTTAGATCGCTGGTGAAGAAACCGTCGGCTAGCTTCGATGATTTATTTGGGTGGTCGGTTAAGCATGTCAACGTGGAGAAGGTGCAGCACGTCCATCGCAAAGATGCGGCGGAAGTCCCTATCCAAATCTCGGTACTATCGGAGAGAAGAAAACCACCCCCTCTAACCCGAGCAAAAGATCCTCGCTCCGGGAAAGATTATTGGACCGACAAAAAGAAGTTGGTGGAGAGTGTGGGCATAGAAGGACCTGAGCCACCGAAGAAATACTGCGACATCCACGGCAACACAACTCACTCTACAGAAGAGTGTTATACCTTAAAGACGAGGAGATCCAAGGACACGAACATCAAACCACGCAAAAAGTGGAATAAGGCAGGGTATCAACGAAGATCTCCTCGCCGAAGCCCTTCCCCTCATCGACGACACCCGGGGGAGGGAAGATCTAGGAGTCAGTCCCAATCGCCCTCGAGAGAAAAAAAAAGTCGAGAGATAGTGTCCCACCAGTCTATCTCCTCGAAAAGTGATCGAAGAAAGGCAAGGCTCCGGCTCACGGTCCTCTATCGCCCTATGTGGGAGTAATATCAGGAGGTCCGACCGAAGGAGACTCCCATAGGGCAAGGAAGGCCCATACCCGCCGGTTAGAAAACTACGCCATTGGGATCGATAGAGAAAAGCGTCAAGGCCCTGTCATCTCCTTTGGCCCTGACGATCTAGAGAATGTTGAAGCCCCTCATGAAGATGCACTGGTAATTCTCGCCCGTATAGCCAATTATGAGGTTAAGCATATTTTCGTAGATACAGGTAGCTCCGTCAACATCCTGTACAAGGATGCATTGGATCAAATACAAGTCAACAAGGATGAGTTGCATCCTGTCTCCACTATGCTCTTCAGCTTCACCGGATACCGAGTACAGCGATGGGACAGATCTCATTGTCCCTGTCGTTGGGGGATGACACTCTATAGAGGATAAGGAGGACTCCCTTCATGATCGTAGATGTCCAATCATCCTACAATGCTATTCTGGGGCGACCAGCCCTCAGCTTATTTCAGGTGGTGGTCTCAGTTTACCACCAGAAGATCAAATTCTCGGTGGGAGAGTGGGTGACTGAAGTCAAGGGGGGCCAACTAGCTTCCCAGCGATGCTACAATGGGAAAGTTAGAATAGAAGCCCACAAGAACCCGAGGACCCATGAAGCTTTGCAAATCGACCCTGGCCAATCCCCGAGAAAAGGAAGGAGCCAAGGAGGAAATCAAGGAGGTCGAGAGTGAGGAAGTCCAAATTCATCCTCGACAGACTAGAAGAATCACAAGACTTGCTGCTGATCTTGTGTCAGAACTTAGAAGTCGGTTGATCAGCTGCTTGGTAGATCATCACGATGTGTTCGCGTGGGTTACTGAAGAGATCAAAGGAGTCCCTCCCACCTTAGACACACATCGACTGCATATCACTCCAGGAGCACGACCAGTAAAACAGAGGCAAAGACACTTTACTCCCGAGAAAGACAAGATAATCAGGAAAGAAGTCGCAAAGTTGTTGAAGGTCGGGTATATCAGAGAAGTTCAATTCCCGACTTGGTTGGCAAATGTTGCATTAGTCCTTAAGCCCGAGGGTAAATGGCGGGTTTGAATCGACTTTCATGATTTAAATAAATTCTGCCCTAAAGACTGTTACCCCTTGCCTCGCATTGATCAACTGGTAGATTCGACCTTCAGCTGTGAATTTATTTCGATGTTGGATACATATCAGGGATATTATCAGGTTCCCCTTGCTCGAGAGGATGAAGAGAATGTCAGCTTTATAACGGCAGATAACACATACTGTTACAATGTTATGCCATTCAGGTTGCACAATGCAGGGGCAACTATCAGCGGATGATAGATAAGGTCTTCCGCCACCAGATTGGAAGGAATATTGAAGTGTATGTAAATGATATCTTAGTCAAGAGGGAGAAGGCGAAGGACGTGATTGCCGATCTTGAGGAGACATTTGCTACCTTGAGAGCCAATGGACTGAAACTAAACCCCGCTAAATGTTTGTTTGGGATGAAAAGTGATCGGTTCCTCGAATACATGGTCACAAAGAGAGAAATTGAGGCTAATTCTGAGAATGTGTAAGCTATACTCAACATGTCATCCCCTCACAATTTCAAAGATACATCGCTTAATGGTATAATTACAGCCCTATCCCGATTCATCTCCAGATCTGCTGATAGGACTTTGCCTTTCTTCAAAATTCTAAGGAGAGCTGTCAAATTCGAGTGGCATGACCAATGTGAGAAGACTTTTACAGAATTAAAAGTATATCTTTCTGAGCTCCCCATCCTATATAAGTCATTGGAAGGAGAAACATAGTTTGTCTACTTATCTTCAGCCAAGCAAGCTATAGGCTCTGAGCTTATTCGTGAAGAAGGTACTACTCAGTATCCCATTTATTTCTTTGGACACCTCCTGAAAGAGGCAGAGACTCGGTATACTACCCTAGAGAAGCTGACATATGCCTTAGTATTGATGGCACGAAGACTGAGACCATATTTTTTGGCTCATTCCATCATGGTGCTCACTAACAGTCCACTTGGGCGCATCCTCACAAATCCCAAGGCCTCAGGATGATTGATCAAGTGGACGACAAAGTTAAGTGAGTATGGGATTGAGAACCATCCCCGAACAAATATCAAAGCTCAGGCTCTAGCCGACTTTATGCTCGAAGTTGCCCCAAGACCTAAAGCAGATGAAGTATGGAAGATTTATATTGATGGCTCATCCAATAACAAGTATAGTGGGGTCGGGTTCTGATAATTTCTCACAGAGAAGACGTACTACAACTATTTATCCGACTCAAACTTCCGAGCCACCAATAATGAAGCCGGATATGAGACGATACTAGCTGGGCTCCAAACAACCAAGCAAGTGGGAGCTACTCGGGTTATCTTGCATTCAAATTCTCAACTAGTGGCCCAACAGTTAAAGGGGGAGTTTGAAGTTAAAAATTGAGCACCTGTAAAGGTATGTGACCATATATGAGCGACTGAAGTCTTCTTTCACTGAAGTTGTTCTACAGAAGATATCTCAAGCCGGTAATGTCAAGGTAGACGAGCTAGCCAAATTTGTGAGCTCCCTAGCACTATGTGTTGGGTTCTCCCAGCACCAAAACATAAAAACGCAGCTGAAACAAGAACCCTCAAGCGATCCATGCAAAAGAAAACTCGTACAATGTTCATCTATCTAATAGATCTATCTAATGTGTATACCTTTGGAGCGTGCCCTTTGCTTAACCCGCTCGTCCAAGATGCGCCGGATCTCTTATACGTTCAAGTGTCCGTGCCTCTATTCGTATCCACACGGACACAATCTCTCAACTTCGGGAAGAACTACCTTAGTTGTGCTAGCAACTTGAGGTAGTTCACAAGACCACCAAGAACCCCAAAGGGGTTTCGGCCAAAAGGGAGAAAGGAAAGAATCTCGGAAGGGAAGAAGGAAGAGCACACTTACTTCATTCAAAATGATTAGACCCTCTTTTATATTCATCCTATGAATATGAAGAGTCTTTTGTTTCTTTGACTTCCCTTCATTAAAGTCAATAAAGAGCACATCTTTTCATGTGACTCTTCACCTTCTCTTCATCCAATGAAGAGAGATTTTTCTCTTTCTTTCATTAAACACTTTAATGAATTTCCCATGCAATTTCGACCGGGCCTCTCGGGCTTCCGACCAGGTCTCCCGACCAAGTCCCCGAGCTCCCGACCAAGTCTGCCAAGTGCCGAGCTCCCGACCCAGTCTGCCGAGCTCCCAGCCCAGTCTGCCGAGTGTCAAGCTCCTGACCCAGTCTGCTAAGCTCCCATCTCAGTCTGTCGAGTGTCGAGCTCCTAACTCAGTCTGCCGAGCTCCCAGCTCAATCTGCCGAGTGCCGAGCTCCCGACCCGAGCTTCCGAGTTCCCAACTCGAGCTCCCGATCAGATCTCCTGAGTTCCCAACTTGGGCTCAGATCTCCCGAGTTCCCAACTCAGGCTCCCGAAGCATCATGTCCTCAGTATGTGACCCAATAGGTTCTCATGACGTTGGCAATGCGCCTAAACGCTTTAGACATATAAGCAATGAGCGGCATCTAGCAATGCATCATTGCTACCCAAGTAACAAGAAAAGTCGAGATCCGACTAAACCTCCGTGACTATGATAATGTATGACCTTGTCCTTCTATCCTTGATATCTAGATTGACCAATGAGGCATAGACCGTGTCATCCTCAATCAATCTTGTGTTTCTTGATCCTCGAGTAGACTCACTCAAACAAATGAGCTCAATATCTCATATTGACTTATTTGAGCATGATCATGCGTTTTAGTAGTCCTACTCGATCAAGGGGCCCACAGATATCACTCCCGTCATATGAGAGGGATAGATCTCATCTACATTACTCACATCCCTCTGCATAATTCATTACATACCCAGTGATCGCTTTTATAGTTCACCCTGTTACGGGTGACGTTTGACGATACCAAAGTACATAACTCCTTATGTAGGGAACCGTAGTGACTTCAGGTCTAAGGATTATTCGTACTAATAGTCACATGAGAAAGTTTATGACACTCATATGACAATCTATGAAACTTTCTCATGGCGGGTCAATTCAGTACACATTCTCCAATGTATACCCATGTGTCAACTTGATATCACATATCTATGACTTGTGAGCTCAAGTCATCAGTTGACCTACATGCTAGTCTCCATGAATCAATATTATCCTTGAATATTAATACTTGACTAGGAATAGTTTAGAGTAGTGTTCTCTACATCATCTCACTATCGATTCAACCAATCGATATAATGTAGATAAGAACCTACTACCCAAGGATATTATTATACTTAGTTATTTGGCACAAATACAAAGTAAGTATAATAATCATGCCTTTATTAATGATAGAATATGATACAAAATGTCCCTAGTCAATCATCATATAATTGGCTCTAGGGCTCCTACTAACAATCTCCCACTAGCACTAATGTCAATCACTATAATATCTAATACCCAGTGACCTAGTATGACCATCATGTTTCTTTTGTGCCAAAGCCTTGGTCAAAGGATCTGCGATGTTAGAATCAGTGTGTACTCTGCATATCCTCACATCTCCTCTATCGATGATCTCTCGAATGAGATGGAAGTGTCATAGTATGTGTTTGGTCCGCTGATGAGAGCGAGGTTCCTTAGCCTGTGCAATAGCCCCATTGTTGTCACAATAGAGGTCTATCAGATCTGATATGCTAGGAACCACACCAAGCTCTGTAATGAACTTCCGGATCCAAACAGCCTCTTTTGCCGCCTCAGACACGGCAATATACTCGGCCTCTGTTGTAGAATTTACGACTGTGTCTGCTTCGAACTCTTCCAGCTCACAGCGCCACCATTCAGGCAAAATACATACCCTGACTGTGATCTGAAATCATCCCTGTCTGTTTGGAAGCTTACGTCATTGTAACCCTTTACAACTAGCTCCTCATCGCCTCCAAATATCAAGAAATATTCTTTCGTCCTTCGTAAGTACTTAAGAATGTTCTTGACAGCTGTCCAGTGACATTCACCTGAATCTGACTGGTACCTGCTCGTCATGCTCAAAGCATGCGAGACATCTGGACGATTATAAAGCATGACGTACATGATAGACTCTATAGCGGATGCATAAGGGATCTGGTCCATACGGTCTCTCTCCTCCTTAGAAGAGGGACATTAAGTCTTTGAAAGACTCACACCATGTGACATCGGTAGAAATCCCTTCTTGGAATTCTGCATGGCAAAACGATTAAGCACCTTGTCAATATATGTACTCTGACTTAAGCCAACCAATCTCTTAGATCTATCTCTATAGATCTTGATGCCTAGGATACAGGCTGCTTCACCTAAGTCTTTCAGTGAGAAACAATTCCCGAGTCATGTCTTCACAGATTGTAGTGAAGGGATATCATTCCCAATGAGGAGTATGTCATCTACATACAAGATCAGGAAGATAACTGTGCTCCCACTAACCCTCTTGTAGACACAGGGTTCATCCTCATTCTTGATGAAACCAAACGCTTTGATTGCATCATCGAATCGAATATTCCAGCTTCGAGAAGCTTGCTTAAGCCCATAAATGGACCTTTGAAACTTACATACCTTTCCAGCATGATCTGGATCTACAAAACTCTCAGGTTGTGTCATGTACACATCCTCGAGTAGATTCCCATTTACGAATGCGGTTTTGACATCCATCTGTCAGATCTCGTAATCATGGTAAGCTGCAATAGCAAGCATGATCCGAATAGACTTAAGCATCGCAACTGGTGAAAAAGTTTCATCATAGTCGATACCATGAATTTGCTTGAAACCTTTAGCTACCAATCGCCCTTTATAGGTATGCATGAGTCCATCCATGTCAGTCTTTCTTCTAAAGACCCACTTACACCCTATGAGTTTAATTTCCTCAGGTGGATCAACCAAAGTCCATACTTGGTTAGTGTACATGAATTCCATTTCGGACCTCATGGCTTCTAGCCATTTCTCAGAATCTGGGCTCATCACAGCTTCTTGATAGGATGTAGGCTCATTCAACTCAATAAGCATTACGTCATCATGGTCAGATAAGAGAAAAGAGTATCTCTCAGGCTGACGACGTATCCTATCAGATCTGTGAGGAGGTTGGTCTACTTGAACAGCTTGTTGTTCCACAACTTCTTGTGTAACAACCTCATGATCTACAACATCTTGTGGTGCTTGTTCAATGTCTATTAAGACCTCAGTGCTATCTCTATCTTGAACTTCTTCAAGATGGATTTTACTCCCACTAATTCTTCTAGAAATAAACTCTTTTTCTAGAAAAACGTCATTTCTAACGACAAACACTTTGCCTAGTGTGGGATTGTAAAAGTAATATCCCTTTGTTTCCTTGGGATATCCTACAAAATAGCACTTATTAGATTTGGGTCCTAGTTTATTTGAGACTTGACGTCGAACGTAAGCCTCACAATCCTAAATCTTCATAAAAGACATTGTGGGACTCTTCCCAGTCCATATCGTATATGGTGTCTTTATAACGGCCTTTGATGGAACTCGGTTAAGTGTAAAAAGAGATGTCTCTAGAGCGAATCCCCAGAAGGAAGTAGGAAGATTTGTCTGACTTATCATTGATCGTATCATATCTAATAGAGTACGATTTCTCCGCTCGGACACACCATTCCACTGTGGTGTTCCAGGTGGAGTGAGTTAGGATATGATCCCACACTCTGCTAGATGGTCATGAAACTCTTGGCTAAGGTATTCACCACCTCGATCTAATCGAAGCATCTTAATACTCTTGCCAAGTTGGTTTTGTACTTCACTCTTGAATTCTTTGAACTTTTCAAAGGATTCTGACTTGTGTTTCATGAGATACACATAGCCATATCTACTGACATCATCAGTGAAAGTGATGAAGTACTGATAGCCTCCTCTAGCTGCGACATTGAAGGGGTTACATACATCAGTATGTATGAGTTCTAACAAGTCTGTCGTTCTTTCGTCGTGTCCACTAAATGGAGTCTTGGTCATCTTGCCTAGAAGACAAGATTCACATGTCTCATATGATTCAAAATCAAATGAGTCCAGTAATCCATCCTTATGGAGCTGGGATATGCGACTCTCATTTATATGTCCTAAGCGACAATGCCAGAGATATGTTTGATTCAAATCATTTGGTTTGAACCGCTTGGTATTTATGTTATAAATTGGGTTCTCTAGATCTAGAACATAAAGTCCATTCATCAGTGGTGCATTACAATAGAACATGTCATTTAACATTATAGAACAATATTTATTCTTTATGATAAATGAAAAGTCTTTCTTGTCCAAACAAGATACTGAAATTATGTTCTTAGTTAATGCAAGTACATAAAAGCACTCTTCTAGTTCTAAGATAATCCCAGTGGGCAAAAACAAGGAATATGTTCTTACAGCAATAGCAGGAACTCTTGCTCCATTGCCTACTCATAGGTCCATTTCGCCCTTTGTCAATGATCTAGCTCTTTGATGGCCCTGCACATTAGTACAAATGTGAGACGCGCATCCGATATCTAATACCCAAGAAAAAGAGATAGATAGATTGACTTCTATAACAAAAATACCTGAGGCAGAAGTCTCACTTCTTTTCTTCTTTACTTCCTCCAGATAGTGTTTGCAATTCCTCTTCCAATGTCCGGTCTCACCACAATGGAAGCAAGTCCCTTCCTTAGGCACTTTGCCTTTGGCCTTGGATGTAGTGGAATTGGCCTTGCCTTTGGCTTGGGTCTTACCCTTACCTTTAGGCTTCCATTTACCATTGCCCTTGTTTACCATCAGTACATTACTGGTCTTGGTTTTCTTGAAATTAGGTTTAGCAGTTCTTAACATGCTGAGCATCTCAGGCAAAGGTTTGTCAATTTTATTCATGTTATAATTCATGACAAATTGATTGTACCCTTCCGGCAACGATTGCAGGATAAGGTCTGTAGCCAATTCTTAGCCCAGTGGAAATCCTAATCTTTCAAGGTTCTCGACATATCCAATCATCTCGAGTACATGAGTTCCTACAGGAGTTCCTTCTTGCATCTTGCATGCAAATAGGGCTTTAGACACCTCAAACCGCTCGTGCCTAGCTTGCCATTGATATAGTTACTTTAGATGCTCAACCATATCATGTGCATTCATGTTCTCATGTTGCTTCTGAAGCTCAGAGTTCATGGTGGCAAACATAAGACATGATACATCAAGTGCATCATCCTGATACTTCTTATAAGCATCCTTTTCGGCATGGGTGGCAGTAGCGACGGGTGCTTCTGGAAGAGGCTGCTCTAGGACGTACAGTTTTCGTTCTTGTTTGAGGACTATCCTCAAGTTTCTGTACCAGTCCAGGAAATTAGCTCCGTTGAACTTGTCCTTCTCAAGGACAGATCGTAGAGAGAGAGTATTTGACGTATTAGACGACATTGTGATCTACAACAATAGAACATGCAGAAATAAATATCATATCTAGATCATTTAATTAGGCCTTTAATTAAATGATACTCCCACTAAATCGTAGAGCTTTTATAGGGGCTAGTTATGGATGTAGGCAAACTCAATTTGTCTACACTACTAGCTTCAAACCAAATAGCGACTATATTTATGTGGGACAAGATCCATATTATACTTCATCTTGAGTTAGCTTTGGCTAATCGCCCAAGACTTGGTACAATTAGGTAGGTAACATTTTACCAATTACATCGTATGCAACTCTTGAAAAAGGGTTAAGATTCATATTACACATCATCTTGAGTTAGCTTTGGCTAATCGCCCAAGACTTAGTATAATTGTCCTCTTACCCAATTTTCCCAACTTTTGGGATATGCTTCTAAGTTTCTCAATCCAATTGAGGTGACTTAGTTAAGTCTCACCCAAAGTTCGATAGCGGGACATCACAATTGTCCTCTCGCACTCTACCAAGATAAAATGCGTTGCTTTGCTTTGGCAAACCCAACAACAAATGATCGAGGTAGTTTATGAATACCAAACTTTGGTAGGCATATTGAGTTGACTTAATTAAGATAAACATCTAAGCATGCATCACATACACACACATAGCATATATCAACATATAAGCAGTAAAACGTGACATGGTTATGGTCCGTATACTACGATCTTCTCAAGCCAATAAGAAGATCGATGGTCAACCTAGGGATAACATTTTCTCCAAGTGCATCCTTCGATCATCATGTGTGGTCGGCATCCTTCTTGTAACTTCATTCTTCAATGGACACTCCACTACTCCTTTTATACATTACAATGTAGGAGAACTCGAGTTACATTCGAGTTTAAATCTATTTTACAATTAGAAAAAATAGATACAAGGCACGACACGCAGACCGTATTATGAATTACATTACAACATGCACATACACACATACACATCCAATCACATTGGGGTTAAGGTCATAATCATGCACCATGTCATCAATCATACACAATAGATTTAGGGCATTGATTTTATTATGAGTACAAAAACAAAATCTGTCGCTTAAGCAGAAACTCACGGCGGTCCCGCTGGCCGGTTAGCGGGCAGGGTCAAGGGGCAGCGCCCTTGCAGGGGCTCGGGGCAGCGCCCCCGAAACAAAATTTATTTTGCTGACCCCGTGAATGAGCCGCTGCCCTTGATTCATCAAATGAATCCGAGACCCTAATTGCTCCAGTATGATCATCGGACTCCCCATTCCCGAGACAGTCTCGGGGTCTGCTCTCCTGGGATGACCCGAGCGTCTGACTTCCCGAGATGGCCTCGGAAGCCTTCAGCCCGGTATGACCGCAAGGGTCTGTCTTCCCGAGTGGGAGGTTGGGAGCCCGACTTCCATATCATACAATTATATGCAACTCATAATAAATCTTGTCCTACTTCTATATCACGTATAAAAAGTATAAAACTTTGTACGATCTTTCGCAAGTGGCTCTGATACCACTGTTGGGTTCTCCCGGCACCAAAACATACAAACGCAGCGGAAACAAGAACCCTCGAGCGATCCATGCGAAAGAAAACTCGTACAATGTTCATCTATCTAATAGATCTATCTAATGTTTATACCTTTGGAGTGTGCCCTTTGCTTATCCCGCTCGTCCAAGATGCGCCGGATCTCTTGCACGTTCAAGTGTCCGTGCCTCTATTCGTATCTACACGGACACAATCTCTCAACTTCAGGAAGAACTACCTTAGTTGTGCTAGCAACTTGAGGTAGTTCACAAGACCACCAAGAACCCCAAAGGGGTTTCGGCCAAAAGGGAGAAAGGGAAGAAGAGAGGAAGGGAAGAAGGAAGAGCACACTTACTTCATTCAAAATGACTAGACCCTCTTTTATATTCATCCTATGAATATGAAGAGTCTTTTGTCTCTTTGACTTCCCTTCATTAAAGTCAATAAAGAGCACATCTTTTCATGTAACTCTTCACCTTCTCTTCATCCAATGAAGAGAGACTTTTCTCTTTCTTTTATTAAACATTTAATGAATTTCCCATGCAATTTCGACCGGACCTCTCAGGCTTTCGACCAGGTCTCCCGACCAAGTCTCCCGAGCAAGTCCCCGAGCTCCCGACCAAGTCTTCCGAGTGCCGAGCTCCCGACCCAGTTTACCGAGCTCCCAGCCTAGTCTGCCGAGTGCCAAGCTCCTGACCCAGTCTGCCGAGCTCCTAGCTTAGTCTGCTGAGTGTCGAGCTCCTGACTCAGTGTGCCGAGCTCCCAGCACAATCTGCCGAGTGCCGAGTGCCGAGATCCCGACCCGAGCTTCCGAGTTCCCAACTCGAGCTCCCGATCAGATCTCCCGAGTTCCCAACTCGGGCTCAGATCTCCTGAGTTCCCAACTCGGGCTCCCGAAGCATCATGTCCTTAGTGTGTGACCCAATAGGTTCTCATGACGTTGGTAATGCGCCTAAACGCTTTAGACACATAAGCAATGAGCGGCATCTAGCAATGCATCATTGCTACCCAAGTAACAAGAAAAGTCGAGATCCGACTAAACCTCCGTGACTATGATAATGTATGACCTTGTCCTTCTATCCTTGATATCTAGATTGACCAATGAGGCATAGACCGTGTCATCCTCAATCAATCTTGTGTTTCTTGATCCCCGAGTAGACTCACTCAAACAAATGAGCTCAATATCTCATATTGACTCATTTGAGCATGGTCATGCGTTTTAGTAGTCCTACTCGATCAAGGGGCTCACAGATATCACTCCCGTCATATGGGAGGGATAGATCCCATCTACATCATTCATATCCCTCTGCATAATTCATTACATACCCAGTGATCGCCTTTATAGTCCACCCTGTTACGGGTGACGTTTGACGATACCAAAGTACATAACTCCTTATGTAGAGAACCGTAGTGACTTCAGGTCTAAGGACTATTCGTACTAATAGTCACATGAGAAAGTTTATGACACTCATATGACAATCTATGAAACTTTCTCATGACGGGTCAATTCAGTACACATTCTCCAATGTATACCCATGTGTCAACTTGATATCACATATCCATGACTTGTGAGCTCAAGTCATCAGTTGACCTACATGCTAGTCTCCATGCATCAATATTGTCCTTGAATATTAATACTTGACTAGGAATGGTTTACAGTAGTGTTCTCTACATCATCTCACTATTGATTCAACCAATCGATATAATGTAGATAAGAACCTACTACCCAAGAACATTATTATACTTAGTTATTTGGCACAAATACAAAGTAAGTATAATAACCATGTCTTTATTAATGATAGAATATGATACAAAATGTCCCTAGTCAATCATCACATAATTGGCTCTAGGGCTTCTACTAACACTATGGACATTGGAAGAGCGTAATGCTCCAGAAGGAGTCATAGCCCAGATTGAAGAAGAAGCTGCTGACACTTTATTACCTGACTGGAGAGAACCTTATATGGAATTCCTACACAGTGGAACAGTGTCAGTGAGTAATAAGGAAGTTCGACTCTTCCGTCACAGGGCTTCTAGAATTACGTTGGTCGGAGAACAGTTATATAAAAGAGCATTCACCCGACCATTGCTCAAGTGTATGGGTCCAGGGGAAGTTGATTACATTATGCGAGAGGTTCACGAAGGTATATGTGAAAGTCACATTGGGGGGAGATCCATGGCTAGGAAGATTATTCTTGCCTGGTATTTTTGGCTCACGCTATAAGCAGATGCTACCAAATTTATTATCGGATGTGAATCCTGTCAAAAGCATCAACATATCACTCACTGCCTGACTGAATTACTTCGAGCCTCCACTGTCTCATGCCCCTTTGATCAGTGGGGAATGGATATTGTGGGTCCTTTCCCGATCGGACCTCAACAGAAGAAGTTTCTATTGGTATTAGTCGACTAATTCTCCAAATGGGTCGAGGTTGAGGCGCTCGCGTGCATCACGAAAGCCACTATGATGAAGATCCTGTGGAAAGACAAAGTCTGCAGGTATTCGCCAAGCCTTCACCTCGGTTGCTTATCCTCAAGGCAATGGTCAAGCAGAAGTGGTCAACCAGGAGATCATTAGAGGGCTCAAGATAAAGTCAGACCATGTTAGAGGCAGTTGGGTCGAAGAACTCTCGAGCATCCTGTGGTTGTACCGTACTACTCCCAAAGATGGGATCGGTCAGAGTCCCTTCAATCTGGTATATGGAGCAGAAGCAGTGATTCCTGTGGAAATATGCGATGAGTCAATCCGACGATAACACTACCGCAAGGAAGATAATGATCATGAACGACTAATCGACCTAGACCTGGTGACAAAAGTACGAGACAAAACAGCTACCCGGCTAGCTGCATACCGTCAACATATGCAGCAAGTGTATAATCGCCGAGTGATCACTCGGACTTTCCAAGTCGGGGATAAGTTCTGGAAAAGAACTAAACCAGTTGGCGACGCTGGAAAGCTCGAGCCTCAATGGAGTGGACCTTACACCATTGTGAAAAAGCTTGTAGGAGGTAGCTATTACTTAAAAGATTTTGAAGGCAAAAGGTTGCAAAGGTCGTGGAATTTAAGTTACCTTCAGCCGTATTGTACCCGGTGAGCCGAGTAAGTAACACATGTATTTGTATGCTTATTTGTACTTCCTTGAAGCTTGAGAAATTAAAGAAGCAGAAGAAATATCTAGCCAAAGACCAAATAGAAGAGCCCAATATCCTACCATCTTGTGGTGCCAAGGATGCCCAAGATGTGTAGACCTGACCGAGGTGCCGAGGATGTCCGGCTGGGAGCATCCCAAGTTCCTACCATCTTATGGTACCGAGGATGCCCAAGATGTGTAGACCTGGCCGAGGTGCTAAGGATTCCCGACCGGGAGCAACCCAAGATTCTACCATCTTGTGGTGCCAAGGATGCCCAAGATGAATAGACCTGGCCGAGGTGCTGAGGATGTCCGGCCGGGTGCAGCCAAGATCCTACCATCTTGTGGTGCTGAGGATGCCCAAGATATGTTGGTATGTTCGAGGTACTAAGGATGCCCGACCGGGTGCATCCTGGGCTCATACCATCTTGAGGTGCCGAAGATATCCAAGATACCCAAGATATATAAGCCTAGCCGAGGTGCTGAGAATGTCGAGCTCCGTTCTTGCCAGCACAGGCAAATAACAATGCACTAAGTCCTTATCTCTTCCTTAACATTAGACTTCACGGGAGCAAAGAAGTCTATACGCGGGGGGCGAGGGGAGGGGGGACGAGGAGCAATATGCAACATAATCGCAATTCATGAGATAGGAAACAAGATGCAGAAAATAAACCATGTAGGAGATTGACGCAGAAAATAACAAAGACTTCATTCAAAGTTTGATGTTACTCATTCAAAGTTTGATGTTACATATTTGAGTACATTCAAAAAAGAAAAGAAAAAATACAAAAATATAGAGAAAAAAGGAACACTATAGCTCCTTCTCCTCAGGTGGTAGCTCCTCCCAAGCTCGGTCGACGCTGAGGAAGCTCAAGTCGGCATCCGACTTCAGCGCATCTGCTTGCCAGAGTTGTTGAATAGCTCCATTGAAGCCTTGCTTCAACCGCCTCAGCACTTGGCCGGCCAGAATGTCACATATTGGAGGAATTTGGCCTTGAACGCCGCCTCTGCCTCTGCCCGCCGGGACTCCTCGTTGGCCTTGTAGGTCTTCAATTCTTTTGAGGCTCGGTCCCAGGCAGTCTTCAGCTCGGCTGCTTCCGAGGATATTTGATCCCGAGCCATCTGTACCTCCTCGAGCTGCTTGGAGGTAGTCAGGAGACGTGACTTGGTCCGCTCGAGGTCCTCTTGCAGGTCAGACATGTGCTCAACAATAGCTTGTATCACTGTTTCTTGCTTTGCCAGCTGGTCTATCTGATCCTTAATCTGATTGTTGAGGGCCTCGGTCGATGATTCCAAGAGTCGGACGTCGTCCGACAACTTCGCCTCCTGAGCTTGGAGGCGCCCCTTCTCGTGAGCTAATTCGCTCACCTTCGCAGAAAGAGTTGTTCTCTCTCTGTCTGATAATAGGCATTCTCGGTGGTGGACGTTGTGCAGTGATGACCCGAAGGCTAACAGGGTGTCCAAGTAGTGCTCTACCTTGACCCGAAGATCCCTGCTAACCTCCGCCTGCATTTGGCCTTCCTCACAAGCTCGGTAAACCTCGGCCTCTAGTTCTATCACTCAGTTTCCTTCAGCCGTATTGTACCCGGTGAACCGAGTAAGTAACACATGTATTTGTATGCTTATTTGTACTTCCTTGAAGCTTGAGAAATTAAAGAAGCAGAAGAAATATCTAGCCAAAGACCAAATAGAAGAGCCCAATATCCTACCATCTTGTGGTGCCAAGGATGCCCAAGATGTGTAGACCTGACCGAGGTGCCGAGGATGTCCGGCTGGGAGCATCCCAAGTTCCTACCATCTTATGGTACCGAGGATGCCCAAGATGTGTAGACCTGGCCGAGGTGCTAAGGATTCCCGACCGGGAGCAACCCAAGATTCTACCATCTTGTGGTGCCAAGGATGCCCAAGATGAATAGACCTGGCCGAGGTGCTGAGGATGTCCGGCCGGGTGCAGCCAAGATCCTACCATCTTGTGGTGCTGAGGATGCCCAAGATATGTTGGTATGTTCGAGGTACTAAGGATGCCCGACCGGGTGCATCCTGGGCTCATACCATCTTGAGGTGCCGAAGATATCCAAGATACCCAAGATATATAAGCCTAGCCGAGGTGCTGAGAATGTCGAGCTCCGTTCTTGCCAGCACAGGCAAATAACAATGCACTAAGTCCTTATCTCTTCCTTAACATTAGACTTCACGGGAGCAAAGAAGTCTATACGCGGGGGGCGAGGGGAGGGGGGACGAGGAGCAATATGCAACATAATCGCAATTCATGAGATAGGAAACAAGATGCAGAAAATAAACCATGTAGGAGATTGACGCAGAAAATAACAAAGACTTCATTCAAAGTTTGATGTTACTCATTCAAAGTTTGATGTTACATATTTGAGTACATTCAAAAAAGAAAAGAAAAAAATACAAAAATATAGAGAAAAAAGGAACACTATAGCTCCTTCTCCTCAGGTGGTAGCTCCTCCCAAGCTCGGTCGACGCTGAGGAAGCTCAAGTCGGCATCCGACTTCAGCGCATCTGCTTGCCAGAGTTGTTGAATAGCTCCATTGAAGCCTTGCTTCAACCGCCTCAGCACTTGGCCGGCCAGAATGTCACATATTGGAGGAATTTGGCCTTGAACGCCGCCTCTGCCTCTGCCCGCCGGGACTCCTCGTTGGCCTTGTAGGTCTTCAATTCTTTTGAGGCTCGGTCCCAGGCAGTCTTCAGCTCGGCTGCTTCCGAGGATATTTGATCCCGAGCCATCTGTACCTCCTCGAGCTGCTTGGAGGTAGTCAGGAGACGTGACTTGGTCCGCTCGAGGTCCTCTTGCAGGTCAGACATGTGCTCAACAATAGCTTGTATCACTGTTTCTTGCTTTGCCAGCTGGTCTATCTGATCCTTAATCTGATTGTTGAGGGCCTCGGTCGATGATTCCAAGAGTCGGACGTCGTCCGACAACTTCGCCTCCTGAGCTTGGAGGCGCCCCTTCTCGTGAGCTAATTCGCTCACCTTCGCAGAAAGAGTTGTTCTCTCTCTGTCTGATAATAGGCATTCTCGGTGGTGGACGTTGTGCAGTGATGACCCGAAGGCTAACAGGGTGTCCAAGTAGTGCTCTACCTTGACCCGAAGATCCCTGCTAACCTCCGCCTGCATTTGGCCTTCCTCACAAGCTCGGTAAACCTCGGCCTCTAGTTCTATCACTCAGTTTCCTTCAGCCGTATTGTACCCGGTGAACCGAGTAAGTAACACATGTATTTGTATGCTTATTTGTACTTCCTTGAAGCTTGAGAAATTAAAGAAGCAGAAGAAATATCTAGCCAAAGACCAAATAGAAGAGCCCAATATCCTACCATCTTGTGGTGCCAAGGATGCCCAAGATGTGTAGACCTGACCGAGGTGCCGAGGATGTCCGGCTGGGAGCATCCCAAGTTCCTACCATCTTATGGTACCGAGGATGCCCAAGATGTGTAGACCTGGCCGAGGTGCTAAGGATTCCCGACCGGGAGCAACCCAAGATTCTACCATCTTGTGGTGCCAAGGATGCCCAAGATGAATAGACCTGGCCGAGGTGCTGAGGATGTCCGGCCGGGTGCAGCCAAGATCCTACCATCTTGTGGTGCTGAGGATGCCCAAGATATGTTGGTATGTTCGAGGTACTAAGGATGCCCGACCGGGTGCATCCTGGGCTCATACCATCTTGAGGTGCCGAAGATATCCAAGATACCCAAGATATATAAGCCTAGCCGAGGTGCTGAGAATGTCGAGCTCCGTTCTTGCCAGCACAGGCAAATAACAATGCACTAAGTCCTTATCTCTTCCTTAACATTAGACTTCACGGGAGCAAAGAAGTCTATACGCGGGGGGCGAGGGGAGGGGGGACGAGGAGCAATATGCAACATAATCGCAATTCATGAGATAGGAAACAAGATGCAGAAAATAAACCATGTAGGAGATTGACGCAGAAAATAACAAAGACTTCATTCAAAGTTTGATGTTACTCATTCAAAGTTTGATGTTACATATTTGAGTACATTCAAAAAAAAAAAAGAAAAAAATACAAAAATATAGAGAAAAAAGGAACACTATAGCTCCTTCTCCTCAGGTGGTAGCTCCTCCCAAGCTCGGTCGACGCTGAGGAAGCTCAAGTCGGCATCCGACTTCAGCGCATCTGCTTGCCAGAGTTGTTGAATAGCTCCATTGAAGCCTTGCTTCAACCGCCTCAGCACTTGGCCGGCCAGAATGTCACATATTGGAGGAATTTGGCCTTGAACGCCGCCTCTGCCTCTGCCCGCCGAGACTCCTCGTTGGCCTTGTAGGTCTTCAATTCTTTTGAGGCTCGGTCCCAGGCAGTCTTCAGCTCGGCTGCTTCCGAGGATATTTGATCCCGAGCCATCTGTACCTCCTCGAGCTGCTTGGAGGTAGTCAGGAGACGTGACTTGGTCCGCTCGAGGTCCTCTTGCAGGTCAGACATGTGCTCAACAATAGCTTGTATCACTGTTTCTTGCTTTGCCAGCTGGTCTATCTGATCCTTAATCTGATTGTTGAGGGCCTCGGTCGATGATTCCAAGAGTCGGACGTCGTCCGACAACTTCGCCTCCTGAGCTTGGAGGCGCCCCTTCTCGTGAGCTAATTCGCTCACCTTCGCAGAAAGAGTTGTTCTCTCTCTGTCTGATAATAGGCATTCTCGGTGGTGGACGTTGTGCAGTGATGACCCGAAGGCTAACAGGGTGTCCAAGTAGTGCTCTACCTTGACCCGAAGATCCCTGCTAACCTCCGCCTGCATTTGGCCTTCCTCACAAGCTCGGTAAACCTCGGCCTCTAGTTCTATCACTCAGTTTCCTGCTCGGGGGACATGTGGCGGCCCAGGAGGAGACAGTCGGAAGTGGCCTGACACAACCAACAGTAAGAGTCAAAAAAAGTAACAATAATAGGAACAAATAGGAATTTTACCTTGAGGAGCGACTCATATAAGCTGGCGATTATCCCAGCTGAATCGAGGCGCTCTACGGTCCTCCCTCTCATGGCCTCACGACTTTTCGGGGAAGGCATGCCAGAAGTGTCTTCAGAGAGGTGGAGAAGGAGGGGCTAGATACTTAGCGCTTCGAACGGCATGACGGAGGAGCCCGGAACGCCTTCATCAGTGTTGGAGGAGGCTTCTCCAGAAGGACGGCTCTCTGGCAAGGGCTCCTTTAGTTCCACCGGCCGAGGTCCCAAGGAGGCTACTTTTTCAGCCGCCTAGACCTTTCGGCACAGATGTGCACTCGTAAATTGGGGCTCTGCCGATCCGCCCGCTTACCTCTGAGATTGCCGTGGGAGTCGACAGATGATTCGACCTCGGCCAGGGGCTCCGCCGCAGGAGATGTCATCCTTTGGTGGTGCTTAGAAAGGAGAATTTTATCCTCCTTTTCCTCCAAGACCACGGGAGATGTCTGGGTTGGGCGGGTTCTCCTCTTCCGGGGGCAGAAGGAACCGATCACTTCAGAAGGGAGACCGGTGGCCTGCTCTCCTCGTCCTCCTCATCGGGCAGGACAAGCCGTCTTCGCCTGGAAGGGAGGGAGTCTGCTTTCTCGGTCGGATCCATTGCCGACAGAAGAACCTGAGCTGCAGGTTCCTCATCACCACCTTCCGGCCCAATGGGAACAAGAGAGGGATCAACTCCCTGAGCATCAAGCAGCTTTAAGGTAGTCGACCCCTGGTCCTGCGTCTGCTCGGAGCCCTCGGAATGCTCGACCACGAGGGCAGTAGGAGCTCGAGGAGGGGTGAGGGCTTGCTCGTCTACCAGCGCCCATTTAAGGAGTTTTCTCATAGCCCGAGACAGCATGGTGTCCCTTGCAACACAAAAATAATAGAATATCAGTTAGAATAGATGAGCGTTTAATGAAATAGTGAACTTACTGAGGCTATGGCTAAGACTGGTGATTTTAGAGCTAATCCCATCCCGATACATAAGGTCTTCACATTGAACCAAGTTGGGGTCGTGGAACTCCATTCCAGCCAAAAAACTCCTGGCTCGCTGATACCCCTGGTCCTGCTGGAAGTCGCCCAGGTCCGGAGGAGAGGGTAAGTCTTCTCGCCAGCAAGTCGGGCAGAAGGGACACTCGGAAAGTTGAATGAAAAAGAAGTGCTCCTTCCATCCCTTATGGGAGGAAGGGAGGCTTCCGATGAACTTATGGCCGGGGCGAGCGGTAAAGCAAAAGATCTCTCTAGAGGCCAGGGTTGGGAGGAAAAATAAGTGGAAGGAGTGAGGAGTCAAAGGTATGTTGAATAGTTTGAAGAGGATAAACGCCCATCCATCTTAGCAAAGGTGTTGGGAACCATTTGGTGTAAAGGGATGTCAAAATACCCAAAGATTGTCATGAAAAAGGGAAGAATCAGAAAACGAATGTCAAACTCTACCTGCCCTAAGGGGGGTTCTGGTCGGAATGCTAGGGACCTTGACCTCTAACTCCGTCGGAATGTCGTATGCTTGTCGGAAGGTGAAAACCCCTAAGAGGGGTTCTACAGAGAACTGGTCTATCCTAGAGACCATGACCACTAATTCCGTCGGAATGTCGTATGCTTCACAGGCGGCTCTTAGGGTGTTCATCTTGACCTTCGAGGAAGTGGCTTCGTACCACTCTGGACGATACACCCCTTCCTCTTCAAGCCTCTCCTTCCTACCCTGATCCTTCTTTCCCTTTCCCTCCTTGCCCATGATAATGAAGAAGAGAGGAAGACGTAGGCGGACAAGACTTACACGCGAAGAAGAAGCTATAGTAAGGAAAACTCTAGCAGGAAGAGACCGGAGGCGCAAGCTCTAATAGTCGGCGATGCAAGAAGACGGAAGCCGCTTTCGCCTCCCTTTTTTATAGGGAAGGAGTTGCTCTCGTGCAAAGGAATAGAGGTACGAAACGTGGATGGTGATAACTACAAATCTCGAGGTATCGCAGTTTATTATGGTCGTCGGTTGGTATGACCCGACTAAGAGTATCAGAGGGAAATCACAGAGAAATGACCCTACCACATGGCAGTATTCTATTCGTTGGAACACTCCTTCGCCATTAAGACACCTCATGTGCTCTTAATGGATGATTGACAGCAATCATTATCGGGCCTTAGAACTCGTAAAAACTCATGGATGAACTCAAAGGACTGCCTTGGGGTAAGTGACGAATGTTTCGATTCCTAGGACCCGACAAGTCATTAAGAGAGAAGGAATGATAATATGGGCCCCGCAGATACTTCGCTTCCCCTCATCGTGCCACCAGCCTAATCAATCAACCACACTTCCTTCAATTAGACTTGAAAGGGGGACTTATGATAGGGATGAGCAACCCGGGAGGGACACGTGGCACGGGAAAGCTACGTGGCAGGGCCCACCGAACTAGTGCCTTAAGGTCAGACCGGGAATCAGGCTCTCGAGACTGTCTCGGGAGAACGGAAGAAGGCCCCCGAGGTCAGACCGGAAATCAGGCTCCCGAGACTATCTCGGGAAAACGGAAAAAGACCCCAAGGTCAGCTCGGGAGATAAGACTCCGAGACTGACTCAGGAGAGCGGAGCCCAAAGATTCAGTATAATAAGAAAGTCAGGCTTCAAATACCCTCTCCTCCTTCCAGAGTAGGAAAGTCATTTGGTAATTATTGTTCACAACGCATGGTAATTAAGGTCTTAATAGTCACAGTGGTCGTTACAAGAAGGAAACAACTGTCAAGTAACCGATGATTAAGAAACATGGAGGAAGAGATGGGGACACGTGGGAGGAAGACATCAAGAATATAAGATGTCTCGGCACCCAGGTAAAGGAGGGAAGCTATCCAGAATTATAGTACTTTGATTCCTCGTGGTTATCCCTAAGAGAAAGAGTTCTGACTTGAGCGTCGGAGAGGGCTCCACCAGAACTTCTTCCGGTGCATCCCCTTTACGCTCGTGTTAATCTCGCAGGTGTCGATATCTTCTCCCCGCCATCGTCGCCATGGGCTGCGCTTTAGAGTCGTTTCTCCCAAAACTAATATAATACTTTCGGAGAAATTGAAATAAATAATAGATATATTTGAACTCCTTGGAATATCATGTTGGTTTCTGACTTGTATCTCGTCGGTATTTGATTTAGTCGATTTACGACCGTCGGATCTTCCGGGAGGTTGCTTTCAGAGGAAGCAAACTGATTGGTTTACGTCGAGGCTAGTGTTCGACATTATCTCCGTAAAACGATATTGCTCCACTACTGGTGCTCACGGATAGCAGTAATTTGTTTCCAAGATACAACGACGTCGTCTCGGAATAATAGCACTTCAAATTCTGAGATCGACGAACCTTTCCGTAGGCTTTTTGGACTTTCGATGCAGAAGATGGATGAGTGCAAATGCTTTTAGATTGCAATGCTTGAATGAATGAAATAATCAAGTGGAGGGTTCTATTTATATTGAGTGAAGAGGTAAGAACCCTTTGGTTCGGACAGATCTAAACCGTTCATAACGAAAGGGTATAACCCTTTAAAGGTCTTTTAATCTCGTCCCTTGATCTGAAGAGTTATAACTCTTCAGATCCCATCTTGATCTCAGCCGTCAGATTAGAACATTTAATCCGACGCCTCAGATCCATTCTCCCTCTTCATAGTTAGATTCGAATCCGACGCTTCAGATCGTACCTGCCCGTGATCTATCCAGATCTTTGATCCGACACTCCAGATCGCACCTTCCTGCAATCTGTCCAGATCTTTGATCCGACGGCCACCATCTGTTCGCCCAATCCAGTCATCATTCTCTACACAGTCACGTGCCACATAGGCACTGCCTCGTCACCGACATGCCACGTGGTGCCACCTGATCATGACACGTCACACTGACATGCCGCGTGGCGTCACTTGATCACGACATGTCATCGAACATGCCACGTGGAGTCACCTGATCACAGCACGTCATCGCCACGTGGAGCATAAATTAAAGCTCCTCGTGACGATGCGTACGTGTGAAGTGCAAAGCGCGCCAACAAAGCGCTCATTGCGCGCGTGCGCGCGTGCGCGTGTGGCGGGTGGCGGGTGGCGGGCTCGCAGGTGCGAGCACCTGCTCGCCCAAGGATAGAGACCTCCTGTGCTTTTGTATTAACAACATTAGCACAAGAACACATATAAGGAAACACTGGCTCTCGCCGGTTAGCAATGTGTGACTAAAAGCTTCATCTTTTTCCTTAATGTTCATTTGAGCGTATCTTGAACAATTAATTTCTCATTCACCCTTAATCGGTTTTGAGCAAATAAATAGTCCAAATTTATCTACGCGAAACGTAGATTTCAATTTTGAAGTCAAAATCGACTTTTAACGATCGATGGTATCAAAATTTTGCTTTGCAAAATCGTATCCAACAATCCCTCACATAAATGGAAATTAATGCATGTATTACATGTATGCATGCTGACACTTTACAAGAGTCCAATTGATAAGTCAATGCATCGGGAAAGGTAGCTTGTGGCTTTGAACCTTCCGTAGTAGAATGCTATCGAGCATACTAGGCTGCGCAGTGAACGTGATGTCTTGAACTACTCAGCTGTTGGTGTATACTAAGACAATAACACCTACACAAAGACTTATCTCGCCCACTTTTGGTTCTCATGGTTGGTTCCGTTTCGGCCATGGACACCATCTTGGATTCATGAGTGTTTCATTGAAGCGGCCTGTCTTCACACTCACATAGGTGACACTTCTATCAAGAGTATCCTATCATACTCCACCTTAAAGGTATAGAAGTTATTAAAAGCATAAGCTTATCCTCACTATATGTGGTAGGACAACACCAAATCATCTTAGGATTGAGATAGTAGAGATAATTATTTCTCTTGTGTTGTTACACGACTTCAATGTACCAACCGTCGTCCCTCACGCCGAGAAGCCGGAGAAATTCAACGGAGCCGACTTCAAAAGATGGCAGCAGAAGATGTTGTTCTACCTGACCACGCTGAACCTTGTACGGTTCCTGCATGAAGACCCGCCAGCCGCTACGAAAAATAATTCTGGGAGCCAAGCTGCTCGCGATGCGTGGTCACACGGAGACTTCCTGTGCTGCAATTATGTTCTTAATGCGCTGGACAATGTGCTATATAATGTATATTGCATGATGGAGACGGCCAAGTCACTGTGGGAATCGCTGGAGAAGAAATACAAAATCGAAAACGCCGGACTGAAGAAATTCATCATCGGTCGGTTTCTGGATTTCAAAATGGTGGATTCCAAGAGCGTCACGTCTCAGGTCCAAGACATGCAACTGATAATGCATGATCTGGACGCCGAAGGAATGTCGCTGAATGAGTCATTCAAAGTTGCTGCGATAATCAAGAAACTCCCTCCGTCATGGAAGGATTTCAAAAATTACCTAAAGCACAAGCAGAATGAGATGGGACTTGAAGACCTCATCCTACGGTTGCGAATAGAGGAGGATAATCGGAAATTATCCGACTCTCAAGGAACAAAGCGGACAGTTGACGAGATGTCCAACCTGACAGAACCAAAAGCCAAGAAGCCGAAGCAACCGAACCAGAAGGCTAGAGGCAAAAGGTTCAAGGGCACGTGCTACAATTGTGGAAAGTCAGAACACATGTCTAAAGACTACAGACGCCCGAAGAAGACAACCAAGAGTCAGAAGAATGTTGCGAACTAAGTCGCAACCTCCGCTGACATAGATCTCAGCTCTCTAGATCTCACTGCGGTCGTGTTCGAAGCCAACTTGGTGGACAACCCGAAGCAGTGGTGGATCGATACTGGAGCAACCCACCACGTCTGTTCGGACAAGGCAATGTTCTCCAAGTACACCCTGATAAGTGGAAGAAAGCTCTATATGGGCAACTCCACGATGTCCTCAATTGTTGGACTCATGACAGTTGTTCTAAAAATAACGTCTGGGAAGGAGCTAACTCTCATTGATGTGCTCCATGTTCCTGACATCAGGAAGAACTTAGGTTCTGGATCGACACTTGTTAAAGCCGGATTCAAACTAGTGTTCCAATTCAACAACTTTGTGCTTACGAAGAACTGTGTCTTCGTAGGAAAGGGGTATTTAGAACAAAATTTGTTCAAGATGGTTGTAATGATTGTACACCGTAATTTTGATGGTAATAAATTAAAAGCTTCTAGCTATGTTGTTGAGTATTTTAATTTATGGCATGATCGGCTTGGGCATGTCAATAATAATACTCTGAAATGTCTCGTCAAACTAAATTTATTACCAAACATTGATGTTGACGAAACACACAAATGCGAAGTGTGCGTGGAAGCGAAAATGACGAGACTACCTTTTCATTCGGTAGAAAGGTCAACAACTCCTTTAGAATTAATACATAGTGATCTATGTGACTTGAAATTCGTGCAAACTAGAGGAGGTAAAAAGTACTTCATTACTTTTATCGATGACCGCACGAAGTTCTGTTATGTCTTTCTTTTAAGAAGTAAAGACGAAGCCCTAGAAGCTTTCAGAACCTATAAAACGGAAGTTAAAAATCAACTTGAAAAACGAATTAAAACCATTCGTAGCGATAGAGGTGGAGAATATGGTGCACCGTATGATGAATTCTGTTCAAAATATGGAATTATCCATTAGACAACGACACCTTACTCACCTCAATCAAATGGTGTTGCCGAACGTAAAAATCGAATACTAAAGGAAATGATGAATTCCTTGTTGATAAATTCAGGCTTACCCCAGAACTTATGGGGGGAAGCCATATTATCAGCAAACCACATTCTCAACAAAATCCCTCACAAGAAAAATGATAAAACACCATATGAACTATGGAAAGGCCGCGAGCCATCGTACAAATACTTGAAAGTGTGGGGGTGCTTAGCAAAGGTCGAAGTACCTAAGCCAAAGCAAGTTAAGATCAGACCTAAAACGTTCGATGCAATATTTGTCGGATATGCCCAAAACAGTAGTGCATATCGCTTCATAGTTCATAAGTCAGACATTCCTGATATTCATGTAGGTACAACCATAGAATCTCGGAATGCAATATTTTTTGAAGACGTGTTCCCAAATAAGAAGAAAAACGTTCAAAATAATGACAACAGAAGTTCTAACAAAGATAATGTTCCAGAACTTAGTTGTCATAAAAGGGTTATTGACAATCAAAGCGAAGAGCCACGTCGGAGCAAACGGGTTAGAGTTGAGAAATCGTTCGAGCCAAATTTCATGACATTCATGTCAGAAATAGACCCAAGAACACTAAGCAAAGCTCTCTCTGGTCCCGACGCCCCATTGTGGAAAGAAGCTGTCAATAGTGAAATCGAGTCCATCATGAATAACCATACTTGAGAATTAGTAGACCTTCCTTCTGGTACTAAACCATTAGGTTGTAAGTGGATACTAAAACGCAAGTATAAAGCTGATGGATCGGTTGACAAGCATAAGGCCAGACTTGTTGCTAAAGGGTACAAGCACAGGAAGGCCTTGATTACTTCGATACCTACTCACCGGTGACAAGGATTATGTCCATACGAGTGTTGATAGCCATTGCGGCATTGTATGACCTTGAAATACACCAAATGGATGTTAAGACTGCGTTCTTAAATGATGAGTTGGAAGAAGAAATCTACATGGAGCAACCCGAGGGGTTCATAGCTCCTGGAACTGAGGGAAAGGTGTGTTGACTTGTTTAGTCGTTGTACGGACTTAAACAAGCGCCAAAGTAATGACACGAAAAATTTGACAAAATAATGTTGTAAACGAATTCAGAATAAATGAATATGACAAATGCATTTATGTCAAAAGCACACCTGAGAGTTATGTAATCGTTTGTCTATACGTAGACGACATACTCATAATGAGAAGTAATCATGATATCATCATGAGTACTAAGAAAATGTTGACCAATAGTTTCGACATGAAAGATATGGGTATAGCAGATGTCATATTGGGAATTAAAATTCTCAAGACGTTCAATGGGATAGTTTTAACACAATCTCATTATGTAGAGTCAGTATTGAAAAGATTTAATGCATACGATCTCTCTACTGTAAAAACACCTATGGATCTAAGTCAACACTTAGCGAAAAACCATGGTGAACCCATATCGCAATTGGAATATTCCCGAATAATTGGCAGTTTGATGTATCTTACAAACTGTACTCGTCCGGATATTGCCTGTGTGGTCAACAAACTGAGTTGTTTTACGAGCAATTCAAACGACACCCATTGAAAAGCACTGATGCGAGTTCTTAGATATTTAAAATATACTATGAACTACGGATTACATTACGAAAGGTATCCCGCAGTCTTGGAGGGATATTGTGATGCTAATTGGATCTCCGATACAAAAGACTCCAAATCCACTAGTGGATATGTATTCACGATCGGTGGGGGAGCAGTATCCAATCAGTTTGCTTCCTCCGAAAGCAACCTCCCGGAAGATCCGACGGTCGTAAATCGACTAAGTCAAATACCGAGGAGATACAAGTCAGAAACTAACATATCAAAAATTGCAATATCAGAAAACTACAAAACCTGAAATGGATACAATCGATGTCCTCTAGATCTATCAGTGGATTTCAACCGAAGAATCGGTAAAAAATGTCATATTGGGCTAAATATAATTTTATATCAAGTCCAATATACTTCTAATATAGAATCATATCAGGTCTAATGTTGGAGAAACATATGTTTCTCTTCTATTTTTTTTATGAAATAAAGGAATCAAGTTTTAAAATTATTAATTTCAATGTGTAGGTAGCAGTAGAGGAATGACCCCCTCTAATTTGTATGAAAGGCTAAAACTCCTCTAGGGTTGCCTAATCAATGTTCTTAGTTTTGACCATTGCTAATCACCCGAGTAAATTTTGAGATTTCTCATTCTGCATATATAACTTTCACAGTACCAAAATTATGCTGCTTATTGTTGTTATACATATATACACACAAAATAATTATGAGTTTGAGTTGCTTTTATTCTATTCATTTAAAATTTATTATTATCCATTTACATTGTCAAATTAAAATTTAAGAATAGATACATTAGGAAGACTTTCAATAGTATATTAGTTTCGATCTGAAATAATTTAGAATTTTTTTAAGTCCATCAATTTCAAATAAAATTAATTTATAGATTTACATCATTTAAAAATTTAATATTTTTTAAATCAGGAAATTCAAGAAATTTATTAATAGTGTTAGATAGTAAATATCATTGTCCTATGTCTTTTAACAAGTTTGTGATAATTTTATTAAGTCTTTAAAAATTCATCATCTCAATTTAAGTTATTGAATTTAAATATGAGGATATGAATATATTAAGGAGATTTTTTTAAATATATTAATTTTAATTTTAAGTGATTTTAAATATATTAAGTGTATCGAATTCAAGAGTATTTTGATGAAATTGAATTCGAAAGCATGAGCAATACAATTTTTAAAAGATTCTTAGATTGTTAGAGAAAAATTTAGAGAGACATGTAAACTCATAATTATGCTGTAGGAGAATAAGGGAATTGTACTGCATAATGATTATGTCAAATAATTCTTCAGCTTTTATGAATTGAAACATATGTTTTCTTCTTATTCTCAGAGTCAATTTGTAAATGTCATTGGTTTCTCTCAAAAAGAAAAGACCCTGGGGTTGGAGAAATAGTAGAAACTCATTATACATCTGGATCTATTTCATGTCTTATAAATTTTTAAGATTATAAAGAGTTTAAATTTATTATTAATTACTTATTTCGACTTCTTCAAAAATGTTAAATTGTGTTTTGAAGAAATGATAAAAAAAATCACGTTGGCCTGATATGATTCATATCAAGCACAACATCGTATTTTTGTCGATTTTTTTCTTATTAAATGTTAACATTTCCGGAGAAATAAAAAAAACAATGGATAACATATTTGAACTCCTTACAATCTCAAAAAAAAATCTGAAATGGATATAATTAGAACTCTCTAGGTCTCTATAATTCTTTATTTTTATCTCAATACTCTATCATTATCACATTAACATTGATATTAATACATAAAAAATGTTTTAATTTTTAAAATAAAATTCAAACCCAAAAAAACACTAAATCTTAAATTCAGATCAACCCGAATAAATCTATGTCAATCTGAATCCGACCCAAAAAGTCTCAACTTGAAAACTCTCTAATCCTAATCTGACCCAAATTTAAAAATATCCAATCCTAATTTGATTTTTTCGAAACGACTTGGATAAAATAATCAAATCAGATTATTTTTGACACCCTAAATTTGACTTTATATAATTACATAATAGCTGAAACAAAAACTCGACGAGGGGGCATGCGGATAGAGAATCAGAATTTTGGAGGTCAAATCTAACCACTCCCCTAACCCACAGTTACTATGGCACTGCTGCAGGTCAAAGCTGCTCCCCTATATAAACCCCGACCGAGCTTCTCCTCGCAGAGCCTCTTATCCTTCTCAGCTTCTCCCGTTATGATTTCTTCCATCTTATTCAGTTTTGCCTGACCGTTTCTATATCCAAAGAAGGCATTCAGAGGAGAAACAAAAGAAAGATTCAGCCTTTCCTCTGGCTCCAATGGGTGTCAGCTATAAGTATGCTTCCTCCTTCTTACTCTGCACAGAGGACAGCAATAGCGTCCTGGGGCTTGGCGAGGAAGAGCAGAAATTCAATGGAGAACCCCCAAAGCTCAACCTTTGCCGATCACCCGACGAAAGGTTCGATTTTTATAGGGAAATGTGGAGGGATTTCTCTTTGCCTTCGGAGGAATGCATTGCTTTGCTGATCGAGAGGGAGTCACAGCATCTGCTACCCGGTGACTATGCCGAGAGGCTGTTGGGTGGGCAACTAAACCTATCTCTCAGAAGTGATGCCATTGACTGGATTCAAAAGGTTGGGCGATTGTTCATTTTTTTTCTTGATTTTCTCTCATTTATGATCAGATCGATCCAATGCATTTTTTTCTTTCTTTCTAAATGAACAGGTCCATGCACATTACAAGTTTGGACCTCTAAGCGCCTATTTATCTATAAATTACTTGGATCGATTCTTCTCCTCGTATGAATTCTCGGTAAGAAAACTAAGGCATATATTCATTGATGAAGACATTTTTCATTTTTCTCACTGTGCCATGTTTGTGTGACTGTGGGTTCAGACAGACAAGGCTTGGATGACACAGTTGGTATCAGTGGCCTGCTTATCTCTTGCTGCCAAGGCGGAGGAAATGGAAGTGCCTTCATGTCTGGACTTGCAGGTTCAGGAAGAAAACGAAAACCATTTTTGATAATCTTGGACCTCAATATTTAGTTACTCATTGGTTAACTGTATTTGTGAACAAGTAGGTTGGCGAGGCAAAATACATATTCGAAGCCAGGACTATACAGAGAATGGAACTTCTAGTTCTTAGCACCCTTAATTGGAGGATGCATGTTGTGTCACCTTTTTCATTCATTGATTACTTCTTGTATAAATTAAACGATGGCAAATGCCCGGACAGCTCAATAGTTTCTTTTTCTGTGGACCTCATTTTGGGCATTGTTAAAGGTTGGTAGCTTATTCGATATGCGATATATCAAGCCTAGCACTAGAAGGGATTTGACTTGCAGTTATCTACAGGCATTGATTTCCTGGGGTTCAAGCCTTCTGAAATTGCTGCAGCAGTGGCACTGGAAGCTTATCATACTCTGGATATCGACAATACTTTAGCTTGTTGGATACATGTAGATAATGTGAGATCATTCTCCCGTGTTCCCCACTTATTCAGATAATCTGTTTATATCCAAATTTATTAATGGTTTTTTGTTCAATGAATTCAGGAAAAGGTATTAAGATGTCATGAAGTGATTCAAGAGATGAACTTGATGAAGAATAGGGCATACAGTAAAACTTCATCAGTTTCTACCGTGCCAAAGAGCCCAGCTGGGGTTTTGGATGTTGCATCTGTGAGCTATAAAAGTGATGATACTACAGTTAGCTCACTTGGTAATCATTCTCGTGCTACTTCTTCGACAGCCAAGAAGATGAAATTAAACAGATCATAAGTTCATGAGAGAAAAGTGTCCCATTTCTACTGTTTCCACCTGCTTAGTAGTTTTCCCGGATTAATTGAGTTTGCTGGAAGAGCTTATTAATAAGTGTTTTGCTAAAATTGTGTAGAGTGGATGGGAATAAACTCGTGTGGATTTTAAATTCATGATTTGATAGAGTGAACCTCATCAGACACCATTAATAAAATGCAAAATAGATGTGATTTTCATCAAGTAGAAAATTGTTCTGGTTTTTTGCTAAATTTTTGCAATGGTCAATCATTTGCTATATAAAGAGCCTATTCAAGAGCACTAATGAACTACTAAAGCAGGTTCATTTCTTCAGCAAATATTGCAGACATCAGTTTAGTGTTGAAAGGAATATCCCTTCTCCTAAACAGAGATGAAATCAAACTAGAAAAATCCAATTAGATACCCGCGGACAATAGCCAAATGACTTGGCTTCCCTAAAAAATTAAGCTGCCAGTTTGTTAAGCAGGCAACAGCCATTAAGCTTTGCATCAACAGGCATGAGGTTAAAGAAGACATGGATTCATCAGTTTCATTAAAGTAATACGATTGGTGGCCCATTACCTGCAGTTATTCTGACATTGAGCCTGTGTTAACCAATATGATAACACTCGTCTTCCATCTTTCAGTGATTAATTACGAAGAAATTAGACAGCCTTTGAACTGTAAAATAGAACTGAATCCCTAATGGTTTTATCTCTTGCAATTATCTACTGCAGTCTGATGCCACCATCCACAGCCTTTTTCCACACTTCAAGTGAGTAGCAGAGATTTGCACATATTATACTTATGAAGCAATGGTAACTCTAGCAAAGAAACATCATCTTTCTAGCCAATGGAAGTGAAAGGAAAGAACCAAGAGCCAATCATTCACTTGTACTGAGGTGATGCTTCATCTGGACTCCAGGTTGGCACAAAACTCCCACATTTATTATTAAGTTTTTGTCTGCTATCTTGACTATAATACAAATAGATTGTCAACCATTTTCTTCAGGGACCAACAAAACTATTATGGAAGTCACGCACACTAACAACTAATGCATAGCTACTCGGCTCCAACACTAACGAGCATCTTGATGCACAGTGCTAGTCGCCAAAATCTAGTAAAATTACAAGTAAAAACAAAATGAGCTCGCAGAGTTCTTAGAGATGAAGTGATTGAGGACAAGAAAGCAATGAAATTATATCGAGAGAGGAGACAATGGTGAGGTTAAAGAATAATAAGGCAAATTAATGGCGAGTAGTGTGTGAATCAGAGATGTTGTTGATTCTTTATGTCTGAAGATAAAAACAAAAACAAAAATAGAGGAGGATGGGTGGGTGGTAATGGAGGAGAAACAACAGTGGATGGGTGGGTGTGGATAGTGGGAGACAGAGTTAAATGCCTCGTGAGTAGCTTAATGGTGTTCAACAGCCGACCCAACCGTGAGAACTAAACGGGGACTTCCAACTTGGGAGGATGCTGATTCCTGATTTAGTCAAGGCAAGGACCGGTTGATTGCTCTGGCGCAAGTGGAATGGACCATACAAGCAAGTAGGGACAAGTTAGAGGGGAAAAAAAATCATACAACACCGAATTTGAGGCGACCTCGCGGAAAAGGACAAGTTAAACGAGCCAAATAAGTTGGAGTGATTGAACGGACTGAATCTACAAATTGAATCGAGCCGGAATCACGCGAATACAATAAGTCTAACAAATCAACTAAGTTAAGTGAGTTTAATAGACTAAGACACTCAGTATTGGGTCAATTGAGTTAAATAAATAAAAATGACGAATCATGAAAGTTTTTCCATCAATCGTTAGAATAAATCGAAAAGTGCTTGTAACTGGGATTGAATCGTGAATACCTAAGATGATCATTAATCGCTCTATCACTATACCATAACTAGCTGAGTTAAATGGATCAAGTGAGCAGGATACAATACCGATTTCAAATATTTATGATTCGAATTCCAACTTATAATATATAATGGAATGAAAAATTTTAAAAATTAACCTCTTTTCGGTTTATCTGATAGACAAATCAAGGAAAAAACAGTCCACTCCCAAAATTAATTGAGCCTATATCTAAATTATAAAAAAAAATTCATGGTAAGCTAAATGATGCTTTTAATAAGTCAAATGTTTAGAATTTTATATATATGATTTTCAATAGAATTTTAAATTAGAAATTTTGAATAAGAAGGTTGACTTGAACTTGGATGTCCAACAAATGGAATCCTCGGTATTACTATCGCACCCCGAGGAGTTGTATGTCTGATAAAAATTAGATAGTACTTTATTTATATGATGAATAATATAAATCTTGTACATATATAATATGGTTTTCATATTCTCCACTCATATCTCATCCAACAATATAATAAATAACAAGTAAAAAAAGAAAATAAATATCCATCACCGACATCAAAAAGCATATGTTGCGATCATTGCAAAATCGAACTCCAAAGTGCCCTCTGGACAGACCGACAACGCAAATATATAAATCCATAACATGCATAAGTCCACAAAATATATATAAAATAAAAGTACATCCCAATCATAACCAAAAGAAAATGCGAAACCCAAAACGAAATCACTATGAGGTAAGCGGGACCGGCTACTGGGTTGTCCTGGCAGCATCCTGAAAAAGAAAAAATAAACAAACAATTGTGATTCCATAGGGACTCTAGGGGTATATAAACAGATAAATGTGCATGACTGTAAAAAGGTCATACAACAACAGTACAGAAGTAAGCAGATACAGTATCATAGGGAAAATCAGAATATATGATCGGTACACTACATGCAAGTATATACCATATCAAACTCACCTACGGGGTATTAAGGTCATAAATTCTCAAACCTGAATGATCATCAGACCATTAGCAAATAAAATACCCCTGTATGTGCATGTCATCCAAATGTAACAATTATAGCTCAAACAAGTGCAATAAACACAAACAAATGCAATTCATGCAATCATGCATATGATGCACTGACATGCTCATCCCTGATGCCAGTCAGCCACCGTCACCGGTCATAAGTGAGATCGAGTGGGTAGGGCTATGACAATTGTACGCACTTTGTTATCACTGCTCCTGAGTGACCGAGTGCACATGATGTTGGCGGAGGGCACCATCCTATCCCAAGTCATATGGGGGGAGCACCGCTCTCATCTCCTCATATCACGGGGAAGAGAGATCTTTGTCTGCTATCACGCTACGGGAACCTCTACCCATGAGCGGCCGAGCGGAGCCTTGACAGGGCAACTGCGCACACCTTCCTAATAGTATCACTAACCCATGAGTGACAGTGCGTGTAGATCCTGATATGACTAATGACTCATCTCAACCATAAGGGAGCCAAGAATCGCCAGTTATGCAATAATGCAAACATGGTATATGACGCTAACACACGCAACACCAATCAAGCATATCTCAATATAACATGCACAGGTCTGAAACATAAATCATAATATATAAATAACCTACTAGACATGCAATAATGCAAAGTATCAATAAATATTAAGTATATGACATGCAAATATTCCTATGCACACGTACTCTAACAGAATAAGAATATCAAACATACAAACATAAAGATTGTATCGAAAATAAATTTTGAGTATGTCAAAGGGTCAAGCAGTAAGTATCAAGCAGAATAAACAAAAGACGGATAAAAGTAAATCCTACTACTATCCATAGAAGAAATCATGCATAGAAACCTGACAATATCTACAGAGATAAGTCAGAAGGTATCCGCCTTCAAGTAGGTGCTCGCAATAAAGAGAACTTTCCGTCAGATATCTGCAACAAATCAGTGTCCTGTATCATTTGACAAAATTTTAGCTATTACAATACATGATATTTAGCTAAACGAGCTACCATAATTAATTAGGGTCATCCTAATTATCCCATTTCATTTAGTTAACTATAATTAAATGATAAACTGCGTTAGTTTGGAAATATGTTTAAGTTTAAGGTTTAGTATAAATTTAACACCCTAATGTCACCTTAATTTTTTTTTGATTGGCCACCTAATCCAAAACAACATCAACTTTAATCTCTCTCCAAGCTGATCTAATCTAGTTTACCACAATCATCTGCTTTGATCAAAACAGACGAGAAATGTTCCATATGGGAAAATTATTAACCAAACAGTCTTCACCAAAACAAGCTCTAAAACTAATCAAACACCAAGATCCGTATTTCACAGCACAGTCATTCCAAAATCAAAAGCATTATATGACCAAGAACTACAATATAACTCATGAGTCTCATGGCAACAAGAAAAGGCATCAACTACAATTTTATGGTATAAACCTTCACATTACCAAAATAGTTCAGATTCCAATTAAGGAAATTCAAAGGAATATAGTTCACGACACAGCAAGAAAACTCAGCGAATATGCTGTTAGGATCTGGGATGGCTAGAGAGGGGGTGTGTGAATAGCCACCCATAAAAACTCGCTTCTTTTCTTTCTGCACTCAGGTTAGCAACGGAAAACAAACAGAAAACAAATAGAAAGAAACGCAAACAGAACTAACACAAGGGTTTACAAGGTTCGGGGATAACTTGCCTCTACTCCTTGGCGTGCCCGTGAAGTGGGTGATCCCTTGATCATCGGCAGATCAAGCCCCGGAGTGACTCCGACTAAAATCTTCTCCTTCTCGGTGATGTAACCTCTCCATAAACATCTTAGACGAATAACAAGTTAAGCACAGGAGACAACGAGAAGGATGCTACACAACAGTAGTAAGCAACAAGAAGAAAGAACATAGAGAGCACAACAACACCACTGCAAAACCCTTTGCTTCGATCTCTGTTAGTTCCTTTGTTGTGTCACATTCTCTGCTTCGCCAACTTCTTATTCTTAAGCTTCTCTTCTGCTCCACACATACAAGCTTCGTCACTCACTGACCCACGGCGGCGTCACCCACTGACTCACTGACCCCTTCTGAGCTCACTGAAGTCATCCTCTTCAGCTGCAGCTTCAGGTCAGACGCCGTTGAAACCTGCAAATATGTATCAAATAAAATAGCACAGGTAAAAGTCACCCTGGACCCTTCTCCTTGCTCCTTCAAAGCTCTGTATCATCTCTGTATCATCTACACACTTACAGATTTATTAGCGAAGCAAATCCGAAGCAAATCAGAAATCTGACAATAATTTGAATTAAAGTTCTGAGGTGTTGATCGGTCACCCTGACCGATCAGACACCCTCCTGACCAATCAGACTCCATTATGATCGATCCAGTGAAGTTTTGATCGGTCTCACTGACCGATCACAGACTAGGGGATCGGTCACCAGACCGATCCCTAAAACTTACTGGGATTTGGCCAAGACCCCTGATCGGTCTCCCTGGCCGATCAGCTAAGGGCCTAACCGATCAGGGCTCTCCCTGATTGGTCCACTTCCATTCTAATCGGTCGCATTGATCGATCAGATATCTCTCTGTGACCTCACAGAATATTTTCTGATCGGTCATCAGACCATTCAGACAATCTTCTATTTCCTTAGAAGCTTTCTGGATCGGTCAACAGACCGATCAGACATCCTGGATCGGTCCTGTGACTGATCTACTATCGAGAGTTTGTGCCAACTCCTTGATCGGATCTCAGACCGATCCAGCCAATCCTTGCTTTGATCATTTCGACCCTGAGTCCAGAGAACAGGCTCTCTTTCCCTCTTTGACTCAGTCTGGTCCAGAGAACTAGCTACCGAGTCCTCTCCAACTTATCCCGGTCCAGAGAACGAGCTACCGAGCCCTCTCTGACCTAAGCCTGGAGAACGAGCTACCGATCCCTTTCCGACTCATCCCGGTCCAGAGAATGAGCTACCGAGCCCTCTCTGACCACAGTCCGGAGAACCAGCTATCGAGCCCTCTCCGACTCATCCTGGTCCAGAGAACGAGCTACCGAGCCCTCTCCGACTCATCCCGGTCTAGAGAATGAGCTACCAAGCCCTCTCTGACCACAGTCCGGAGAACGAGCTACCGAGCCCTCTCCAACTCATCCCGGTCCAGAGAACGAGCTACCGAGCCCTCTTTGACTTAAGTCCGGAGAACGAGCTACCGAGCCCTCTCCGACTCAACTCGGTCTAGAGAACGAGCTACCGAGCCCTCTTGACCAGTACACTTAATCCGAACTTAACTATCTGATCTAACTCAACCTAAACTTAAATCGGTGTCAACACCAAAATAACAATCAGGTCAGACTACATCAACATATGCTACAATAGAAGAAAACATACATCTTCTAATCAACTCAAAACTTCGATCCCAAAACTCCTTACCTTAGATCCCTTGCCTTGCCCTTTTCCCAATCAAATTTTGGCTGCAACAAACCTCCATTGAAGAAGCTACGGTAAGTCGAGTAATCAACCACAAATCCAAGGAGGTTTAAAATTTTGAGAGTTAATCCATTAGGTTACTATAGAAAATCTATTTCCACAATAGATCTAACACAGCTAAGGTATCTAAACCTTACCCGAGGGATTTGGCGTCGGGCTTGCTTGTGCGAGGAAGAAACCGTAAGAGATTGCGGCACCGATCGCAGAGGAGGGGGAACGGGTTTGCTTCGACGTAAAGAAGGGAAAAGCAAGGGCTAGGGTTCGGTGACGCAGCTCCCCACGTGTGCAAAGGAGCAGACGATTGACTCTCCGACTATCGGACGACAATGTCGGGCTTGCTCCCAGCGAGGATGAACCACAAGGAAGAGGAGTTGTGTTGTGTTTCGGCGGAGAGTGATGAGGAAAAGAGAAACTTACTTTTATTAGTGGGTGGTACTTTGCCAATAAACCCTCTTACTTGTGGTTATTGCAAACCTCCTCTAAAGTTTAGTTTTATGCATTTAAACCCTTAAAAATTTTTATATTTAACACTCATAATCCCCCACTATCCCGTATCCCATAATTGCAGGCGATGGTTGGCGATTCGTCCGATCGTCAATCGGACACTATCGACGGCCTTCAATCGCCGTCCCGAATCAAACGATATCTTGGGGGAATGGTGAACTGGTCGGGATCACCACAATTACGATCTCACCGGATTTAACGGTGAATTCGGTGAGATTGCAATTGCGGCGATTTCGACAGGTTCACCGTATCTCAAGGGTATAGTTTGGTTTGGGACGGTAGCCGAAGACCGTCAGTAATATCCAATCGATGATCGAACGAATCATCGATCATCGCTGATGATTATGAGATACAGGACAGAGAGGATTATGGGACATAGGATCCTTTCTCCAAGGCTAATGATTATGAGATACGGGACAAAGAGGATTGTGGAACATAGGATCCCTTTTAGAATGCTAAGGAGAAATTGTGCTAACTACTTTGAACTTGGATGGGATCAGGAGAAACGAGCCCAACTAACTTTGGTTACTTGAGAAAGCGCGCAGTCGAGTTGTCGCATTAACTCCTGCAGATCGCCGCGGGCTTGCATCTTTTCTCCTCCTCTCTTCGCTCCTCTTCTCCGTCGCCTGCACGGCCCGTTAGGCGGCTCTAGAAGAGGGCCGGTATCCCTTTGTGCGGCGTCCGTCCCTCCTCCTAACTACAGTGTCGTCTTCTTTTTCTTCGGTAAGCCACATGGAGGACCAAGCTTTGTCGTACCTCAGCCAGAGAGAGGCGGCTGAGATAGATGAGATCCTCATGGGACCGCTTGAATTCAGCGTCTATCAGTTGATGGTCCGAAACGTCCCTCTTTTTTCTGTTCTCCCTTTCTTTTCAAGCCTCCGTTGTTGATTTTCTTATGAGTTGTATTTGTTGCTAGGAATTGGCTGGATTGAGCGTGGCCACAGCGATTACAGAGGTAATTTTGATTCGTTAGTCCTTCAAATTTTCTTTTGTTGTTTAGGGTTTCCTGTCTCTAGTTTGATCCCCGTGTTCCATGATTAAGATAGAGTCGATTTTTTTTGTTTGTTTGAAGTGCTTGTGCTATTTACGTTGATAAAATTATTTATTATTTATGTCTATGCGACTATGCATTAGATCTTCGCTGCTTAAAACTCTTTTATTTAGTAGGAGTAATTTACCTTCATTTTGCCAAATAACATAAGTACCTCCTGTTGGAAAATTGTGAATGGAAACGCGATTTATGGGTTATTAGTCCCACATCAAAAGAGTGATATTACCACTGATCGATGGTACAAGAGGTGGTGCGATCCAGGCCCGAATTGTACCTATCCAAAAGTTCTTGTGTACTGCACATAACGGACCGTGATCGGGACACAGTGTGCTCACGTGATCAACCAATGTTTGTCACAATTCTCTTTTGCTTGCCACTTGTCACAAGCATTGATTGTGTGCCAACTGCCCTGTGTCTTGCATATTTGAATGTGGCTTTATATTTGTTGGGCTTTCACGCCACGTGCGTGTACAAGTGCTGCACGCATGCACACCACGTGGGTTGCTTTGCATAAAAGCCACGAGTATGTGCATGCAGCATGTTGCACATACGTGCTCGCTCAACGGAGGCATGCTTAAGTTGTAAAAGAAGCAACAAAATAGCAAGCTTATGTGAAATGGTTTTCTTCATAACGAGAAAGAGAGTTCTTTCCACTTAGTGCCCTTTTCTCTTATTCTTCGCTCGGTATATATCTGTGATAATGTTCAGGTATATGCTTAGTTCATCATGTCAACCTGTACTAGGTTGTCTTGATTTTGCCGTTTTATATGGAAACAGACGTCCAAGCGTGACTTCTTAGCACCGTCGGAGGGGACGAATATGTTTTAAGGAAACTATCTCGCTGTAAGACTCAACATCTTTTGTTTCTTGGGTAACGCTCATCACGCAACTCGAACTCAAGCTCCGGGTTTGTTTGACATCCGTCTCGAGCCTTCGGCATCATCATCATCAATTTGGCATCCGAAGTGCTCGCTGACTGCTGATCGACAAGTTCCCGCTCCACATCTTGACAAATAAGTGTTGTCCCTCGAACAGATCGTGGATAGATATCCAACACCTTAATATTTTGTGTTATTTTTAAAACACAAAGTTTGTTTAATACTAAAACTTTGGCCTTGCATGATACATTATTCATTATGTGCTATTTCAATACTTAAATTTTGTTTAATAACTTACTTACCTTGTCTAAGCTTTAAAGGAATATCATTCACGCCTTAAATGTAATTGTTGGGTTTTGGTTGCGTATGAGAATCCTTTCCATATCCCCGGATTAAAATCTCATTAATCGAAACCAATCCGAATGGAGAACAAATTCCCAAACAACCGATTGATCATCGTGCTAACTGATTTGAGTGACCGCTTGAACAAACTTGTTCAAGCCATCTAACTCGTCCAACCGATTAGCCGCGGAATAAACGATGAATGGATCGCCGATTTTTGTGTTTATCATCGGGGTCCAAGATAATTATCAACATGAAATATAAACATATGATAATTAAACAAGATCAAAGTGAAAGGAACCAAAGATATACCTTTCGTTTACCTTGCGATCTTCTATTGTATGACCCAACTTCTTCTTGGACGTCGAGTGGGCAACGATCTTCCAAGAAACGAAGTCACCAAAACCAAAGCAAAGCCTCCTTCTTCTCCTTCCTCTTTTCGCCGAAACCCTAGTGGGTTGCTTGGATGCCGCCGGCCAAGAGGGGAGGAAGAACTCCCTTCCTTTGCTTGCGCCGACTCCAAAAGATGAAAAGGAAGAGGATGAAGATGATGAAGAAGAGAAACAAATCTCTCCTTCACACCAAACCCAAGCCGAAACCCTTCCTTCTCTTCTCTTCCTTGCCGCCGGCCAAAGAAAGGATTAAATCCTTTTCATTGTGATCGCCGACCACCACAACCTCCTCCCTTGCTCTAGGTTAGTGCACACCCAAAAGGAAGAATAGAGGATGAGAGGTGTGTGGGATTGTTTAGAATCGATAGAGGGGGGGTGAATATCGATAAAATTTCGAATACGTAAGAATATTACGCAGCGAAAAAATTAAAGCAATGCTAACTCGTTTTCTTTTTTACTTGGTTCGGAGTCTGTAACGACTCCTACTCCAAGGCCCACGGTCTTTAACCGTTTTCGTTGGGCAATTCTATATTTCGGAAAAATATTACACGAATTGAATCACGAATACAGAATTAAACGAAACATAATTGAAATAAATATACCGACGACCGGAAAAGAATCTGAAGACTGGAGCAGCAGGTCGTCGATCTTGAGTGTTGTTGGCACGTGGAACTCGAGCACGGAGGAAAATGAACTGAGCGTTTGAGTGCTTGAGTTGGAAGAAGTGTTATCTGGAAGCAGGGGGTGAACCCCTTTTATACTGGCGTCCAGGGCGCCTGTGTTGCTGTAGGGCGCCTGCCACGTCACCGATTTGGGCGCATCCTCATCCGTAGACTCGGCCAACGTCTATCCCCAATCCAGGGCGCCTGCGACGTCTAGGGCGTCTGACTGCTCACGGGCGCTTCCCATGCTGACTTGCTAACTTAGCTTTGCAGCCTCAGGAAGTAACCCATCTGGGGCGCCTGTATCAACACAGGCAAGGTAGTTAAAATCGGGATTTTAACTTGAATCGGAAGGGGTACTTAAAATCGCAAATCTTAAAATTGTAAATCGTATTGTAAGATTTTATAAAAATCCTATATATATGCATATAAAATTATAAAATCATATATATGCATGTAAAATAGCATAAATAATAAAAAAAACTTTTAAATCACTAAATAAACTTAAATAAACTTACATTCATAATCAATATTACATTAGCAATGTCATCCATAAGCCACAAAATAATAAAAAATATATAATAACTTCAATTAGAAAGGTTCCACCAGCTATCTAATTATAGAATTTAGATGCCTAATCCATAAATCTAAAAAATGTGACACATTAAAATCATAAAGCACCATTTAATCCTCATCTTCCTCTCCACTAGCTTCATTATTAAAATCCTCCATATCACCATCACCAAAGCAGGGACGTCGAAGTCCCACAGCAGGGACGCGTAGCTTAGGGACGTCGAAGATGCAGCGAAGCACGAAGGTGAGGGACGAGATGCGATTATGACATACAAAAAAAGAGAACCGGATTTTTTTTTAAATAGAACAGGGTCCAACGAAAAAAGAGGGTTTTTTCCAAATCGTTAAAATCACATCCGAATCATAAAATCGTGATTTTACCACTTAAAATCGTGATTTCAAAAAGATTTTAACAATTTACGATTTTAACTAAGATTTAAATCGTTCGGGGGTCAAAAATCATAAAATCGTAGGATTTTACGATTAAAATCGCGATTTTAACTACTATGAACACAGGCGCCTGTGTTCTCGGGCGCCTGAGTCCTCTCAGGTGCCTGGAATGCAAAAACTTGAACCTCTTGCTCCTGCAATCAGGGTTAGTTCCAGAACAGCAGTAATAATAAATTAAGTATAAATAACTGCCTGCGCTGTCTTGGTTCTGACTTTGGGCTTCCAAATGGAACCCTAGGTCGAACTGACGCCTACTGTTCCCTCTTCCCGGGAACGCGTCCTCACCTATTCCTCTCAGGAGAAGTTACCTTTTGCCAACCGGCTCCTCCGATTGGACTTTTGCTCGGCCTCCGAGACTGCCGGATTTCGAGACGTCCGTTCCTCGACCCGCCTTTACTTCTGTCGGCAACTCTCGCTCGGCTAAGACTTCTGCCTAGACCCGACCACGGTTCGGAACCGACGGTTCGACGTTTCGGAACCGTCGGTTCGACGGTTCGTGAGAGGTCGACCCTTAACCTTAACCGCCCAAGCCGATTACGGTTCACGGTTCGGAACCGCCGGTTCACGGTTCGGTTCACGGTTCATTACGGTTCAATATTATTATATTAAAAAAATTAAAAATTAAAAATTAAATTAAAAAAAATAAATTTAGGCGCAAAAGAAAAAAGGGCAAACGAAGTATGCAAAAAAACGAACAAATTTAATAGAGGACCTCGCGCATGGTGACGCACCGGCCCGTTGCTCCTTCACCATCCCACCGACGCACTGCCCCAATCCATCCACATGCCCTTTCTCTTCGAACCCTAATCGCCCAGCAACCATGCTTCTCTCCCCCGGCCATTCTCCTCGCCAGATCTCGACTCCCCCCTCCGCCTCCACCCTACCCATCGACACTTCTCTCTCACTGGATGATTTCCTCCGCCGGTACACCAGCGAAGACAACGAGAGCTTTTCTAAGATCTTAGAGAAAGTCAATCGAAAGAAGAGGGAGAAGTACGCCCACCTGCTGGACGGTGAGAAGGAACCAGCTTTACTAACCCTAGAAGAGGAGAAGAGAGACCGGATAAACGATGGGTACAACTCCCGCGCCAGCCACCCCACCAGCAGATGAGCATGGTGACGCAACGACGCATGACCTCGCGCGCTGCTCCTTCACCATCCCCGCGCAGCGGCTGGAGAACGACCTCGGCGTCGTCTCCAGCGCCAGCGCCTGCCTCAGCCGCCCCGTTACCTCCTTCGATTTGCGGAACGGGCCTCCGGAACCCCATTCGCCGCCGCTTCTGCTCGCGTCGCGCTCCGCCCGTCCTTCTTCAGGCGAACCGGCGGTTAACCGCCGGGTTCGCGGGTTTTGACTGCACGAACCGTAACCGGCCCGGCATCCTGCCGAGCCGGTTCCGGGCCGGGTCCGGGCTGGACCCGGCCCGGGGTCGGGTCTACTTCTGCCCGATCTTCCGGATCAGGACTTCGGTGCCTAGTCCACGACCAGGACTTATTGCCCAACCCCCGGTCAGGTCTTCGATGCCCAGGCCATTACCAGGACTTATTGCTCAACCTTGCAGGTCACGACTTCGTCCCTAGCTTACCTAGGACTTTCCTGCACACTTAACAGATTCATTAGATAACAACTTTAACCTTAACTTTGAACTCTTTGCCATTATCAAAACCCAGGTTCGATCTGGTGCTTCCGGCACCAACAATCTCCCCCTTTTTATCTATGATAAGCTAGTTCAAAAGTTAAGTTAAAACAGTTATTTAAAACAGACATATTTCCTCTCTTTCTCCTTTAAAAAATATTTTTGAAAAACATGCATTAAGTTCCCCCTGAATTAAAGATTCTCCCCCTGAAGCTTTCAAAAACATGCAATTTTTTAAAAAAACCTTTTGATTGAGTATACCCTTTTTGAGGAAAAGGTTGAAATCTTTTTAGACATAAGACAAGCAAAAAACAATTTTAGACTTTATTTTTGAAACAACCCCCTTAAAAAAATGTCCCTTTTTCATAAATATAATTTAGCTTTTGAAAAGGAAATTTTTCAGCTACTTTTGAAAAACTGTTGAAGTTGGAAAAAGTTAAGACACCTTTTGACAAAAATTTAACTTTACACTTTAAAAATTTAACTTTTCTTACTTGAAAAGGGAATTTTTCAGCTATTTTTTGAAAATCTTTTCAAGTTGGAACATTTAAGAAAAAAAATTTAACTTTTCACTGAAAAAAATTTAACTTTTAAAAAATTTAACTTTACTTTTTCTTACTTTCCCCCTTTGCCATATATCAAAAAATATACTTGAAGAAAAAATAGTGTATTAGAGCCAGTTTATTTTGCAGAACTGAATTTTAAACGCATATTGAACCAATCCTAGTGAGTCCAAGCAAAAAAAAACCATACGAATTAAATTGAACTCGTTCGGGCCCTGTCTAACCTAGTTAGCTACTTACTAACTGTTATATAACAGCAGCTTTCACTAGGGTTAGTCAAGTTAAGTGATCTGATCAAGTTAGATTTTCTAAGCTTGAACACTTAGCTTTATTGCTGTTCAAATGTATTTATCGCCCCAACTGCTCTTGATGCATTGACTTAAAGCATTTTGATTCAAGGCATAGACCTAAGCATCTCAACCCAGTCTAGGTTATCAATCAAAGTGTCCTAATGTGCTTGTGAGATGCTGACTTCTATATCTATAGGAGCATGTAATTCTAGGGTTAAGTCCTAGGCTAAGTCCATTGCGTAAAAAAACCCTAGTTTTAAAAGGGGTAATTTTGTAGAAAAATCTAAGTCGGAAAATATTTTTAAAATTCAAAACTTTAATAAGAAAATGATTTTTCTAACAATATGAAATACTAGTTTTGAAAAACTTTTGAAAGAATAAACGAAAACAGTCCACAGTCCTATTCTACTAAGCACAATCCTAACTGCCTTCTTAGTAAGCTAAACTCAGACTCAGGTAAAAGTTTGGTAAAGATGTCAGCTAGATTAGATTTTGAGTCCACATGTGTAAGTACGATTTCGCCCCTGGCTACGTGATCCCTAACAAAATGATGTTTTACTTCAATGTGTTTGGTTCGGGAGTGATGAATAAGGTTTTTTGTAAGATTGATCGAGCTTATGTTGTCAATGAATATTTTAGTTTGGGCATAGTCTAGCCTAAAATCCTTAAGGGTGTACATCATCCATAACAGTTGTGCTACACACTCTCTTAGGGCAACATATTCTGCTTCAGTTGTGGATAAGGCAACACAGTGTTGTTTTCTGCTGCACCAGCTGACTAGACTGTGTCCTAGTAGTTGACAACTCCCACTTGTACTTTTTCTATCTAGTTTGTGTTCCCAATGTTCCCAGTGTTGTAGATGGTGATAAGCAGTGGTGGGGCGGTCAGTGACCGCCTACCGCCTCGGTCTCTTAGTCGGTGCCTAGGCAGTGCGTGCCTATGTGGTTGATTTTTTTTACTTTTTTTATACATAATATTATAAATAATTATTATTCTTTATAATATTTACTTTTAATAAAATATATTAATTAAAAAATTAAAATTAAATCTAAATATTTAAAAATAAAAAATATAATTATATATGTATATATATTAAATTAATGAGATAATTTTATTAGACTTTAATTAAGTCTATTTAAATTATTCCAATCATAGCTAGAAGTTAATTAAAATTGTTGTGAGTTACAAGGGTAGTTAGGTCTTTTCCTATTTTTTGTGTCATTAGGGTTTGAAAGTTATATAAGTCTTGTAAAGGGTCTCGGTTTAATGCATCAAAGTTTTACAACATGGTATCAGAGCCAAGTTTATCAAAACCCTAAATTTCTTTTCTTTCTTCCTTTCTCCCACGCGACGCCGCTTGCGCCGTCATCTTCTCTCTGCTCCACCAAACCACGCGACGGCTTCTTCCCCTTTGGAGACCTTTGGCGGGCCTGATTTCCCATCGCTCAAGGCTGACGAGATCCGACCCCGCGCTCTGGTCATTCGCACTCGCGGCTCCATCGCGTCTTCTTCCCCCCGACGGCTTCTTCCCCTCAACGCGGACACACGATTCGCAGCGCTCTTCTCTCGCGCGCGCCTCCTCGACGCAACCTCGTGGACGCCACTTTCTCCTCGAGCGCACGCGAAGCAACAGGAAGCGCTGCTGGACTTCTTCTTCGGCCTTCTTCTTGTCGCCGGACTTCCTCTTGTCGCCGAAAGTAGCACGCTCTCGCGTCTGCGAAGAAGGAAAGTTCTGCCGTTTATCCTGCTGTTTTTGGATTTCTTCCGTTTTTTCCCCCGCTATCATCTGGAGACGGGAGACCTGCCGCCGCTCTCTTTCGGGTTTTATTCCTCTCGTGATCACGCTGCAGCTTCGGCAGTGGTCACGGGTTCTGGATTTCTAGTTTTTTTTTTATTTCTTGCCGTGGGTTTTCTTTCTGGTTTTTTTTTATTCTTCTCGCTGCAAGCATCAGAAGACCCTCGGCCTCCTTGCCGCTTGCTTGATTGCCACACGAGTGCTTGGCGTTTGTTCTCTGTAGCGCCCGACGCTCTTCTTCATCTCTTCTTGGGGGTTTGTTATGGCAGACACCTCTGGAGAAAGTTCTAGGATGTCGATAGATCCTTTGGCTTCTTCTGAACAGGTACAACCAATTTTCACAACGACAGGACCGGGAGGATCTAGTCTTCAGATAACCTCGGAAAAGTTGACCGAGAAAAATTATGCATGGTGGGCAGTTGCTGTTGAGCTTTATGTTGAAGGCCATGATAAACTTGATATTCTTCATGGTACAAAAATGAAACCAGATGAGAAAGATCCCAGTTTTCGTACTTGGAGGCGGGACAATATTCTGGTAATGACTTGGATACTCAATTCTGTAAGTTCTGGCATCAAACAGGTCATTCTTCATAACAGAACAACTGTTGATATGTGAAGGACACTGGAGCAGATGTATGGGCGCAAGCATGATATGTTGTGTACTTATCAGATAAGTAGTCAAATTTTTAAACTTGAGCAGGTTCTATGTCTGTTACAAATTATTTTGCTGCTCTAAAAGGGCTGTCGGATGAGTTTGACTACTACAGGATGGACAATTGGATTTCTACTGATGATCATCAGAGATATCTGAAGCTTTTGGAGAAGGACAGAATCATTAAGTTTCTTGATAGGCTTCATGCAGAGTTTGAAAATTTAAAAGCACAAATTCTTAGTCTTGATTCTACTCCCTCTCTAGAACAAGTTTACTACAAAATTCTGAGTGAGGAAGGCAGGAGAAGGACCATGACCAACAAAGGGAATATTTTTACAGCAAGCACTCCAATTGGGGAGACATCTGCTTTTGCCAGTTCTACTAACAAGTTCAAATCTGGAGGGACGAAAGGAAAAGGTGCAAAATTTTGTCGGCATTGCAAGAAGACTAATCATGATTCAGATTTTTATTGGGAGAAATATCCAGAAAAAACCTGAAAAATTCAAATACAATGACAAGAGGGGTCTAGTCGAGGGAATCTTGCTGCCCAGAAATTAGTGGATGGAGAGACTACTAATTCCTCGATACCTTCTAATATTGAGTTGTCATCTACTGATATTGCCAATCTTCAGCACCTTTTATCGCGACTTCAGACTTCATCCGTTGCTAATTCGTCTCAAGCGCACACAGGTATCCGTGGTCTGGAATTAAGTATTGATGCGTCAAGATCTTGTATCCCCTGGGTCATTGACTCAGGAGTTACGGATCATATGACAAATCTTGCTAATTCCTTTATTTCCTACTCTTTGTCTTCTGGGCAGGATAAAGTGGCCATCGCTGATGGGACCAAAGCTATTGTGGCTGGAAAAGGTTTCATACAACTGGCAGACCACTTTATCCTATCCTCTGCACTTCATGTCCCTTCCATTTCTCTTAATTTACTTTCTGTTAGTAGTATTACTAAATAACTATATTGCTCAGTAATCTTTTTCCTTGATCATTGTGTCTTTCAGGATCTCGAGACCAAGCAAACGATTGAGACTGGCCGTGAGGTAGGAGGTCTTTATTACTATCATCGTGGAACAACAACTGCTCTGAAGTCTACAGCCCAGTGTTCAGAAAATAAGCATCAAGAAATCGTGTTATGACATTCTCGTTTGGGACATTTATCTTTCTGGTCATTAAAGGTCTTATTTCCTAATCTCTTCTCTTCTGTTTCTATTGAGTCTCTTCAATGTGAAGTTTGTCAGTTATCCAAACATTGCAGAACTCATTTTTTTGAGTCCATGAATAAAAGTTCTTCTCCATTTGACCTTGTTCATTCAGATGTGTGGGGTCCCTCTCCTGTGCCTTCTTTGGATGACTATCGATACTTTATTTCTTTTATTGATGATTACACCCACTGTACATGACTTTATTTGATGAGAGACAGAGACGAAGTTCCTCGACTCATTCAACATTATTGCAAAATGGTTGAAACTCAATTTCACACACAAGTGAAAACTCTTAGATCTGATAATGCACGGGAATACTTTGCACAGTCCCTAAATACTTTTCTAGAGGATTTATGAATTCTTCATGAGTCATCTTGCCCCTACACAGCACAGCAAAATGGAATGGCTGAGAGGAAAAATCGTCATATCCTTGAAACAACACGCGCATTATTATTTCAGCGCCATTTACCCAAATATTTCTGGGCGGATGCTATTCTTGCTGCTGCTTATATCATTAATCGTCTACCATTAAAAGGTCTCGGGTATTGGTGTCCTCTCACTATTTTTCGTCCTGAAATAACATTGTTCTCCCTTACACCTCGGGTATTTGGCTCCCTCTGTTTTATTCATGTTCTTGGTCCCAAATCCTCTAAGCTTGATCCTCGCTCTATACGGGGAATTTTTCTAGGGTATTGCACTTGCCAGAAAGGCTACAAATGCTTTGATCCTGTTACTAGGACTAGATATGTCTTGAAAGATGTTACCTTTTTTGAGTCCGAGTCCTATTATTCTCCCCAGACTCGTCCTCAGGGGGAGAATCTTACCTCTTCTCTTGTTCCTCAAGTGGTTCCTTCTCCTCAGGTGGTTCCTTCTTCTATTTCACTGGATGTTATGGAAAATAAAAAAGATGATGCTCCATTAGTAGGCTCGCAAGCTTCACAAGAAATTATTACTTACAAGCGACGAAGACATAAGCAAGGACCTACTACTGATCGGCTAGCTGAATCGGAAGCTTTGGCTCCTGATCCTGTATCCTCATTGGTTGAACCAATCGCACCCCTAAATTTGAATGAGCTGGACCTTCCAATTGCTGTTAGGAAGGGGGTCAGGTCATGTACTCAACATCCTATCTCTAACTACGTTTCTTATTCTCGTTTGTCTTCTTCATATCATGCCTTTGTTTCACAGCTATCAAATCATACTATACCTTCTTCTTATTATGAAGCTGTAAGGGACTCAAGGTGGCTGGAAGCAATGAATGAAGAAGTGGAGGCTCTTAATAAGAATGGTACTTGGGAATTAGTAGATCCTCCAAAGGGGAAGAATTTGGTTGGTTCTAAGTGGGTCTATACTATCAAGTATAACTCAGAGGGTGAAGTAGTCAGATATAAAGCCCGACTTGTTGCCAAGGGATTCACTCAAACATATGAGGTGGATTACTTGGAGACCTTCGCTCCAGTTGCAAAACTCAAATCAGTCAGGGTGATTCTTTCTCTTGCCTCTTAGTATGGTTGGCCGCTATTTCAGCTAGATGTGAAAAATGCTTTTTTGAATGACAACCTTCACGAAGAGGTCTACATGTTACCACCTCCTGGAATTGAAACAAAAGGGAATGTTTGCAGGTTGATAAAAGTTTTGTATGGACTTAAACAATCACCCAGAGCATGGTTTGATAGGTTCTGCAAAGTCATGACATTGTTTGGCTTTAAACAAGGGAATGCTGATCATACACTCTTTGTGAAAATGAAAAAGGACAAAACTACCATTCTCTTGGTTTACGTTGATGATACGATAATTACTGGCGATGACGAGATTGAAATCCAAGCTCTTAAGTCCAAGTTAATATCAGAGTTTGAAATTAAAGACCTTGGAGTATTGAGGTATTTCCTTGGTATTGAAGTTGCTCGATCTCAAGAGGGAATTTATATATGTCAGAGAAAATATGTGCTAGATTTACTCAAGGAGACAGGGAAGTTGGGTTGTTGGCCAGCATCTACACCTATAGAAATAAGTCATGATCTTACTAGTTCTAATGGGGAAGATCTTACAAATCTGGAAAAGGGAACGTATCAAAGGTTGGTTGGAAAATTACTCTATTTGTTTATGACTAGGCCTGACATTACCTACGCTGTTAGTGTAGTGAGTCAGTATATGCATGCTCCTAAAACTATCCACATGAAGGCTGTTGATAGGATTTTACGGTACTTAAAGTCATGTCCCGGAAAAGGCTTGCTGTTTAAAGGAGGTGGTAATCTGAAAGTGGAATGTTATTCTGATGCTGATTGAGCTGGTTCTAGAAATGATAGAAGATCCACTTCTGGCTATTGCAACTTTTTAGGAGAAAACTTGGTAACTTGGAGAAGTAAGAAACAAAGTATTTGTGCACGGTCCAGTGCAGAAGCAGAATATCGGGCCATGGCACATGGCCTTGCAGAAATGTTATGGTTGGTTTTTTTTGTTGGAAGACATGAGTTTAAAGGCTGAATTACCTCTCAGGCTGTATTGCGACAACAAAGCTGCCATCAATATTGCAAATAATCCAGTTCAACATGATCGGACCAAACACATCTAGATTGATCGCCACTTTATTCGGGAGAGACTTGATTCTGGATAGCTATGTTTGCCTTATGTTAAATCTGAGGATCAACTTGCTGATATGTTTACAAAAGCTATACCCCAAGCTGTGTTTAATTCTGTCCTTAGCAAGTTAAACATGTTTGATATATATGTTCAACTTGAGGGGGAGTGTTGTGAGTTACAAGGGTAGTTAGGTCTTTTCCTATTTTTTGTGTCATTTGGGTTTGGAAGTTATATAAGTCTTGTAAAGGGTCTCGATTTAATGCATCAAAGTTTTACAACAAAAATTATTAACTTAAAGTAAATGAATTAAATCCTAACTTACCCACGTATCTTGTTTTGGCCGAGCGATGAGTTCGATGCATCACTAAG